>LR749606.1:924768-954290 GCA_902729485.2 Mus minutoides | reverse complement strand
TGTAGCAATGAGTGTCTTATCACAGAATAGCTACTGTTGTATAGGCTAATTGAACGCCCTTCTAATTATAATAGAGCAAAGTGTGTTAGGTTTTAGAGAAAGGTTTTAGAGTAAGGTTACACAGCAAGGCTTTTTCAGTGTTCCACGAAGGGCACCCCAAAAGACAGGCAACAGAGACTATCCTAAAACAAAAGGTCACCGTTTTCCTAAGAACAAACCATTTATCAATAGAAAATAATTGTCTTGCCATCTGCAAGGGCTCCAGAGCAACAGACAATGTTTTTTGGTTCACATAATTACAGAACAGTCAAAGTTCGGCCGCACAGCCTGATCCCTTCTTCCAGTTAGCACCCTTTACAATTCCCATTGCCCTTTGGGCCTCGGCTTGGAAGCAAAAGGAGACAGGCTGCAGTTTTCTCAATTGAGCTGAAGCTAAGAAACCTTTGATATGCTAATCGCCCCCTTCAAACGGTAAGAATTCACACTTGCATTAATTCAAACAATTTGTGCAGCTTGTGAAATGGCACCTCTTTTAGAGCAGAGCAACAAAAGGGGAGATGCGAGCTGTCTGAAGGAACTCAACAACAGAGCATGCGTTTCTGGGGATTCCATCACGCACCAGTTTACTGGACGTTGCAGGGAAGGAAGACAAAGTTGGAAAACACACCGGAACTTAGGCAGATTTTCTTAGAAGGATTCTCTAAGGATATTCAGTAAGCATCAAAGGACGCTACATTTATAGTTACCTTTGGCTAGGCTCGAGACAGTTCTATCCAACCTTGATGCTGTCACGGTCACCCCCAAAAACTTCTGTATTTCTGTGGACGAATTAGTGCCTCTTTAGCTCCTGCTTCTTAAGGTTACCCGCCATGGACCCTGACTTAGCAAGCGAACTCCCAGCAGGCAATCATTGCAAACAGGCATGCCTTTCTTCAAGGTTGGAGCTAGAGGTATGCAGAGTCAATTTGGAGGGGCAGGCTCAAGATTTAGACTGCAGAGGGAGAAATGAATGAACCAACTACTGGGAACGCGACAACACTGGAGATGGGAAGCCAGCAAAGGGATCTAGCGCCGGGAAAATGCAGAAGATAAAGCAGCGGGCAAGCGGGAGGGGGGTGGAGGGGGTGGCTCCTTGGAAACCTGGAAACCTGGTCTTTGTAACAGCAACCATCTGGTTGGTGCTGAGGCTCAGGCGCGCCCAGGCTGCATGGAGAAGCTGCTAAGCTGCCTGACACCTTTCGTGAAGCAGGAGGAAAACATTTCCTCCGTCTGAATCTGAAAAAGCACGGTTTGTATCTGGAGGAACGGAATGAAGGGGCCAGGAAAGGGGGAAAGGGAGAAAAGAGGAAAGGAGGGAGGAGGAGGAGTCCCCACACGCCAGGGAAAAGCTATGATGGGCAGCGCAGGACGCTGCTTTTAGAGGACAGGCTGGACCAAGGGCTCCAAAACACCCAGGCAGACGCACGAGCCTCGGCCTCTGCTAGCAGACAGTCCCGCACTCGCTAAGGCCTCCAGCGCTTTCTTCTAATCCAAGCCCTGCAGTTCAACGAGAAGAAAAAACTTTGCTGGTCCCAAGTGCAGGAGTCCCGCATACTAGGGACTCCTTCTCGCTGAGGATCTCCCCCGTCCGTGTGGCGGAGAGTCTCGGATCTAAAACCCAAGCCCGCGACCCCAAAGGTTCCCCTCGCCTCGCGCTCCTCCTCCTACGACTCCTTCTCCCGGTTGCTTTCAACCTGAGGCTCGCACCAGACCCAGCAGGATCCCCACCCCAAAGGCAGCCCGGAGCCCACGCCCCTTAACTTCTGCTGCAGGCCCAGCACGGCCCGCTGCTGCCCTCTCACTGCGGGTCCGGGAGCTTCTCTGCCCTGGCTCTGGCCCGCCTAGTACCAGGGCCCCGCCACCCTCGGGCTCTGCGCCCCGCTGTCCCGCTCCCCTGGCCCCGGCAGCCCACCGCCCTGATCTAGTCCAGCCTCTGAACCGGCGCGGCCACATCTGGCTGTGTTTTGCTCTCAACCTCGCTTCTCAGCACTATCTGACCAACAAGAAACGACGGCCCGCAACAACTCATCCAAGCCCTCCCCCACTGCCCCCTTCCTAGGGACTCGCTCTCAGCGACAACCCACGGACTAGTCCCCGCCGAGCCAGGGGCCCAACACCTGGAGCGGGACAACCTCGAGTACGCACTGGACAGTCCCATCCCCAGCTCTACTACGTGAAGGACCAAGGGCACCTTCCGGTCCTTGCTAAGATTTTTAAGAAACCCGACCCCCCTTTAAAAAAAAAAAAAAAAGCAAGGTTAATCTGGAGCTGGCTCGCAGACCTGAGCTCCCGCCTTCTCGGTCCCCAGCAGCCAGCCTGATTCCCGAGAGCCTGACAATAGCCGCACGCGGCCCGGCTAGCCGGCTGCACCGCACAGAGTTCTGCGGATCGATGTCGGCGAGAAGGGCTGCGCACGAGTGGCCAGCGCGGGTCTGTCCCCGCGACACGGCCAACCTCCGAACCCTCAGTCCCATCGGGAGGTGCCCAGCAAACAGGTCTCCGAAGCCAGCACACAGGCACATTGTTGTCTCTTACCTTGGTGTGCGAGCGCGCCCCGGGGGAGGGCCAATCTGGCGCGGGGAGCCGCGCGGGGACACGGACGCGAGAGAAGGGCCGAGGCGACTGGCGCGGGGTACTCCTACTGGCTGAGCGCGCGCGGCGAGGCGGCGGCTGGCGGGCCGGACACGGCGCCGCGCGGCTCTTCGGCGTGTCCTCCGGCTCGAGTCTCCACCGCCGTCAGCCGCCGAGTCCAGCCAAGCAGCCCAGCGGCCCGGACGGCTGCCGGGGGGCTAAGTCAACATCTTCCTGCAGTTTCCCACACGCCGTTCCGCGACACTGGGGGGCTTTGCCCACACACGCGCGCGCCTACCGCTGCACGCTCCCTCCGGAGCCGAAAAAAAAAAAAATCAAAAAATCAAAACCAAAAGATGCCGGGATTGGGAAAGCAAGGCTGGCGGAGGTGCGCCGACTCCGGAGTCCCCCTAGCCGCGGCGGGAATACGGCCGCCGGGGAGCGAGGCCAAGTCCGTCAGTCAGTCCGGAGGAGCCCGGTGCGCGCGGGCAGCGGCGGCAGGACCTGCATCCGGCGCACGCGCCGCCCCTGCGGCCTGGGGCACGACTCTGCCGCCAGCCCTTCCTCACATGTCGGGTCTCCCGGGCTGGGAGGCGGGAGAGGGGGCGCCCGGCCGATGCAGGAGGTGAGGAACTCGGGTTCGGGGAGAGCGACGGGAGGAGGAAGGAAGAGCAGCGCCGCTGCACAGCCGCGGAGGGAGGCTGGTCCCCCCCCCCCCAACAATCGCCAAGAATCCTCCGGTAAGCTCCCGATGGCGCTCGGGCACCTCTGCGTGCGGGTGCGCGCGCGTGTGTGAGTGTGTGAGTGTGCGTGTGTGCTGAGTGTGTGTGAGCCGGGAGAGAGTGAGAGCTAGAGAAGAGCAAGGAGAGCAGGGAGCGAGAGGCGGGGAGCCCGAAGTCCTGACACGGACTCAGCTAGGGCTGAACTGGAGTCACCTCCTGCCTCCTCCTCCTCCTCCTCGTCGTCGTCGTCAGTCCCCACCCCCAGCCCCCTCAGCCCCCTCAGCCCAGGACTCCTAATCATATAAACATATGAGCGCGGACCGCGGCGCAGCATCCGTCTCTCCCTCCCTCGTTTGCCAGCCAAGAGGCTTGTGCAAACTCCAAAGAAGACAGGCAGCTGAGTACAAAACGCGGAGCAGATAATCTAGAACTCATTGCGCCCAATGGCCATTTTCCACTCCATTGGAGCAGCTGCGGCAGCGGGGCGCCCGAGCGCGGGGAAGGAGCAGGAGGAGGAGGAGCAAAGAGGACACTTACAAGCGATCTAGCCTTTCGGGTGGCGGTGGCGACGGCCGAGCAGCCGCCCCAAAACTGGCCGGCCCGGGCTCGGCCCGGTGGGGCGGCCGCAGGGCTATCCGGGAGGCGCTGGTGGCGGTGGCGGTGGCGGTGGCGGCGGGGGACGCGCGCACGGCCGCGGAACGCGCCCCAGAGGCGCCCGCGCAGGCTCGCGCCCCTCCCCTCTCCTCCCCCTAGCAGTCGGCTGGCTTACCTTCCCCAAACACCCCCAGCCAGGTCCGGGGGTTCCGTGGCCAGCATTCACCCTCTGCACCCGCCCCCTCCCCTCCCCCGAACTCCACTCACTGCGCGCTCGCTGCACGCTCTGCAGCCCGGGCGCACACACGCACTTTCCAAACAGCGCTTTTATTTGGGGATCCCGGTGCAAGAGGGGATCCGGGAGCGATCGCGTTCCGGCCACCGGGGGCCGGGCTTGGGGCCTGCAGCTTGAGACCCTGCTCCCTGTGTCCCTCTTCGCCTCCAGGCCCAGGAGCTCCCTCCTAGCTAGGAAAGCGCCCAGGCGCTCTGGATGCTTGTTTTACCCACCCCGTCTCCAGGTTTTCTCTGCTCCGCGTGCCCCGAGCCGGAGGCCCCGAAACTTTTAGTTCCCGCAGCCCTCCTTTTGTGTGACTGCTCGCAGGAGAAAGGAGGTCTGTTCGCCGCGGCTGCCTCCGTCCGGCGGCGGCGCGCAGGGGACGCTCCAGGGCTAAGGCGTCTTTGATACCTGAGATTTCCGGCGCGCTCGTTAACGAAAGTTACATTTTTTTTTTTTAATTGCGATGACTTTTTCTTTGTAGTTACATAGAGCTAACTAAACTTTGACTTTATTGACTATATTTCACAAGAGCGTTCTGTTTGTTTTTGATTAAGCTCACCAGGATATGCAACGGAAGGAAAGGAGACTGCAAGACTTTGCTTGCTAGAACAGTCACAGTCCTCTTAGGTCGGCGTCCCTCGTTTCCTCATATTGAAACCTCTCTTGTCCTCTCGAAACCTGTCTTTGCCCATCACTGCTGACAGTGTCAGCAAACGATAGAAACAAGCTGAAAGGACCAGACCACAACAGTATTATGCCAGGAGAAAATAAATAAATAAACGTTTAAAAACTAGGTAAACATCTACTGTCCGGGAGGCAAATAAATAAATAAATAAATCTGCAATTTTTTTTAAATTATAAGATTTCTGAGCAGAAAGCAGTTAAGTTTCTCAATGTGTTACTGAACTACCACGTGAGCTAATGAATGCAGCCATTTGTCTTCGAGAGGCCAATTCTCCCAGGTTTGAGACCTATGGAGAAGTGGGTGAAACGTGAGCTTGTTTGCTTTCAGAAACAATATGTACTTTTTTTTACTGCGAATAAGCTGCAGTCACCACACTTCGGAAATCATTCCAAACAATGTTATTAAAATGTCAACAGGAGATTGCTCCGAAGACTGGAAGATTCTGAATATCAATTAGCAATTGCATTTTGTCACAAAGCCAAATATTTGCAGCACTAAAATCATTCAAATACTGGTCAAATGCGTTCTTGACTGGAGAAAACGCGAAGTTAAATGTGCATATATCCAAATCACTGACACATTAGCATTCTCAGATTAGAAAGAGATTCTCCTGTGACCCCATTTCATCTACTGGATGAAGGGTACTGATGGGGGTGGGTGGTCCCATGAGTACCTGTGTTTTAAAGGAAAGACACTCTTCTCTTGGAATTTCTTAGATACATCAGTTCAAATACCATCCATGCAGAGTTAAAATAGCCTGGAAAATGCACACCTTTGCAGAGCTCGTGCAAAACATTACAGTGTGCTTTGATTTTCCACCAGTCAAAAGCTAAACAAGGCTCTGGTCCACCTAGGAAAGTTAAGTCAGCCTCCTTAAAGTAGCTGAAAAGAAGGCAGACAAATGCTTTTCAGACATCAAAGATCGTTAATATCACATTCTCCTCTTTTAAAAAATGTTTTATTTGTGAGTGTAAAACACAGTATGTCAAACTACTAATAATTTGCATTTGCCAAAAAAATTTAGCCAGTTCTTTTGTTCAGCTTTGAAGGTTTTCATTCATCTGGCCTGATTCACAGGAAGCCCCAGTGAGTGCACAGACCCGTCTAATCCTATTTTCTTTGGGGAAGCAAAACTTAGCCTGAAGTTTTTATTTAGTGAGCTTAGAGAGTAATCAATAGACATTTTTGCCTGAATTAAGCTGGCCATATGTTGGCTCGTTTATTTAATTCTCTCAGAAAGAATCTCTCAAAGAAACCACTGTCTACATTTCATAGGTCTGATACTCTTTGATGCCCAAGACATAAAGTGAGTCACTCTTCACTATGTTTCTAAGGAGACAACATCACACACACACACACACACACACACACACACACAAAAGCAGGAAAACTTGCCAAAAGTGAGTTAACACTCTAGGGAATATAAAATGACACATAAGAATTTCCAATCTTGATTCAATAGGGTGTGTATATTCTATAGCTCAAAAGTTTAAAATGTTTTCACCCTAAGAATGTTAACTTGCTATCACACACACACACACACACACACAAACACCTAGCAATGTATCTACTTTAAGAGGTGTTAAATATTTAGGAATTTTAATCTTTCTTCTTTATATATCATACAGAAGAATTGGCAAGAACAATCAAGTCAATTGAAATGTTCAAGATGAAACTGTTAGCCAGAGCCCTGACATTAAAAGGGATCAGTAATGTGATACACCCCACAGAGCCTGTTAGCATCCAGAAAACATAATGTACCTGATATTTCACGACTATTCAAAACACAATCTATAGCAATACAGGTGTGATAGTAGTAGAGAAATGTGAGTGAGGTGTTAGTGTCTACAGATGTGAGCAGCACCAGGAAAACGAGCCTGTTACTCCTTCTTCCAACCCAATGCACCCAACTACTCAATTTAGATTATTATTTAAGTAATGGCGAAATCATTGACTTCCCCATCATACTCGCTAATTGTTTTTGTTTTTAATAGATTCTACAAAGGACAAAGAAACACCCATTTCCATTTGTTTTATGTTAAATCAACATCTAACCACTCATGGTGATTTCATTCAAAGCAAACAGAAGGAACTCATTAGCTCATGTGCTGGGAGAGATTCATGGGCCTCGAATGTCTTACCATACATGTTTTCCCAACTGTAGAAACGCATGTTTTTAATTTAAACAACCTCAAGAAACTAGAGATTATTCTATTCAATATGCTCGTGTATTTCTAATACTGAAATCAGGTTAACTTTCAAAGCTATTTGCCATCCGGGTATCTTTGTTTACAGGGAAGCGATCAGGTACTTGTCAATAGAGAAGTCTGGATTGTAACAGTTTAGGTACCAAGCTAATGAATTTGAAGAAATACGTAGATGGTCATAGCAGCAAAATATTGTGATTGGTATAAGCCAATAAATCCAGCTGGTGGCTTCTTTACTGTCCTGCTGGTAGCAAACTTGAATATAAATAAACTAAGCCAAAAAGGGGCAGCACAGGGCTTCAATGGAAAAGATGCCTGGTACTTGCCTGTGGGTGAAGCAACCTGGTGACTCTGAGCTGCAGGGCTGAGGAGAACAGTCTCAGAGGGACGGTTGCATCTGCCGTAAAGAACACATTTTTTTTTTTTACCTCAGAAGTTAAAAATTGTATGGGATAAACCAGGCATAGTGATAACACCTTTAATACCAGCACTTGCAAGGCAGAGGCAGGCAGATCTCCGTGAGTTCATGGCCAGCATAGTCTACATAGTAATTCCTAGGACAGCCAGAGCTTTAGAGTAAGATCTGTGTCTCAAAATAGAACAACACAAGCAAAAAGTATGTAAAACTATTCCACTTTCTATTTCAAAACTAGAAGCAAAATTAGTTAGATTATATCCTAAGTTTGAGCCTGGTCCTTTTTCTTGATCGTGCTAGTTAACAGTTGGTGGAGAAGGTGGCCCTCCTGCTCTGGAAAGCCCTCTACCAGAACCCTCTAGAGCAGCTCAAGGCAGTGAGAGTCACAGGTTTAAGTAGAGCCAGTTGAAAGTTGCTAGCTTTCTCCTCCCCCCTCCACCCCTTGCCATGCATGGAGCATGAATGAAATGAAATCAAAACTCATTTTCCATGAGACCAGAAACACATGAAAGCATTTGGCAAAGCCAATAAGTTTTTAATCATTCTCTCTGCTCTCTGGGCTCAGTAAAGTTTGTCCAAGAAGGCCAAACCTTCCCTAAGAGGATGTGAAGCAACCTCAACATTCAGAGTAGTGAAAAGCAGAATATAAATACGATTATGGTATACTATGCTTAATGATATTATTTAGGAGATATAATCATATGCATTTTAAGATCATCATTTTATAATTATTTGTTTTTTAAAAATATCCACCCATATAAGTGGTAGCATGTGTTTTTCTACATATATCAAGTGTTTAAATATGCATAACTATCTCTAATAGATTATACAATTCTTATACCGTTACAATTATGATACTTGAAAGCAAGAAAACTAAAAACGCTATCCCTCAGAATCATTGTTCTACTGAGTTTCTCATAAGTCAAAGTCTTTCCTTTCCATAGATTGTGCCCATAACTCCTGTTAATCTCTGCACCGTGAGGATTTTCTCTAATTGGGTCTTATAGATCTTCCTCTATCAACGTTTCTGTCAACCCAAGACTGATAACCGCACTGCCTTTCACAAAGCTCTCTGTCCTAACTTAGAGTTCATGATACTTACCCCCAAGCATCCTTCCTTGTTGATGTGTGTGGCTAGAGATGAATGTTCTCCCGTTCTCCTTAACCAAGTCAACCTTACCACGTCAATCATGAAGATGAAATTTCTCTGAGTTTCTTTAAAATTCTTGAAGCTAAACCAAGATACCAGTCTCTGCATGTACCATTCCTCCTAAACCATCAGGCATCTATCACTTGGGTGCAGAGAAGAAACAAACAGATGTTAACTATGGTGGCAGCTCCGTGCTGAACAGCAGCCCCACAGAATGCTCACATGGGATTTTCCACGGCTCGGCGAATACGACTGTGTCTCTTCATATTGCTGTCCCCCACAGTATGACCAAACTGGCTAAGGACTCTAAGAGTCAGAATAAAAACACATGGACACCCCCTGTAAGTTATGGGATGTCAAAGGTATCGTTCTATCATTTTCTGGTCTTCTCATAGCTGTCCAAAATGAAATATAGTTGTTTATATAGCTTTAATAATTTTAAATAAATAAGGTGTATCTCGTGTTTGAAAATATTTTGTGGTTTAAGTTATGAAACATGATACTTTTTTGGTCCTCTGATTATTTCCATTAGCTTTAACTAACAATTTCTGTTGTTTTATTTTCTTATTAGTATGACTACATTAGTTTTCAACCAGGATTTCATGCAGCCCAGACCAGCGTGTTGCTAACGATAGCCCCACACATCTGATCCTTCTGTCTCCAGCTCCTGTGTGCAGGAATGACATTGTATGATCCTGTCTGTCACATGAACCCAGGGATTGCTGAGTAATGAGAGAGTAAGCACCCCCCCCCCCCAGCCGAGCTACAGCGCCAGCCCTACTTAGAACTTTCTGAAAACACTTATTTGTTTTGTATATTTTGTTCAAAACGAATCTGAGCTTGTGAGAAGGGAAGAGCCGTTTGCAGAGTAAAGTGCTGTGTGGATTCTTCATAATATCAACCAGTTCACTGGTGAGATATTAAAATGTCCCCATCTTTCCACAATAATTTAAGTCACTCCATTGAATTTTCACCCCACTGTAACTCTTGGCAGTGCACCACGAAGGCCCTAGACTCCACAGTGACACCATCAGCACATGCCATTGTGATACATAAAAGAACAGTAGATTAGAATTAATATCTCTCTGAAACTAACACTCTAATTTAGAATCATATTAAAGTATCATTTGTGTTTCAAAAGAGTGCTGACATGGTGTGGGAATGATGATATTTTGTTGTGGGGATATTTTTAAGTATTTTGATCTTTAAAAAAATCACCAAATATTTTTTGCTTTAGATTAAAAAACAGAACACTATTATAACACACACAACTGCTGTGCGCTATAAAGAGGCTGGTGCACTGTGGCCTGAAGAAATACTCTTGGGATGCTTTTGTGTGTCTCTCTAAATTATCTACCCTTTAATTCAATTGTCCTGCTTACCAAAATCATAGATCTCAACAGAACTAAAACGGACTGTTAGTGTGCCAAGAGTTCCCCCACCTTCACTATGGGGATGTAATTATGGCACCAACTTAATTGCTATTGTGTCCCTACTACTTAAATTAATGGCTCCAATGCAAACCATGTATTTTAAATTGTTCAGACAATATAGAACGAAGTGGAAAAAACACAAAACCAATTTCCTGTTTGTTATCTAATGGTAATTGAAACACAACAATTCATTATGATACTGGGTTATTATTGTATGTGAAGTGACAAGTCTCAAAGATAAAGGCAGTAGATAATAATGAGAAAGAAAACATTTTTAAAAATAAAATCAGAGAGACGTTGACTGTACTCACCAGCTGTGAAATTTAAATGGACAAGGACCCCAAGATTGAGACTTGTTTGTAAATAATATGAATCCCAAGGAAAATATTACTCTTTGGGATGCTTCTGTGTGTTTCTCTGAGTGTAGGCATACAATAAATAAATCTATATGTAGTCAAATAAAGAATCTGGGAAATACCTGAAATAATGAATTTTGACATTTTCATGCCATTATTCGATGCATACTTTCTCTCCAGTGCCCTACTGTAAAATGATTTTAAAGTTTATTTACATATATATACATATATATACATATATATGTGTGTATGCATAACAAGATATTGTATGCAGGTACAGATTCAAGATTGTAAAGATAGCATATGCTTATATACAGAAAAAACTATTTAATGTCAAAAATAGATACTGAATTAAATGTTTAGAAAACTATCTTTAACTACTTGAGTAAATATGTAGGCTTTCAAAAATCAGTTATAAAATTCTATAACTTAAAATGGAACCAAGTTTATCTTTGCTTAAATTTTCCAGTTAATGAATGAAATATTTAAATACTCTATAGATTATTAACGTCTACAAAACTGAACCAAAGGCAAGTCTTAATATACCCCTAAATTTATGATACACATAGAAGCCTTACATAGAGCTGATGGAGAGCTGGGGACGCTAATTTGCTCTAGATTTATAATAACCTGATCTGGGTTTTGTAAGTACCGAAACCCTTTAAACAAAATTAGAAAGCTGTTGTGCTTTGTGTGATTAAAGATGCAATTCCCGTTGGGGTAATGAGAAAAGTTAGAACATGTTTCTCTCTTTATGGATGCTTCTATAATAAACAAGACTTCCATACATTATATATTTTTGTTACTATGATTTCCTTGTTTTTAATTATAAAATAAACCAATTGAATTTCAGTGGAGTCTCAGATTGAAACTGTGCCAAAATTGAGCTGAAGAATGTGCACTGAACTTCATAAAAATCTTAAAATTGTTCCCAGGGTCTTGGGGTCTTATTGTGAAAATACTAGTTCATGATTTTCTAGAGTAAAATACTAGTTCATGATTTTCTAGAATAAAATATTGCTCCGACTTAGACCCATGCAGAAGAAAGTCCTGCAGGCCTGATACACTTTAAACCTACACAGCGACGTGCATAAAACTGTTCATGAGTAATGATTGCTAGGTTCATATAAATTACAAAGAGGGAAAAAATGGTCTCTTTTATCTCTTACACAAATAACATTTACAGCGCTATTTAAAAGGTTCACTTGGTAAATTGTAATGCATCAGCTTCTAAGCCTTAAATCTATAAGGACGCTTTGATTTAAGTAAGGCAAACACTGCTTCCTTTAAAAAAACAGTCAGAAAATGTTAATACAAATATCAATATAAGCATATATGTGTATATTTGTGTGTATAAAAATAAATGCATGCAAAATATTAATTCATTAAAAGTTTATCTCTCATGAAACCTTTATTAGCCCTTGAAGACTTTGCCACTTCATATAAAATGATTTATCTTTTGAATAACAAGTTTCCATTAATCTGTTCGACAAAGGAATTTTAAAATCATTTAAATAATTTATTGGTATGAATTATTTACATTCTGTAAAAATATATATGTGACCATGTATATGTATATATCTGTATCTATATATTTGTGTTCTAACACAATATTGTTGAGAAAATGCAGCATAAAGTTCAGATGGCCTGTCCTTGACAGCGCCAGTGTGGCTTGGTGTATCTGCCACGGAGGGGGTCTTTGATCATCCACTGTTGCCACAGGACCCCTCTTAGAGGGCCATTTGTGCTCCGTTTGGCAGCACATGGTGATTTCATGTCAGAGAAACGTACACACTATTTTCTATATTCATTTTCAATTTTGCATTTTTGCTGAAATTGTAAGCTGACATAATTTTCAACATGTAAGGATAATAAAGGCAATTATTGAGCCGTCACAGAAAACTGATTCTCCCCGTGTGCTGCTGGAGGTGCTACTGAAGAGTGGCAAACACAGCCCCTCCCCAGAGAAATAAGTTGTCTGTATAAACAGATAGGCCTGGAGGAGCGGTGAGAACAGGCAGCAGTCAGCAGATCTAACAGCACACAAAGCCATCGGACACAAGCAGTCCCAGACCGTGCTCAACACGCATGCTGTTCCGAGATTCTACGGTCCACTATGTCTTCATAGATTCTTCACACAGTTTTTCTCAACTAAATCGTGTAATTTTTCCTCTGAAGATGTAGTGGGTTTTTTTCTTTTTACCTTCACAAATAATGCAAACAGTAACTCCATAAATTTGGCAAGGTTACAAAAGTGTATAACAGCTTCTACTCGGTTTTAATTTTAAGCATACAAGGAAGTCAGCTTTCTTTCAAGACTCTCCCGTGGCAAACGTATTTGTTCTTTTTGCCAGCTAGGTCCCTGCTTCGGGAGACTCCACCAAACTTGACTGTGGTTTTCTTTGTTTGTTTACTTTTGTAGGGCAGTCTTCTCTCTGTTATCCTGGTTTGAGGTGAGTTCATTTCGTTTTCATTTCTCTTTCGGAGCACAAGCCTCTCAAGACAGACTCTTGGTTTCCACTGGTCAGAGAGGTCTTCATTTTACACATAGATTGCATCGCACAATTGTGGTATTTGGTAACCTTGCAAGGGCCCGTCTCTCACTTATGGAAAGCCCACCAGTAACACTTGACACTTTGCACACGTTATCTGCTATGCTCACAGACTGAGAAGGGCTCAGAAGGCAGTTAGTTGATATAAATGTAAAAAGCCCTTGACCTAGCAAAGTAGGACTATAGCATCTAGGTGCAACAATAGTCTTTAAAGAAGTCTTTTACAGCATACATTTTTTTAATTATGAAGAAGAGAGTGAGTAGAAATGCAATTCTCCCTCTGGACATCCTTCTCTGCCCCCACTGTCCTTTTGCCCACATCCTGCAATGGAACTTGGAGCCTTCTGAGTGTGGGTGCCAGCACTCTCCCGGTGACCCATATTCCCAGCCAGCGCACATTTTGTAGACTTGACTCTAAACTCTACATGATGTAGGAAGTCGAAGGATTACCTACCACTCAGAGGAGCAGGATGTGCACCAATGGCTGAGGTCACTTGGAAACATGTCACCTGTTCCCAGAGAACAGTGGCTTCCGCAGTATTCAGCAGCTGCTGTTGCTGCTTATAGAATAAATGGGAATCAGGATGCTGTCAAGGTGGACTTATTACTACACCTCTCGGGTCAGCATCAAGGTTATATGGTCCATCCATAAATGACAGCACGTTAGCTGACATTAACACTTAGAAGTAAAACGACCCAGAAATCATCCAAGAGTATATTTATTACCATATAAGCATACACACCATTGTTACTTATTAACAAATGGAATAAATTTACTTAAAAAGCTTGTTTTGCTCATTCCACTGAAGTATTTTTGTAAGCTATTTGTAAATTTCACAATTGAAAATTGTAAATTGGCGATTGCAATCAAAATTTGAGTGATTTCCAGAAATTAACTTAATAAAAATGTTGTATTCGGATGCCTGTGCTCTCTTTTAGTAAAGAACATTTTTTAGTAACATCACAAATAAGGAAAATTTGTTGAAGGGGTTTCTAGTTTTTGCTATAAATGATTTTATTGTTTATATGCATATATGTGCATGTGTGTGCATGCACATGTGCGTGTATCCATTGGCATTTATACCAAGCTCAGCAAAGTTGAAATGGTGCTGACTTTGCCATTTCGAAAAGAACAGCCTTTCTCCCTGGACTGTCCTGTCCCAGTGACCTTCATGTCACAGGAGACCTGCAGATATTGTAGTCCCCAGGACTTTGCACTGTCTGTTTCTGACCTCAGCACTCAGGATTTGTTTAAAGGCAAAACATTTTGGACACCTTATACATAATGCTAAGACGCATCATACTTCCATCTTGGCTCACTGTGACTTACTAAGTTGTCAAGGTCAGAAACCTTACATCCAGGAGCCAGAAATGCAGAAATACATTTTTTAAAACATTTTTAAGGATTTCTTCTTTTTTCTTTTTTTTTCCGGCTTGCCAAATGACCACAACTTGTATTGATGTTATCTTAAAGAGCAAATTAATTAATGGAAATTTCCAGAGAAGTAACATTATGCCGTCACTTTGCATGCTGGCTTTGTTTCCATTTTTGCTTTTACAGTCTGGCTTTTTCATGAAATTCTCTGGGAATACTAGCTCATAGTGTCAAGCAAGCCGTACTGACTCTCCCTGTGTCTCTTTTTGATAATTTAGGAATGCTGGGTCTTTGAGAGTCACTGTAGTGGCCATCTTTAACACGGCCTGCTGCACATTTCTGCTATATTGCCTTAGTTTGTTAACTCCACCACGAGAGTTCCTTAGACTGAGATGTGGGGGCTGGGGAGGTAGCTCACAGGTGGAGCACTGCCCTGCCATGGGTCAGGTCCTAGTTTGGGGCAGGGACAATTAAGAGGATATGTCTTACCAGCTTCTGGGGCTTGCGGCAAGGGTACCGGAGAGCATGGTGTATTCTGAACCTCACAGGCACCTTGAGTGTGGGGTTTTTCTCGGTAAACTAATGTGCAAGCACCTACTTACAGTGTTCTCCATGAATCCTATTGTCTCCTGCAGGCCTAGAAAGTCCTGCCAAAGAGTCACCCAGTTTCTGCAAGTGTCTCGTGTCCTCTCAGAATAGCATTAAAGGGGACAGAAGTGCATCTTGACCTATATCTGTATTCTGTGGGAGTACCAGGACTGTACAGGAGCTAGGGAGACGGTAAGAACTTTGCCATGCAGCCACGAGAGCCTGCGTGGATCTCACAGAGTACATGGAACTGCTTGTATAACACTATGTGTTTGTAATCCCAGTGCTGGAGAGGCAGAGACAGGAGGGGGGGGAGCTGGAGGGGGGTGGAGGAGATCCCTGCTTAGCTTTTCGAGCCGGCCATTCCAGCCAGGTTAGCAAGCTCCACGTTCACAGGACCACTGTCTCAAACAGTGATGTGGAGAATACACAGGAGCACTGTCTCAGAGATGTGGAGAACAGGTAAGAGCACTGACCTTGACCTTTGGCCTCTATCTACATGTGAACTTGCACTCACACACACACATACACACACACATACGCATACATATGAATATATATGTAAACATAAGCACAAACGGACTTTACTTTTGACCCACTTTCCTTCCGTGCATTTCCTTTCTCTTCCAGGAACCGAAGAGCCTCTTATCTATTTGCTTCCGTAGACACTCCTTTATGTTCTGAACAAGCACACGAATCACAGGTCGCTGTATAAGACATGCAGACATGTACTAAATAGCAGCAAATGTGCTTTCCTGTGTTCAAAGGGTTCGAGAGACACTAGCACATTTGTTACTCCCAGTTCATACTGTGAAGTCTTATGTTTCCTGATTGACTGAAGCTCTCAGGCCTCCATTTTCTCCTCTCCCGGCTGGCTGCTACCCCACCCCCACCCCTTTGCTGTCCTCCCCGACACTTTGTTTTCATTCTGTGACTTGTTTGCTTCCCTTCTGTGTTTATCAGAAGCAAATGCTATTTTTCATTATTGTTGCACCGTGCCATACCCTGTAATTATGTTTCACCAAGGAAGGACACATGAAAGAAATCAGACACTTCCCACCAACAAACAGAAGCAAACAACCTTCTAAGTTCTCCTACCATCTGCAGAGTTTAGTAGCCATCGCTCACCCAATGAGTAAGACTCGTGGCAGAGACAGCTAAACACAAATGTTTTAAGACAAACAAGCTAGGCTTTGCCTTAAAACCACAGTAATTGATAGCCCCACAGAGACTAAGATTCTGTTTCTCAAAGGAGAGTATTTATTTAGAATCTGGACAGTCTACAGAACCTGAGTTAAAAATCATTTTCAATACCCCAATTCGGCATGTTTCCTGTTGACATCACTGATGTTACTCTTTGGTAGGTTCGTTGGTTTTTTGTTTGTTTGTTTGTTTGTTTGGTGTGTGTGTGTGTGTGTGTGTGTGTGTGTGTGTGTGTGTGTTTCATTGTTTGCTTTCTGTTTTTGAAACTGTGCTTCTCCATGTGGCCCTGGCTGTCCTGAAACTCACTCTGTAGACGAGGCTGGCCTTGAACTCAGAGATCCGCCTGCCTTTGCCTCCTGAGTGCTGGAATTGAAGACATGCACCACTGCTACCCAGGTGATGTTACTCTTAATTTACTTTATAGTAACTGTTTCCCCATACAGATTTCTAGTATGATTGCAGGTTAAGACAGATTCTCATGGAATGTTACTGCATCAGTTTATAAGCTAGAAATTTTGATCAACATGAATTTCTGCACAACATGAGAACCATTTATTTGAAATATGATATATATCATATATATATATATATATATATATATATATATATATATATATATATATATGGTGATCCTGAATATTAAGCAGAGGATCTCACATTTAATGTGTCCTCTCCTCTACTGAGTCAAATCACACATTGCTGACCCGCAAAATGCCTTTTATAACATGTTGAAATATGGGATAATATGTAATTTCTTTTTAAAATTACATTTTGTTGTACTGTTGGACTACTGTTCTCTTCAGAAAGTTCCATCAACTTTTAATAGCTGGCATTTCCCTTACATTTGTTTTGGAGCACATGATACCTGCTGGCCATTTTGTTAAAGAATTACCCAGAAACTTCATTATTAAAATTTATTGGAACAATTATCCTGTTAATTGATGGGTAGATTCCATTAAATGGAAATCATTACAAATACTTTCCTGTTTGGAAACCGATATTGGCATCTATGATTATGTTGGCCTAGTCTAAAGTAAATTGACCAAGAGTGTTGGCCCCCTCAACTAATCCCAGGACTCGGGTCACTGAGACCGGATAAAGGAGTGTTCAAGACCAGCCTGGTCTACAGAGTTAGTTCAAGGCAAGCCTTAATAGCTGCAAATACTAAGACTGGGGCAACAAACAGCTCTACATGCAAAATGCTTACTGAGCAAGTGTATGTGGACTTCAGACTCCGCCAACCCTGATCAAACTAGCTAGGCAGAGCCAATCACTGTCCTCAAATTTCTACATGGAAGTGGAGACAAGAAGCTGGATGCCTAGCCTGGTCTATAGAGTGCTGAGAATTGGGAGACAAGAATCAACCGAGGAGGAAGGTGAGAATCAGCAGCCATGATTGTTCTCAGATTCCTATATGCCTGTCTGTCTGTCTGTCTGAAACTCTCTCTCTCTCTCTCTCTCTCTCTCTCTCTCTCTCACACACACACATACACACACACACACACACACACACACACACAATTAATGGTTAATTCATCAAGACCCTGTCTCAAAAGAAATACTTCTTTTCTTTTCATCAGGCAAGGCTCTTAAAATGACATTAATAAAATTAAACTTTCATTAATGATAGTACCTATATTCTAAATTTTTTCATCCTATTTCCATTAATATCACAAACTGAAAACTAACTGATAAAAGTGAGTAAGTTGAATGAATGATTAGACCAATTTCTTAGTTCATACAAGAAAAATAGAAGGAAAATATCCTGTTCTCTATCGTTTATGGCTCTCGACAGAATATGTATTTTTAAAAGTAAAGTTCCTTCTCCTTATGCTTCCTAACAAGCCAATGAATCTACGCCTGGCTGAATCCTTTATGTTCACTTCTTATTCAAATTCTACAGTTTGGTTCAGTCTGGATTTGGTAAACACCATTTGAAGTCATTTGCTCTGCGGAAGTTTGAGAAACATGACAACTGAATTATGTGGTTCATCCTTTCAAAAAAAGCCACAGATGCTGTTTTTCAAAATAAAAATGAAATGGAAGATTCCTCAGTTTTGCTCAATAACCTTGAAAAAGACCTATAGAGAAAAAAAATCCAAAACTAGTCTGGTACTATGAAGTGCGTGTTTACTTCCCCTTGGTTAGTGTTAAGTTTAGGTTTGTAGAGGAGCATCTTACTGAGTAGCCCTGGCTGCCCTAGAACATGCCCCTGGCTGCCCTGGAACGTGCCCCTGACTCTGGAGTGCTGGGGTTAAAGGTATTTACCATCACACCATCATACCCAGCTCTAAGATCCAGCGCCCTCTCCCCCTCCCCTTCCATTCCCAGTCCTTTTTCCCTCCTCCTCCTCCCTCTTCCTCTCAACCCCCCACTTCTCTCCAAGAGTCTTGTGCATGCTGTGTGTTCTAACACTGAGCCAAGTTTGCCTTCCAACTTTCCAAGAGCAACACAAAGGGGGAGGCTCTTAAGAGATTGCCAATACTGAGAACAAAACCTAATGAGACCAGGGAGAATTCACTGAATCCAAAGCCGGCCAGTTACTCGTCCTTCATACCTGGCTCTGACATCCTAGGGTCTTTCTCTGTCTTCTCCTCTCAACAGTAAGTAATTTCAGTCCAGGGTTACCACTCTCACAGAGACATCCTTCCTTCCCAACTCTAATGCACCTCCTCAATGAAGAATTCAACCTTTTTAAAGTGAAATCACCTCAGGCAACAACCATGTCCATAACCCCCACCTCCATTCTGATAAAAAAATTCTTATGAGGAAGAAGGGTCTCACAGTCTCTGATAAGTACTGACGACGGATAATGAAAAATCTCCCATGGAATGTTCCAGGTTTCCACCATCAATTCTAGTGATACATTATAGCGCAGAAGATAGAACTACATCATTCTTGAACCAACCTTCCCTTCCAGACAAAACAATCAGCTTAAGAGAGAAAGACCTCAGGTCAACTGGGCATAGTTAAAATATACTATTAGTTAACAAGTGGGCTCCAAATGCACATGCTAGTTTATAATTAATTTTGTGAAAGTCTCTGTAGTTAGAAAATGAATCTTAGGTTAGAGTCAGTTCCCCCATTGGCATATTGTAGGGATAAAGTAATAGGCTAGATTTCTTGGCTACCTGGAGATACCTTTTTGTGAAGATCCCACTTAGTGGAATTATTTGGGGTGGAAATTGTGAGTAGTCAGGGAAGGATCAAACACCACCTGAGTATCAGATGCTGACATTCCAAGATTCCTTCCTCTCAGGACTGGAGTGTGCTGGTGTGTGCTGGTGTGTGCTGGAGTTTGCTGGTGTGTGCTGGAGTGTGCTGGTGTGTACTGAAGTGTGCTGGAGTGTGCTGGTGTGTTCTGGTGTGTGCCTCGTAGTTTAGGCCTGCAACTCTTTTCACCTACTGATGTCCAAGCCCAAGCAGACGAGCTACGCCTTATTAAATATTTTTCTTGTTTTCTCTATTTTAATCTTCCTCCAGGAGTGCTGGGGAGTAGGAAGGACAAGCATGGGGCTCCTGGATTAATCTCTGTCTGTTCCTTCTAATCCTGCCTATAGTAGATATTCTTGCCTGGAACAGTTTGTTTTTAGATCCGAGAGAGCCTTGGGTTTCCCATCACCACCTTACATGGAAATGTGTAGACTGTTAAGTATAAGTTCTTTAGAAAAGTGAGCTAGAGTTATTTTTTTAAGTGTGTGTTTCAGCCTTGGCAGTGGATTCTTTGGCAGTTGTGTGGCCCAGAGGGAACCAGAAGCAGAGAAAAGTCAAGCCAGGTATGTTGTGCCTGCCTGCACCTGCTTCTGATGTACCCCACTGCCTGCATCCAAGTCCTGTGCACTGGGCTAGAATAATGTGGAAATAGCAGGTGTGCATGGGGTATCTGCCTGCCCATCAGCTCTGTGATAAATCGGGAAAATAATGACATAGAAAAGTTAACTTGCCCAACCATAAACAAAATATTAGAAGCTGCATCTTTGAGAGTGTGTAAACGTATGTTCAGGCTGGGCACATGCCTCAGTGTTCAAAAAAGCAGCCTTACACAGCAGCCTAATCTATCAATTACAAGCAAGTATGCTTGCTGTGATTCAGGCAAGACAACATCGGCTGCATCCTTCCTCATCCTCTCTACGACTCCTCCAGCACTGTCCTATGGTTTGGCCTGCTCTTCAGAGAGGGAAACCCGGTGACCTACAAAATGCTGTACCCTCAGCCCACTCTGTGCTCTTCACCTTGGTAAATAATTCACTCAGCAAACATACTGTGTAGCTATTGAGTGCTAGACTCGAGGAATACAAAGATAAATAAATACTGTCTGTCATGAGGAAGCTCTGAGGGAGAGGAGAAAGACAGGGTAGATAAAAGTCAAAGAGATCAGGCAGCGTTGTAAGAGGGTCCTTCCTTCAGGTTCTTCCACCCAAGAGAGACAAAGGCTTGTCCTTTTAGCAGATGGGAAAAGTAAAGTCTGAAGGTAGGGAGGCCCTGTCATGCTTCTCTTGAGAAATGCAAAGAGAAGTAGCGCCTGGTCTGGGGAATGCCAAAACCTAGGGAACGCAGCCCGCGGTTTGTTGTAAATCTACAGAAGCGTAAACTCGGCTCGATACAGAGCAGGATTCAAAATGTAAATCGCTTCAATCAAAAGGGAAAATTCCATAGAAACCTACAGGTTAAGCTATTAGAAGTATCTCCATCGGAGCACCACCCTGCAGAAGAGCGATTAAACTCCTATTATCTCTGTCCCTTTTCCCAGTCTCTTTCAGATACAAGGGTAGCCATTCAGATTTCCACTCCAATGAAATAGAAGCAAGCCTCCCTCCCGGCTATTCGTAGAAAATAATAAGGTGTGGATGAAATGTACCTGCCTAAGAAGGGAGCTGCCTAACAGTTGTAATGAGCTGTGATGTTATCCCCAATGAGCTGTGTGTGAGAGACCTTAGGCAAGTCAATTAACCTTTGCTGGCTACAATTTGCTCATCGGTAAAAATAGAGGTTTCGGACCTTTCATTCCCAAGGGCTCTTCAGTGGAGAGGTGTCGCATCAGCACCTTGAGAGGCCACTCCTCTGAGTGTGAGGTTCGAACAGCCTCAGAATCAACCTGCCATTCCAAACCTTCCGAGTATTCCATGGGCATGTCAATATTAAAGCTAGAGGGAACCTTCCTGATTTCTTGGGCACAGAGTTTCTTCACATAAAACATTTAATTTGTCTGAGTGTATGTTCATGTCTGTCTGTGGAGACTAGAGGTCAACCCTGAGTTTCACCTTGTTTGTTGAGACAGGGTCCTTCTCTGACCTGGGACTCATCAGTAATAGCTCGACGCCCAGGAAGCCTCAAGGGATCTATCTGCCCATCTTGGCATCTTCAGCACTGGGATTATGTGCCTGGCACCATCTCTGGCTCTTCTGCATAGGTTAAAAACGGCCGACTCAGGACCTCAGGCAGACAATTTATAACTGAAGTATTAACCCAATAAAGATTAATTGATTTTTAGGCCTCTATTTTAATTATAATTAGGCCAATCATATTGGAAGGTTAGCAAATAGGCCTTACTAGTTAGAAGCTATGAACCTGCATATACCTCCACTGACCCATGATGGAGAGACACTGGAGAAAATTCTCGGTGAATGTAAATGGCAGGCCCAGACATGATAGGAACTTAGGACTGCACTGTGGCCTTTCTGGCCAGGAGAGGTAAGAGATTCTTTTCTCCTACAGACCACAAAATTGACACAACGGTAGTACACCTTGGCATTGGGGATTTTAGTCTCCAGGTATCTGCAGAAACTTGAATTCCTTGGAAAGCAAAACACTCACAGTTCCTTGACCAGCCTTGCTGATAATTTCATTTCCCAGAAGGCAGAGTAAGCATTAAGGAGACTCCTGCTCAGGACCCAATTCTGACAGAAAGCAGTAGGTAAAGTAGAAATGATTGGAACCTTGGGGGAAAGCAGCCATGCGGGCTCAGAGTTTGATTTAAACAGTGTTCTGCCTATGCAAACACAAATGGTTCTAATGAGCAGGAAAACGGGGAGGAAACTAAAGAAACCAGCACGCCACACGGGGACTTGCTGACAGCCTCTGAATCTCAAGCAGCGTGTGCAAGAGACAGGGAGAGGGGCACAGAAGAGGGAGCACATAAGGGAGCAGGAATGGAGGAAGGCAGCGTGGGCCTATAAGCCCTCAGCAAGACTAAAGCACAGAATGAGGCGGGGCTCCTGGAGGATGCTGGAAAGACGCTGTTGCTTGGCACTGAATCAGGGGAAACAGCAACCAAGGAACAGACCCAGATCTTGACGTGGAAGACAAATTCATTCATGAAATAAAGAAAGCAAAGGTTTTCCATCCTTATGTGCATCTTCCCTTTAGGTCACCCACCTCTCAGCTCACGTGCTGCATCCTTGGAGAGGACCTTGACCCCCTTTGGAAAACAGTTCCCCCTGATATCTTTTTGCCCTTTGACTTCAGTCTCCTGGCTGCTGGTGTCGTCATCTTACACACTGAAATGTTTGCTTTCTGTCCCAGAATTTAAGCTTGGAAAGGGACAGCCGTTCTTGCTAATGCCCGTCTAGGACCTTGCACATAACAAGCAGTACTCGGTGGGCATGAGCTGGGCGAGGGGAGTCAGCACAACAAGGCTAACTTTCTAAACAGAGAAATATATGAAGGCACTGGACAACTTCCACAGAACATAGACAACGTTATTGACATGGTGGCAGGTATTAGGAGTAACTACTTATGTGCTCTAATTACCATACTGACTCTATGAATCTTGGAATATTCCTGAGTTACTTCTCCATAAGCATTCAACTGCAGCAGTGCACACACACACACACAGATAGCATGCAAGCCACGAGAGTTAAGGATGGGTCTCAGTATAGAACTTATATACTCCACCCGAGGAGCTGACTGGCTGAGCTGTCAGCATGCTTCTCCATCTCTATAAATCATTACCAGATACCTTCTCAATGATAGGGTGAAAAGTGTGACCAGCTGTCTTTATCAAATCAAGGTTATGAGGAGGCACAGGGAAGAATATCCCTGATCTTAGAAGAAAAACAAAACAAAAGCAAAAGAACATGCAGAACCTGAGAATTTAGGTCTAAGGCAGTAATGTCATTTTAGGGAGAATGGCTAAGTTACATTTATATAAACATGTAAAACACTGTGGTCATTTTATCAGATTAAAAGTCAAAAAAACTATTCCACTAAAAAAGAGTAAGCTAGTTTGTTTGAGTCTATATATCATTTCCTGGAAAAGTTAGTAAACAAATTAGCTTTGCAATGGGTACAGATGTGCCGATTTTGGCATGGCATTTGAAGTCCTTCTATCCTTGTGAGCTGGATGGAAAGGTTCAGGCTTAGGGATAATTCTGTAGTATGCTTTTTTAACTAATTGAAGGATTGCCCCAATCACAGTGTTAATGAAATGGCATCTACCTAGAGAAAGCTTTCAGATTGATACCACAAGGCCTTTGTCTCTCTTCTTGTCTGATGTGAACACGTTTGTCAGTGACGGATAAAGCAAGAGGAAGGCATGGCTGTCAAAAACGGGTTACAGGAGAAAAAGAAGATACATTAGATTACGAAATCAGGGATGTATAAGTGTTCTCAACAACTGAAAGATGCATAAAATTTAATAATATATAATTTGGTTAGAGTAATTGTGTGGGCCTGCCTGGGGACTAAAACACCAACTGCCTAAATTTGGTTTGAAGTCTATGTGACTTAGCAACAGCACTCCTGGGGGAAGAGAAGAGAGCCGTGCCTGGCAGGGAGCCACGGGGGTGATGGTTGCAAACAACAAGACAGAAGTAGTTGAGACTGTGTGATAAATTTAGAGCGTTCATAAAACAATGGAACGTATAGTTAGTCCAGCCACTTTCTGTGGCTTAGACTGCCATGCTCGGTTCTGGAAGCAGCGTTTAAAGAAAGGGGCCGGTGGAAGATACAAAACCCCAGGATCCAGCAGATAGAATGGTAAAGAGACTCAGCTGTCTCCTGTGAGAGAAGACTGAAAGAGTTGGGAATTTTTATGCCTTAAAACAATTACACTTAATCATTTTATCTTAATAGCGTCATGATTTGAATCACTATTAAGGATTTACTGTTTTCTAGATGCTGTGTTAACCATTTTGCTTTAATTAATGCTCACAACAACCCTAGGACGTGAGTTCAGAACTATTTTTATATTCAAGGGTACAAAGTGATTTTACGTGATAAATGCTAAACAGACATCAAAGCTTAAATTTTAACCCATTATCTTCTCAGTCCTTAAGTCCGACTTTCCTCACCACATGCAAACTAATTACCCATAACATAGGCCCAGATATTAAGAAGTGTGTATACATTTATATTATGTATGATAAAATTATGTGAAATATTGGAAAATCAGAGTAATATGCAGAAAAAGGAGACTGGAAATAGATGTATCAAAGTTTTAACAACAGTTATACTAAGGTATTGAGAAAAATCACCTTTCTTTTGTTTATTTCTTTTAAGTTTAGAAAACTTTTTTACTAAGCTTATCTTGATTTTGTAAAACTCCCACCTACAGCTTTTGAATTAAAGAATAATTACAATGTCAAAGAGGAATTAGTTTATTTTAAATGCCCAAAAGGAGTTGTATTAAGATTAAGACACCTAAAAGCATTATAATTTTATATTTATAAAGCATTATAATTTATATTTCAATATAAAAACAGAACCACTTATAGTCCATTTTTTAAATTGGACTATATATTTAAATTTTGATTTTTTTAAAATTAATTAATTTCTGAGATGCAGGGCCTCATGTAACCCATATTCACCTTAAACTCTCTGTATAGCTAAATATGGCCTTGGAATATCACCCTCCTGCTTCGCATGTTGAATGCACCACAGTTCCTTTATGCAGTGCCTGAGGCTGAACCCAGGCTTCATGCCTCCTAGGTAAGTGTCCTCCTAGCTGAGACACATCCCCAGTTCTAGAGACAATGTCTCGATAACATAAATCATGCATTCCTTTCTCAGGAGATGCCGACAAAAGTCTGGAAGCAGCCCGGCATCATTTGATTCGGTCCAGATTACAATTTATAAAGTTCAGAATGTCCAAAGTACGAGCCAGGAAAAAAAAAAAAATAAACCAAAGAGTAATTGTTGAATATTTCATTTTTATTATGTACCAAGACCTTTCAGACTGCAAGCAGATCTAGTAAAATATTTCTCTACTGAGTCCAGGAGACACTGAGCATCAGGAGAGCACAGCACAGGTAGCTCTTCACTTCTGCAGCAGTCTGTTTGCACAGGATGCAGGGATGGGCAACGGGAGCTACCCTCACTTCTTCAATGCAGCGCCACCGCCCCCCCCCCCCCCCCCCCCCCCCCCCCCGTGGCTCCTGGGATCTGAGTGCAAGTGGCAGCCCTCGGAAGTGACCTTCAGCATGACCTTGCGTCCTATGCACACCTTTGCCTCTATGCAGGCTCCCACACATGTCACTCCCACTTTCTGAGTTTCTAAATAGATAACCAAATATGCATATTCATTTACATATTGTTATGGATCCTGAACTCAGAGTCTCACAAACGTGAGGCGAACATTCGACCGACCACTGAGTTGCCCTCATACCCTAAGACAACTAACACATTGTCTAAATTAGAAGTTCTATAAACACAAGAGGGATGCCTTCATTTTTTTTTTTTTATTTCCCTAGATTATATAACACTTAAAATACTAGGCACAAAACAAACATTTAGGGACTTAATCAGTTTGGCAGGTAGGTACAAGAAGCTTTTGTTTTTGACTCTAAGGATGATCAACAAGACTCTTTGATTTTACACAGAGTGAAGTAGAATGTATCACAATTGTATTATTTGTTGCTCTTCTTTTTTAATGTTTTTATTTATTTATCCATTCATTTATGTGAGTACACTGCCATTCTCTTCATGCATACCAGAAGAGGGCATCGGATCCCATGACAGATGGTTGTGAGCCACAGTGTGGGTGCTGGGAATTGAGCTCAGGACCTCTGGATGAGTAATCAGTGCTCTNGAATGTATCACAATTGTATTATTTGTTGCTCTTCTTTTTTAATGTTTTTATTTATTTATCCATTCATTTATGTGAGTACACTGCCATTCTCTTCATGCATACCAGAAGAGGGCATCGGATCCCATGACAGATGGTTGTGAGCCACAGTGTGGGTGCTGGGAATTGAGCTCAGGACCTCTGGATGAGTAATCAGTGCTCTAACCACTGAGCAATCTCAGCCCCTTTGTTGCTCTTCTCTATAAACTCACTTTCTTACCTTGAGTAGATACCCAAACCTATTCCTCATCTCATTAAACCAGGTTTCACAACTTTTGATTGCCAATAATCCAAAATTTAAGGGAGAAACAGGAAAGCAGAATTCAAGGTCATCTTAGACCACCAATTGAGTTCCAGGCCATCCTTGTATAAATCAGATCCTATATCAGCATCAGACAATCAATTACCCCAAACTTTTGATGCACAGCTCTAGGTGGGAACCGTAGACAACAGGCTGCAGCTGGGTAAATAGTACAGAGCCATCAATCAATTTGCTGCCAACAATCCAGGGAGTTTCCTAGAAAACTATGGATGCTTTCATCAGAATGGAGAAAAGCTGAGTTTTGCCAGAATACTTCAGGCATGAAGAACAAAACCTAAACTAAGGCAGACATCTTGAAAGTGGGGGAGCTTTATACATGATTGGCAAGCACTCTACCTACTTAAGCTGCATCACCAGCCACACATTGTTCATGTAATGTATTAGTTTCTTGTTTAAGCTAAACACAAACATCATGTTTTAGTTATTGTTTATTTCTCACTATTGAGTTTTGCCATGGTAGTACTCAGCTGAAAAGAACACTATCCAGATTCAGCCTCTCCAACATCGGGATCACAGGGCTATGCGCCACATCACCCCACCCAGACAGGACCTCCTTTTGATTCAAAAGTTACAACTTAGGGACTAATTTGAACTATATGTTTTCCTCTCCCGGACTGAGACTCTAGCTTAAAGTCATGGGCCACTTTGAACAGGTAGTGTTGACCACTGAGGTATGTGGGCCCAATGTCCTGCACTAAGACCCAGGATGCATCCCTTCTGGGGATGGCATTCCCTGTTGATGGACATAGCTGCTCTCCTCATCACAGCAAGCCATGCTCACTCTACTCAGTGCTCCAAGGATAAAGGTGTTTCAGTACTCAGCAAGCTTTTGGGTGGAAAATTAGTCCTTAAATCAGTACAGTGAGGGAATCTGATGACTCCCAATATCAGATGAAAACTTAAAACTTGAAAGATGAAAAGTTAAAGCAAGTAAATGGGAAGGAGAAACTTCTGACTCAGTGTAAGGGGTTCAAAACACCTCTTACTTGATGGGAAATAGCTGAGGCTTTGCTGTAAAAGGGAAGACATGACAACTACACCACCCAGTACTGTCATGGGGGTTGGCCTAGGGCCACATACATCAAGATGAGGAAAAGACAATTGAACAGAAGATAGTCTTCTATCTGGAGAAAAGTTATAAAAATGAAGAGAAACAGGTTTACTGAGTAAAAATTATTAAGAAGTTACATTCAAGTGTTGAGAAAGAAACATTAGACACTGTTATATCAACAAGTAAAGAATCCGAAAGATGTAATTGGAAAAGTACTTGTAAGAGAGTAGATGTAAATTTAGTAAAGATATGTTAAAAATAAAACCTCTCACGCCTTTAACCCCAGCACTTGGGAGGCATAGGCAGGCGGATTTCTGAGTTCGAGGCCAGCTTGGTCTACAAAGTGAGTTCCAGGATAGCCAGGGCTATACAGAGAAACCCTGTCTCAAAAAAACCAAAAAAAAAAAAAACCTCTCTAAAGAACATTATAATGTTTGGGCATGATGGCAGACGCCTTCAATCTCAGCATTGTGGTTGCTGGAATCAGGGTGGTCATGAGTTTGAGGCCAGCACAAGTTATATGTGAACTTAACTCAAGAAAGAAGTGGGGGGGGAAGGAGGGGTTATAAACAACATAAACACGGGATATAAAGCATATGGATGGATTGGAGCCATACAGATCATCCAGGGATTAATTTCTTTTATCTTAACCTGTAGACTCTATAATCCAATCAAATTGATGCTTTTAATTTGACCTCCATTCTACTATGTGGGTTCCAAGAACGGATTCGATTCCAGCTGCCAGGCTTTAGGGCAAGCTCCTGTTTCTGTTGAGCCATCTTCCCTTTCTCAGTCTGTTTTTGTGTCCATAGAAGAATGGAGGGGACAAGCTCTTTCTAAAATCTACTTATTGAGAAAAATCATGGTAGCCAAAGTACCTCAGGGAAGAAGGAGACACACTTCTTACTAGAGAGCTCAAAAAGTTATTATACAGGTACAATAACTTAGCAGTGTGACATTGGCAGAGGAACAGACAAATTGACCAATACAGCCAAACAGGGAACCAAACGTTAGATGGAAAATGTGTGGACATTTGATTTACGAAAGGCTAGCTTTGACAAATCACCCGGGAAAAGAACAAACCATTACAATCACAGCACAGAGGCCATAATTTCCTATTTTTCAAAACATATTTCTACCTCAGACATGAAAGTTGACTTCAAATGGATTAGATACTCAGATACAGAAACAAAATGCTAAGACACTTAGAAGACAGAGGAACATTTTCTGAACTCAGATGTCAAAGGGAGAAGTAGAAAAAGAGATCGTTCAGAGTGAGCACTAATGAAGAACTCATTTCCAACGTGGCCTCAAAAGGCAACAACAGCAACAAAAACAAAAACAACAGCAGCAACAACAAACCTGGAGAAACAAACAAACAAAATACATTCACCACCCGATTAAAATAACTAACAGATTAGTACAAAAGCCACCTACAAGTCAGTCAGTCAGGGATCATTCATGTTTAGAAGAAAAACAAGAAACCTTATTGTCAATAAACCAACTGCCTCGGTAATCAAGGGATAGAAAGTTAAAACCATGAAGAGTTTTCATGATCTAATCAGCAATTTCATTGAAAATACTACACCCTGCCCCCAACAGTATTAAGTGCTCACTGGGCCCCCAAACACTTGAACCTTTATGCTCCTGGTAGGACCTGGACCTTGAACCTACATGACAGCCATGAGACAGTGAATGACATTGGGATCATCATAGCTGGGAAGCTGTCATTGTCCCCTTCAGTAGTTTCTGTAGAGCAGACTACCTCATCTTCACAGTACTGACCTTTCAGACAAGGTGGCGTTGTGCAGGGACTGTTTAGAACTGTCATCCTCAAGAACCTTTTCATGTTTCTGATATATATATATATATATATATATATATATATATATATATATATATATATATATATATATATA
>LR749606.1:834734-887357 GCA_902729485.2 Mus minutoides | reverse complement strand
TTAACTCCTTCAATTTTTCTTCAAGTTTCAAGTCCACAAGTACTTTTAACTCTACAAACTATATAATGTAGCCACTGACAGACTAGAAGAGAGTTTGTGTAGATTTAATAGGCTGTTTGTGTATTTGAACAACTCAAAGCAATTATAAATTATTTTAGAAACTGATTTAGAACAGCACACAGTTGAGTTCCAGTGCATCCAGTCATCCGTCCAGCCTGACTTCTAAAGCAATGGCTACTAGCAGGGAGTGTTGTGTACACTTTTAATCCCAGCACTCGGGAAGCAGAGACAGTTGGGTCTCTGAGTTTGAGGCCAGCGTGGTGTACCAAGCAAGTTTCAGGACAGTCAGGGCTACACAGAGAAACCCTGTCTCAAAAAAAAAAAGAAAGAAAGAAAGAAAGAAAGAAAGAAAGAAAGAAAGAAAGAAAGAAAGAAAGAAAGAAAGAAAGAAAGAAAGAAAGAGAAACCCAGCAAACAAAAAGCAGTGGCTACAAACAGCTCTCCTTGTTGACTTTAATGGCAGACATCAGTGCACAGAGAAAACGTTCTAAGGAGCCCATCAATTACTGTTTGGCTAATAGGGACAAATATATTTTTCTGTGAAATGAAAATCCCTGAGTTGATAAGGATAAGATTATGTGACCATGGAAAAGCAGAGATGCGGCCTTGTCAGCCTTCCCCTTGCTGCTTCCCTCCTCTCAGACACACTCAGTCCCTCAGCAGGTAATGAGTGCTTTACTGTATCTTTTCATGGCCTCTTGCCTCAGCCTCCAAAGTGCTAGGAGTATAGATGGGTCCAGCCAGACCTTTCCAACCTCAAAAGTATTTGCACACCCCCTTGACTTACTACAAGGGTGGGGGTGGGTGATTCGCTAACATTATTTCAGCCACAGTTAGATTCTCTCAGATTCACTACTTGTTTTGATACTGAATTTTTCTTTTCATCCCATACCATGAGCAGGCTTTCCCACAAGGGATTCTGGGCCTGAGAATCTTGTGGTGTGTGTGATGCCCTGGGCTTGATGCTCAACCCCACACAAGGAAATCTAAGGTTGCAAAGATATCCATAGTCTTTGTAAAAGCTTAGTTCAGAACCCATGCCTTTGCACAAGCTCCTTCAAGTGTTCTGAGCAAAACCCCCAACCTGACAGTGGTTTCCACAAGGGAAGCTACACACTGAGTTAGAGATGGAGATTAGTTACTGTTGAATGTTGGTCTGCCGATCAAATGGGCTCAAGTGTTTCATCTTCCTGTTCAGCCTTTCCTTCTTGTGAGCATTCACTGTTACATTAAACAATAAAACACCACACTCTAATCCGCTGAGCACCAATGTGAAATTGCAGAACGTGCCTGAATACAGGGAATGCATTGGTACCAGAATTAAAATAGTTTTTAAAAGAGTAGTTTTCATCACTTTAGATACTTGAAAAATATATTTTACCTAATTAATATTTATTTATATTTTAGCTCCTCCTAGAGTTAAATATATATTTAATTTTATGTGGTTTCAGTTTCTACTGGTGTTAAATATATATTTAATTTGATATGAATATTCTAGTTTTAAGTTTGGCATAGAGAAATGTTTTTCAATTATATCTGTATATATATATATGTAAATATATATATATATATATACATATATATAAATACTAAACATATTCTTTTTTTTTTTTAAGATTTATTTTATTTTATTATATGTAAGTACACTGTAGCTGTCCTCAGACACTCCAGAAGAGGGAGCCAGATCTCGTTATGGATGGTTGTGAGCCACCATGTGGTTGCTGGGATTTGAACTTATCACCTTCGGAAGAGCAGTCGGGTGCTCTTACCTGCTGAGCCATCTCACCAGCCCCTAAACATATTCTTTCAAATAGTTTATTATTCAAGAAATGTTTTTCTTTTGTCAGAAATAATATATATTTATTACAGGAAATTCAGAAAATGAAGTATGAAAAGTATTTTTGAGTCATACTTCTAACAATCTGTGGAGGCTCTGAGTCTTCCCCCAACCCCCACAAGATATTATCAACCATGTTGTTCCCAGCTCATCATGTTTATTTTTTCTCTGCCTGCTTTCTCACACTTCCTGATGTTTAATTATTTCAAAGTGATATTTTTCTTCTGTGGAAATGTCCTTGCTTTCATAGTTAATGCTCAGGAATCTCAGAGCAAGGCGTCACAGAATAAATACTAACTTGCTAAGAACTGTTTCTCACTGGCGCTTCTTATTCTGTAAGATGCATCTGTTTATTATTTAGATTGTAAAGAGGGCATGATCAAGACCATAATGAAATGACTTGCTGGGTCATAAAACCACGAAGACAGTCAAGCCACACATTTGAATAAAATCCTGCAGTAGCTAGTGGAAGTTGTGATATATGGTTTAGAAAATACACATTTTAAAATTCACAGAAGCTTCAAAGCCTTGGTCAGACATAAATTCCAATCCGTTTTTCTGTAACGGTAAAAATCCAAAGGACTCTCGTTCACAAACTCTCAGTATGTGTCACAGGTACACGTTCTCTCTCTGCATGTAGAACAGTTTATTTCTGCCTCAGCGTATATTTTAAAATAAATTACCCCAGGAAACAAAATGTTGAATACACTGTATTCAACTACGATCCAACAAAGGAGGCAAAACCTTCTTTTCCATTCAAAGAGCCTATATCATATTTGGGGAGAACAGTGGGGGGGGGGGTCGAGGTATTTGAAAACCACACTCGTCAGACCCTTTCTTCAGACCCTCCTCTAGAGTTAGTAGGCAGGGTTCCCCTTCATCTTGTCTGTGTGTTTCTTCTCACTTTTGCTCAGGAGTTTCAAATGTAGGAAAGAGTTCTGTACTTACCATTCTGGGAAAGATGAAATTCATCATTGAACCATAAATGCCCTGGAAAGCAAAGAAAAGATTATTATTTATTATACCTTCATCTACAGAAGTCCTGACTGACAAGTGACTATATCACAGCAGATCAAATGGAAACATGGCTCAGAGGGCCAAGGGTTCTGGAACACAGAGGGCTTGTGGACAGGGCTGCCTCGGGAATGAGTGTTTTCCTATGATAGCTGCTTTCAGGTGCGTAATGCAGCATTTTATTTTCTCAAAATGAATGCTGCAGAGTTGAGAAAATAGTCAATATATATTCTCCACTCTGTCATTTCGTTCAGAAGAGTGAATATAGAGGTGACCATGATACTTAAAATTTGGGGAAAACTTGGGTGTGTTCCAGTTTGCCATCATCATGATAACCGTGCTTTCTGTTTAAATAGAAATAAAAAGTTTCTAATTCTAATCTTGACCTCAAAAATTGCATGCAGAACCTAAGAGCTGAAGAAGATTGAAGCAACTTTCATTTGCTTGCTGCTTCTTATTGATTAACCATAAGGCTCTCAATATACTACAGGATAAAGGTTAGAGAAAATTTGCTTTCTGTAAGCCTGCCCCACAAAATCCCCAAGCACACATACAGAGTCCCTGCGACTGCAGAGCAGACACAAGAGCTTTGCCCATGAGTGCTGTCTCCAGCCCCACGGGTTGGCTCTCCTGGTTACTATGTTCTTTAACTTTCCTTTTTTTTTTTTTTTTAAGACAGGGTTTCTCTATGTCACTGCATGTCCTCTGTGATGTAGCCCTGGATGTCCTGGTACCTGCACTGCAGTCCAGGTTGGTCTGCCTGCCTCTATCTCTGATTAAAGGTATACACCATCAATGTCTGACTATAGTTTCTAATAAACATTTACTTTTATGTTTGTTTGGTTTTGCTTTTAACACAAAATAATTTTTGCTTGTGTTAATATATATAGAGAGACATAGATCAGAATATGAGAAAATATGGCATGTCAGATCCTAATAAAGTTAGTAAATTTTATTTTGCTTTTCTTGTCTTTTCTAAGTATTAGAAACATAATTTAAGGAAAATATATTATTTTTATTTTTTGAAATTACACTGTGACTAAGGGGATGGAAATGACAACAGAAGAATAAAGGAAAATTGCTGGAATCTGCTAGATTTTTATGTTTCAGATCCTAAAATGTTTCCTACAGAAGTAATAGCTAAATTAGTAAAACTAGTCTTAATATACATTTTAAATGATTATTCCTTAAAATGAAATTTTTCTGTAAATAAAAACTGAAATTTCAAATATAGATTCTAATGTTAATAGTTTTTAAAGACCTTTGGCTAGAAAAATAAAATTATAATTGACAGGTGCCGGTCATATTTGTATTTCCACCAACACCGAGAATTGTTTTAGATTTATAAAATCTTTGCTTCCCGGGCTGGTGAGATGGCTCAGCGGGTAAGAGCACCCGATTGCTCTTCCGAAGGTGATAAGTTCAAATCCCAGCAACCACATGGTGGCTCACAACCATCCGATCTGGCTTCCTCTTCTGGAGTGTCTGAAGACAGCTACAGTGTACTTACGTATAATAAATAAAATAAATCTTAAAAAAAAAAAAATCTTTGCTTCCCTGATTATTGTTTTGTGTGTTATGCGTCACAAGATACCTAGTTTATTACATCTTTTATTTTCAAATCATTATTTGTATTCTGTCCCTGCTCCCAAATTTTCATGATTATAAACAAAAATAAAGAAAAAAGTAACCTTATCTTTTTTATCTAATCATTGGTGTTCGTAGTCCAGTTCAAAACTTCATGTTTATTAGCTTGTTTACTGCATTCCCCAGAAATTATATTTAGAAAGGCATTACTGCATTATATGTGTTCCTTATTCACACTTGATTATTAACAGAAGTTTTTGTTATCACTACTCAAAATTATAGTTTCTAAACTTCCATTTTCAAAGCATTTTTAAGCATGAGCTCCTGAAGAGGGCAGCACGCTCTAGAGATCACTGAGTTCTAAGCTCAGCTGCGACTGCTTTATAGTTTTTAAGAATAGCAGGGAAAACTAGATCTATTTCATAGACATCTGCTCCCGTGATACAGTGAACCAGAGGACAGGCTACACCGTTGCACACCAAGGTCAAAGCTACATTTGCTTATTTAGAAGGAACATTCACAGTAGCTCATCTTCAGGGGAGGGACAACAAAAAAATTACAGGAGATTTTGCGTTTGGGATATGTTTTATCTTAAGGCACTGGATAAAATCTACTGGCAAAGCGTTCACTGTCAAGCCTACTAAAGGGTTAGATTTAATGACCTCACTTCTTAAACACTTCATCACAATTGCTATGGCAACATTCACTTGCCTCTCCAGCAACGCACACTTTAATCAGATGCTTCCATTTTTTTTCCTAAGAGCCCAAACTGTATAGTCTAATTTACAACAAGTCCTGGTGAGTCTGGTAAGACAGCTTATGGTTTACCATGCCTTGCCTTCACGCACACGTACAAATATTCCCGGGGATGTTTGAAGCTGTAAGACAACTGTGGGACTTGATGCTTGGGCTTTTCTATTCTGCTGATTTGTTTTTTTTTTTTAAAGATTTATTTTATTTATTATATGTAAGTACACTGTAGCTGTCTTCAGACACTCCAGAGGAGGGCGCCAGATCTCGTTACGGATGGTTGTGAGCCACCATGTGGATGCTGGGATTTGAACTTATCACCTTCGGAAGAGCAGTCGGGTGCTCTTACCCACTGAGCCATCTCACCAGCCCCCTGCTGATTTGTTTTTATTTCATTTTTCTATCACTTATCCTTTGGAATAAAAAAAAGTTCTTCATTCTTTTCTTTCCCTGATCTGTCATCTCTAGCCAGTCAACACACTCTAAGTAGGAGAGAGGATGAGAAGAAGAAACAGCTTCCAAGGTTCAGATGGCAACCCTCCCCCAGAGCCTGCTGCACGATTGGCCTCTTACTGGGGCACAATCTAGATTACCAGGTGGAAGACCCCTTCTTTATTTCCACAATACAGGAGCAAGAGGGAAGGGAAATAATTAAAGACTGTACAATCCGAGAAGTACAAAATATCAGATTCGAGTAGATGACCCAGAATTAAGAAAGCAGTCATGGTCCAGGTAGTTTGATGGTTTCAGTGAGAAAGAACAACGCAGTGTGCTAACCTCGGTATGTCACTTGGGTGATGGAGCACCATCAACAGAGTCATGCAAATGACCGGCAGTTTGCAGAAGACTAGAAAAACTTCGACAAATAAATATTTATAAATGTTACTCAGATGGTCTTTAGTTTATTTCGATATTGTGTAATAATTTACTTTAAATTGAATTTCAGAAGCAAAGTGATCTAAGACCTTCCCGACAATTTAGAGGCTGTTATACTTCAGCTTTAGATAAAGAGTGCTTTATCTTGAAGTTGTGATAAGTCTCTGATAAAATGTTTTATTTCGTGGCCAGCCATCATATTTAACATGCATTTACAAACATCGTTTAGTAGTAGCTAGTAAAGCTTTCACTAGTGGAAGCAGCCAAAAAGATTCTGGCTGTCACTGTGTTCCCTGGTTTGATGTTTGAACAGCAGCTTCTAGGTGGTGTTTTATTCATTGCAGACGATTACAGCAACCAGGACTTGAACATTAAAGACCATTTAAAAAGTGTTCTTATATACTTTTAGCTTTAATTGAGCTCCATATTAGCAGGTTATCAAAATGTCATTATTGAAAAGTTAAATTCTCATTAATGATAAAGTTCAGAAGCTAGATAACTCCAGAGGCTAAAGGAAGAGCAGGTGCTTAATTAAAAAGAGAAACCTAGAAGCCGAGATAAGTACAGATGCTGTCTTCAGATGTTTGAAGGACTTCTTATGTAGGGCACTTAGTGGGTGGCTGGCAAAACTGCCAAGTGGGAGAGGCAGAGAAGTGGACTTCATCTCTGCAGAAAGAAAACTCCAAAACAATAAATGTTGCTCAAAAATTAACCTGAGCATAAAACACCAAGTTCCCTGTCTAGACATTTTGGACAACTATTCACTTGGTAGGTCTATTTTCTCTTGCTTGAATTTTGGGAGGGCACTGTAGGCACATGTTAGAGCCACTCCAGGACCCACATCAGGAGATGCAGTGAGTCACTTCTTTTTTTTTGGGGGGGGGGGGTGAGACAGGGTTTCTCTGTGCAGCCCTGGCTGTCATGGAACTCACTCTGTAGACCAGTCTCCCTAGAACTCAGAAATCTGCCTGCCTCTGCCTCCCGAGTGCGCCACCACTGCCCAGCTGTGAGTCACTTCTTAGTACTTTTTTTTTAAATGGAAACCTAGCTCAAAGAGCATCTGAAAATCCTGGTCTGGACAAACTGGGAATGAGAAAAACAAGCACGGAGAGTTCCCTCAAGCCTCCAAGGAGACATGCAAATTGGTTCTAATTGGCTTCTCTTCAAGAACCTTTGGAGTCACCAGGGGATGAAGAGAAGGTTGAGTTCCCTTCTTGGTCTTGACTTGGCTTTTCCAGCTGGGGTGTCACCCCTCTTACTGCCTAGGTTAGTCTTCCTCTCCAGATGAAAGGAAGATTCTTGGCGCTATCCACAAACTCTATATTCACTTAAGAAACAATAATTGGTCAATTAAGAGAAGCAGAAGCTTTTCTTCTGTGTCCAGAGAAATTAAAAGTCGAAGAGAAAATTACACACCTCATAGGAATACTCATCTCTGGCATGATTGCTCTCTAAGATAAAAGGAAGTTGTAACTAATTTAGAGATTATAAATATAAAGAAGTTGATGATTCTCGAGTCAACATGATCTCTTTTCCTCATGCAACATTCAATCCTGTAAAGTTCCAGTTTTCATTCATTGGAAGTAGTATTTTCATTGTGTGCTTTTGAATTTTCCTGGGGTGAAACATCTTCAAATCACATGGAAGGAACTGCCAAAGGGCCTAGAGTACTCCTGTGTGAGCTTGTTGTGTTCATATACTGTGCTGGAGAAGATGATCTCTGAATTGTGGCTGCTCACCAGATGCATACCCTGGTACCTACAGAGCTGATCCTGCAACTGCCAGAATGAAATTTCACTTTGGCAATAAAAAGAAATACAGAATGCTGTATACTTATTAATTATTTTACCTCCTTTGTCCTTCCTGGTCTGTTCTCATCAAACCTTGGCATTAGGGTATGCTGGGGAGGTTTTTCCTGCTGGGATGTTGCTAACCAAATGGCCCCGAAACTTGCCTCCAAAAGGCTCACCTGTAAAAGCTTTTACAAGCCAACCCCATTTGGTTGGCTGTGATCCAGCAGCCTCTGCTGACCACCAGCATTGGCTACAGAAAAGCAGAAACTTCCATGGCACCCCAGAGGAACTTTTTGATCCCCAAATGTCATCATGAACTCATGAATATCTCCTTGTGTTTTGAAGACCAGAAGAGGGCTTCATCCGTGCAATGGATTTTCCATTTGTAAACCTGGTCCCCGACCCCAGACCTAAACTGGCTTCAATTAACAAATATTTTTTTGATGTCTATCATGTCTAAACTTTTAAGGAGCCACAAAAAGACAGACAGGACTATTTTTAATGGTGCTGTTTGTTAAAAGAATGAAGAATTTTATATTGCTGGCATATTATAAAACTGAAGACCCTCAAAAGATAAAATTGACATGAAACAATTTTATGAAAAATTCAGTGTATTTTTTCCCCTATTTTACACCACAAAATGTTCTCATATAATTCAACAACATTAACGTCATTTAAGTGGTTTCAATAATAAGTGTAGGGGAGAAGCACACATGGTGTAGCATGGCCCAGTATGGCTCCATACCCTTCCTTCTCCTTCCTGGACCTCTTGCCTGTAAAATGTTAAGGCCTCTCCATGAAGCCATCAGCGCCCCCAACAGTGAGCTGACTGAATGGAGGAAAAGCCTGGCTTGGGGTTTGCAGTGTGCTCCATGCAGCAGTGCTGATAATGGTAAACATTTAGAAAGTGCTCCTTCAGTGCACAAGGAATGAGAAGTTACTAGAAGGAACGCAACAGTATGGCCCAAATCCAAAGCATGTTTAACAAGAACAGTGTCATTTGAAATGATCTTAATTTTTTCTTTCATGAAGTTATGGTGCTTTTCACTGGCAGGAGAGATTTGACTAGTAGGTATGAAGGAGGCAGAATTAAGAACATCACCAGATTGCTTGGGATACCCCCAAGCTTAGTGAAAAGATCTAATTCCTCAGACGGAGGATTGAACTCAAAACCGTGTGGTGCATACTACATGAGTTGTACTACCAACTCACTCTCTCCTTGAAGAGGCCACAGTTTGGGATTTTTGTGTGGTTTAGATTAATGTGGGTTGTATAAATTGCTTCTCTAAACTAACTTCCACCTGCAACCCTCCCCACCTTGGTAAGGCGAAGACTCCAGTTTAATAGATTTGCATGACGAATATGATTACCCGCTTTTAACACGCTCCCAGGTGGCGGTAGCACTGATGCCACACTTGGAATGGGAATCCTATGAAGATACTGAAAGCTGGTTAGCGTCCTTCAGACTAGAGAATGGCTCTGCTTTGTCTAGTAGTCAAGGCAAGACGAAAACTAGCTCCAAGGAGATGAGTCTGTTATCCTTGGAAAAGCCAGCGGAGGAAGAGTGGCGGTGACTAGAGGATCCCAGCTGCTCTCCCTATGCTCAGCTCCTGCTTGGAGACTGTCTTCTCACACGGTCAGTTTGAAAGCAGGTTCTCAGTGCAGTTACCGTGGGCCTAGTAACTTTGAAAATAAGTGAAATGTAGGGAAAAACATGGAGAATTCATGAATGCTTTCCCCTTCCTTTCTACCTGGAAAAATGCACCCATTTCTAAAACCCTGTAGATTTTAGCTCTTCTCTTCCTATCCTATATAGATGTAATTATGTCCTTCTCTGCAACTCTCAAACTCGGAAACTACTATATCATAACAATGACAGTATTAACAATTAGCAATATGGTACAACTTGTGTTCCAAGGCTCAAAAACATTGTCAGGCAAATTGGTAAAAAAAAAAAAAAATTATAATTACATCTGTGTAGCAATACTATGAGAAATGTAACTGAAACTGTTTCCATTTATACAGATGAGTATAAAAATAAAGCAATACTCATGTGTTTGAATTTTGTGCCTGGCACATACTAAGTAAATACGTTTATCAGAAAAAAAAAATGATCAAATGTGTTCTACAGCACAGATTCCTCTTGCAGTTTTTAGTTGACTTTTTTTTCTTGCTTTGTTTCTTATCTTCAATAATTATAACTCTGACTAGCAATTAGTGCTTCCTGTGCCTTGGGTACCACTGTAAGCAATTTGCATGTGTTGTTCATTTAATGCTCATAATAATCCTATAATTTAAGGTGTTATTATTATATATGAGGAAAATGAGGCATAAAGAAGCTAAATAATATGTCTAAGTTTCTATATCTATAGCAGGAGAGTTAGAACCAATTAAATTGTATTACTGATGATCATCCAACTTCTACACTTTAAAATGTAGACTTCTGGGTACTTTATAAAAATAAACAACATTAAGTCACAGAATTAGCGAAAAGTTAATTTGGGGGCGGGACAACAATGCTGTTGGTAAAGCATTTGTGTAAGTCTTATCATGAGTTTGATTACTGGACCCACAAAAAGATGGAAGGAGACACCTGTACCATAAAATAATCCTCTGAGGGCCAAATATGTGTGTGCCCACACCCATACAGCACACATGGAAGCAAGAAGAGACATTTAAGTTCATTTTCCTTCCACATTTAAAAGAAATGTTCATGACGTTTAAGACGACACTGCTCTCTCTGGGTCTTCTGGACACACCACTGTAACATCTAGCTAGTCCAGGAGTGGAATCTTTTCCTAAACAGTGAAATAGACCAAGTCTTTGTGGTCCTTCCATTTCTCTAGCTATCCTTCAAAGCAACTCAGAGCAAATTCAGGAGTAAAGAGGATAAAGAGTATTCTTTCCCACACAGAGTGCCATATTGAACAGACAGACAGTCTCTTTTATGAATTTTTGCCTTAGGGGAAAGAATCTCTCTGATACTTTTTTTGTAACAGGGGCCTTCTAATTATCACACATGGAACTTGGATTACTCTCATTTTTAACTATGTATTATTCGTGTTTATTTTATGTGCAAGGGTACTTTGCCAACATGTATACCTATGCGTCATGTGTGTGCCTGATGCCCATGGAGGCTGGAAGAGCATTAGATCCCCCTGGAACTAGAGTTACAGATTGTTGTGAGCACCCTGTGTGTTGAACCCAGGCTCTCTGAAAGAACAGAGAGCGTTCTTCCAAGCCTTTCAAACTAAAACTTTAATATATAAATCAAAGCTAGCAAACTAGATTTCAAAATCTCTGAGACTGTGTGATTCTTTCTTAAGTTTGGCTTTAAGGACAATGGCTTTCTGCAAGTGTATCAAAACACTATTGAGCCCAGGGGTCTAAGAGCATGATCAGCCTTGGTACATGCATTCACATGTTCTGGTGTGGGCTGGGTTTGTCCCAAAGCCAGTTTTACTGAATGTAATAATACCTTCATCTCAACTATAGGATCCTACTTGCTGGCTTGTGTTTGTTACAATTCCCTTAAAAAGTTTAAACAGGCAGGGAACCTCTTATTAACCAGGTCTCATCATATTCTTCATCTTGGGGGTGGGGTGCCACAGTGTACAGTCGAGACTGGCCTTAAAGTTGTAGGTTCTGTTTCCACAGCTCCTCATTGCTAGGATTACAAGCATGTGCCACCTAACTGAGCCTAAATTTTACACTTCTAAAGAGTATGAGCTATTTTGTAAGATGTCTGGTTTTTTGGGGGGGGTTCTAAATTTTTTATTTTACATTTATTTATGCATTGTTCGCTGGGGTATGCATACCAAGGAGCACATGAGGACTTCAGAAGAAGACTGGGTGGAGTCAGTTCTCACCTTCTGCCCCGTCCCCAGGGTCTAACCCAGGCCATTAAGCTCACCCACAGTCTTCTTTACCTGCTGACCCATCTCATCAGCTTTTAATTTGCTTTCTCATCAGATTCAGGCCATTGAGTTTTTGTGGGAAATTGTTTTGGTGATTCATTGTTATATATCTTACCAGGTGGCACATCACTTGTGATATTAATATTTATCCTGTGATTAAAATAATCACTGTAAAATGGCTCTTTCTCATTTTATAAGTATTTTCAGAGCAGAACATTATCTTGTATTTATTTATAATAGCATTAACTCATGGTTGTTCGTCTTATTTAACGAGTTATAATCTGCTATGCCAGAACAGTCTAATACTCCTGAATGTGAACCCACCCCAAGAGGCTGGAATTGTGTCATGTAACTGAAGGAAGGGAGGGAGGGAGGCACACAGGTTAGGATTCTAGAGGTCAATTCTTTATTAGGAAACTTACTGACAGAGTGTAGAAGATAGAAATACCAGGTAGTCCTTGATATTTGGGTCACAAGGAGGGGCATGCATATTGTTTAGGACAAACTTGGTTTCATTGAAGTCTTAATGTACCTGGTTTATCTTAAGCTAAAAGTTCTTTTAGAGTTGCATCCACTCTGGCATCAGAGTCCAACTGTAAAGGTCCCCACAACAACCTAATAATGCCAGCATCTCCTTGCTCCTCAGCAGAAACCTTGTAGAGCAAACCTGACTAGGGTTACCCTGGATAGTCAAGGTGGCTGGGCCTCATGCTGTGAGCAGTTGTGTCTGAATTTGTCTATCTCTCACAGTTACTACTCACTTGGAACTTCAAATCCTCTCAGATATGATCATAGTCACTCTTTTTAACGTGCCTTTTTTCTTCAGTGTGTTCCTGGAATCTTGCAAGAACATCTGTGCTTTGACATAACACAGTATTCCAGGCTAGTTTTTTATTTTACTTTTTAAATGCCATGTTCTCATAATTAGCCCTTTCTCTGAGGAGTCCCCCCCTTTTTCCCATTAGGAATGGTGGTTAAAAACAATGTGTGGGAGATGAGTGTGCCTAGCACCTGAGGGAAGTCTTCTCAGGGACCAGAAATAAGGGACACATGGTGTAAAAATGGATCCATCTATCGACATACTCAGATCTGTATTGATCTCATGTATTTACGAAATATTGAGATCCCTATTTCTAAACCAGTCTTATAGGGACCCACATGGACTCTAATTTCATTTTCATTGCTCCTTTCTTTGACACTGGGAGACTGCCTTCCATTATGTTTACTGTAGTTCCTTCTTTGGTCAATCACCTTGAGTTGAGGCAGTATATCTTATTCTACTGAACAGTCCTAGTCCCAGTGCAGAGCTTTCCTAATTCTATCAACAGTCCAAGAGTCAGCTCAGGCTCTAGGTTCCATACCACACCACCTACATGTGCCTCTTTCTCCATCCCCACCATATGAGCTAGGACTGATTTGTTCAGAAATGAAATAGATGGACAGAGGAAACAGGAAGGGGAACAGAAGAAGAAAAAGAGAATGAAGATCAAGACGTGCATTTAAAATCACACCTCCTCAGTGTGACGCCTAAGGTTATAGTAAATACTAAGGTTATAGTAAATACTAATTTATGTTCTACTTTCATCTGAGGAACTAAAAACAAAATAATCCTCCTTTAACTAAGTAGACTTTACATACTTGACTGATATTTATCGAGTGCTTACTCCGTGGTAGGATAATAAGTTTTAGTAAGAACCCAATTAACTGCAGTTATCAATTAATCAATATATTTTACTTACTGACTTTTCAGGGAAATTGGCCAATTATAAGAAAACACATTGAGACTGAGGACTTATTCAAAATAAGGTCACCCCTGAAGCCAGCATGAATTTTACTCTAATTTGTATGACATATATTATTCTATGCAATGATAGAAATTGCAGAATTATGAAGCTCAGAAAGAATATGAAAATCACAACGGAAACATCAGGGGCTGACTGTAGATAGCTTAGAAACCTTTACAACAAACACAGTCTTATACAGTTAAGAATAAAATGTTATCCCCCTCATGTGGATTCTAGCTTATTCACTTAATGAATATGAAATATTTATATGTCTCACGTGGTAATCAAGAAAACAAAATTCTAGCTGGACAGGACAGGTTGTTTGTAACTGTAATTGAGGAACTTGAAGGTGGAGGCAGAAGGACCAAGAGTTCAACGACAGCCTCAACTGAGTTTAGAGCAACTTATGTGACCTGAGACACTGTCTCAAAGAAAGATTTTTGTTTCGTATTATAAGACAAATGATGAGGTTACTGTCCTGCAATGGGGGAAAACCAATAAATATACAACACATGGAATTTTACAACGCCAAAAGTGCTTAAAAGCAGGGCTGGAGATGTAGATGGCCCAATGATTAGAAGCACATGCTGTCTCACAGAGGACCTGAGTTTAGCTCTCACTTCCTACATTGGGTAGCTTACAGCTGCCTGCAACTGCAGCTGCCAGGGTGCTGGTAACTCTGGCTTCCTTGGACACCAGTATTGACATACCCCCAGATGAATACATACATATGTATATAATTTCTTAAAATTAAAAAATTGAGTAATACTAAGCAAAGATGAAGATGGTCAAGGGAACATAGTGTGAAGAAGTAAGGAGTGCTGTTTTCAATAGGTTAGTTTAATTTGGTTTTCTTATAATCATCACTCTCCAAAAATCTCTACTAAAAATTATCATATTTGTGTGTTGGTTTCCTTTAATATACTTGGGTTAGTTTTGTAACAAACTACCAGATGTTAAAATTTTATTGTGAGCCAGAGAGATGTCTTACTGTTGGAGAACTCACTGTTTTAGCTAGCAGAAGATGAGAGTTCAAATCCCAGCACCCACATCAGGTAGGTCACAAGCATCTGTAATTCCAGCTACAAAGGATCCAATAACACAAACATGTGCATACAAATATCACATGTACACAATCACACACACAACACATACATAAAATAAATCTTTATAAAATTACCATGTAAAGATGGGGCACTTAGCAATCAAATGGTAAACTGAGGAAAGAAGAAGGGGAGTAAATAGCACTGGGAAAGCAGTACCTATGGATCCCTAAACTAAATAGGGAAGTTTTTATATTGCTTTTTAAACTTAATTTGTCTTTATTGTTTTTAAAGAAGTGTTCTATGGTGGTTGGATTCTAAATTGAGCAGAACGCTGGGAGCTCATCTATCTTGGAAGAAGAATCAATGAGAAACAAGCAATAGAGACAGACACACATACCAAGCCAAGTGGGGACACTGAAAGAGGACGACAGCCTCCTTCTCCTGAGCTGTGTGCAGCTCTCTCATCTTCACTCACACACACACACACACACACACACACACACACACACACACACACACACAAACACACACACAAACACTGTCTCGGATTCCATAATTTGCCAAGTTGGTTCAGAACGTTTTCTGTTTTGTTAAGTAAAAGCCATATTTCTTAGCTTAATCATTGTCTGTCTATCCCAGTGATAACACCATAAACTTCAAGAATCACTATGACTATCTAAGGAAGGAAGGAAGGAAGGAAGGAAGGGAGAGAGGGAGAGAGAGAGAGAAAGAGAGAGAGAGAGAGAGAGAGAGAACTTGGCTAAACGCTAGAACGCAGGTTAGTAGGAGCCACTCTTAGTTCCATATAGAAAAGAAAAATCATCAGATACAGAATTTTGAGATAGAGCTTGAGGCCCCCACCCCAGGCCTTAGCCATGTCTTCTTCCCCTTCTTCTTCCCCTTCTTCTTCCCCTTCTTCTTCCCCTTCTTCTTATCTCCCCTTCCTCTTCTTTCCTTTCTCTCCACTTCCCCTTTCCCTTCTCTACTCTTCCTCTTCCTCCTCTTCCTCTTCTTTCTTCTTCCTCTCCTCCTCCTCCTCCTCCTCCTTCTTCTTCTTCCTCCTCTGTCTAAAGTCACCATTTAGAAAAACCTCTGAGCTTGTACAAAGGTCAAGTCTAAGTGGATCAAGGATCTCCACATAAAACCAGAGACACTAAAACTTATAGAGGAGAAAGTGAGGAAAAGCCTCAAAGCACAGGGGGAAAATTCCTGAACAGAATAACAATGGCTTGTGCTGTAAGATCAAGAATCCACAAATGGGACTTCATAAAATTGAAAAGGTTCTATAAGGCAAAAGACACTGTCAGTAAGACAAAAAGGCCACCAACAGATTGGGAAAGGATTTTTACCAATCCTAAATCCAATAGGGGACTAATATCCAATATATACAAAGAACTCAAGAAGATAGAATCCAGAAAATCAAATAACACCATTAAAAAACGAGGCACAGAGCTTAACAAAGAATTCTCAAGTGAGGAATACCAAATGGCTGAGAAGCACCTGAAAAAATGTTCAACATCCTTAATCATCAGGGAAATGCAAATCAAAACAACCCTGAGATTTCACCTCACACCAGTCAGAATGGCTAAGATAAAAAATTCAGATGACAGTACATGCTGGCGAGGATGTGGAGAAAGAGGAACACTTTTCTATTGCTGGTGGGATTGCAAACTGGTACAACCACTCTGGAAATCAGTCTGGTGGTTCTTCAGAAAATTGGACATAGTACTACCAGAGGATCCAGCAATACCTCTCCTGGGCATGTACCTAGAAGATGTTCCAACTGGTAATAAGGACACATGCTCCACTATGTTCATAGTAGCCTATTTATAATAGCCAGAAGCTGGAAAGAGCCCAGATGTCCCTCAACAGAGGAATAGATACAAAAAATGTGGTACATTTACACAATTGAGTACTACTCAGCTATTAAAAACAATGAATTTATGAAATTCTTGGGCAAATGGATGGATCATCCTGAGTGAGACAACCCAATCACAAAAGAACACACATGATATTCACTCACTGATAAGTGGATATTAGCCCAGAAACTTAGAATACCTAACATACAATTTGCAAAACACATGAAACTCAAGAAGAAGGAAGACCAAAGTGTAGATACTTCATTCCTCCTTATAATGGGGAACAAAATACCCATGGAAGGAGTTACACAGACTCTGTCTCAGTTTGGAGTGAGATGGAAGGAAGGGCCATCCAGAAACTTCCCCACTCGGGAGTCCATCCCAAACGCAGACACTATTGCATATGCCAGCAAGATTTTGCTGAAAGGATCCTGACATGGCGGTCTCCTGTGAGGCTTTGTTAGTACCTGGCAAATACAGAAGTGGATGCTCACAGTCAGCTATTGGATGAAACACAGGGCCCCCCAATGGAGGAACTAAAGAAAGTACCCAAGGAACTGAAGGGGTCTGTAACCCTATAGGAGGAACAACAATATGAACTAACCAGTACCCTCTGAGCTCATGTATCTAGCTGCATATGTAGCAGAGGATGGCCTAGTCGGCCATCATTGGGAGGAGAGGCCATTGGTCTTGCAAAGATTATATGCAATACAGGGGAATGCCAGGGTCAGGAAGCAGGAGTCGGTGGGTTGGGGAGCAGGGTGGGGGTGGGGGAGGGAATAGGGGACTTTAAGGGTAGCATTTGAAATGTAAATGAAGAAAATATCTAATAAAAAAATAAATAATAAAAAAAGAAAAATCCCTCAGGAACCAAAACCACTGCCCAGGGATCTCTGTTCCTTTGAGTTTCTGTATGTCCACACTTCCTATCTTTTGCCTCTTATTCAACACCCCCACCCCCACCCCCGCCTTACACACACAGCCCTGTACATATTGAAAGAGAAAGTGTTTTGTAGTCAAGCTATTTATCATTAGGTTTTCTGTCACTGACAATACTGCACTGTCCCTTTTTGATCATTTTGAAGGTGTAGTAATCCCTTAAAGTGAAGACACTTCAGAAACAAGACAGTAGATAAGCAAGCATGATGCTTTCTCCTTATTCTGTGCACCTCTGAAATGGTATGTTCAAAGCCAGACGCATCTTTAGGTTTTCATTTGTGTGTTTGATTTTGTTTTTTGAGTTGGGATTTCTTCATGTAGCCCTGGCTGTCCTGGAACTCATTTTGAAGACTAGGGTGGTCTTGAACTCAGAGATCTACCTGTCTCTACCTCCTGGGTGGTAGGACCAAATTTGATAGAAAAAAAACTGTGGTACTTTTAACCATTTTTATAGATTTATTTATTTTTCTCGTGTGTGTGTGTGTGTGTGTGTGTGTGTGTGTGTATGTGTGTGTTTGTGTGTGTTTGAGAGACAGAGAGAGAGAAGACAGAGAGAGAAGAGACAGAGAGACAGAGACAGAGAGACAGAGAGACAGAGAAAAACAGAGAGGAAAAGGAGAATGCTGGAGACAGTCTTGTACATTTCAGGCAGTACTATATCACTGAGCTATACCCCCAGTACTAGATTTTTACTTCTTAAATAAATGATCAAGTCCGACTTTTGAACTGGAATATTCATTTTCATAGAAAAGAGTAGCCAGAATATTATTGCAATATTTAAATTATGAGGAAAATTTTATCTAATAGTGCTGTTTAGTTAATTACAATCCTTGACTTTAAATAGCACACTAATTTACAGGAAAACACCTTCCACAATATACATACTGTCTTTCTATGTTCATTTTCAAATGTTTTTTTAAATAGAATAAACGGTTTTGAGGTGCTTATTTTTCTAACCCGTTGCCTTTGAATTGTTTGGTATCCTGTGCCTTTAATATGAATACATTGTTCTTTTACTGTATGCAAATTCAATATAAACACAACCCACACATACTTGCAAAAATACATATCCAGTGGTAAGAAACTTGAATATGCTATTTTAGAAATAAAAACAAAGGGGTGGGGAGATGGCTCATTCAGGAAAGGGCTTGCCGCACAATATGAGGACTTGAGTTCAAATCACCTGGTGAATGGTGAGAGGCAGGAGTGCCTGTGCGCCCGTAACCTTGGGGCTCTCAAGGGGGAGGAGACAGGCTATACCAGGCTCACTGGCCAACCAGACTGGCCAATTTGTGAGCTCTGAGCTTAGTTTGAAAGTGTCTCAAAAACTAAAGTAGAAACCAGTAGAGGAAGAGAGCCGACATCAATTTCCCAGCATCCACATGCACATGTCTTGACATCCACATGTGCATGCACTCAATCAAACACATGCTCATATGTACAGTACACACAAACACAAAAATTTAAATCTATAAAAATCAAAATAGAAATATTTCCACAAAATAATTATTACATATATGGAATTGAACTATCTTCCGTGTGTATCTGTACACCCAAAGTTACATTATAGGGCTGGGGAATTTGGGTCAGTGGGAGAGTATGCAACTAGCATGTGCAAAACACTGCATTTAACTTTTTCTGCTTACATAATTCCTGCGCCTTGAAACCCCTCTCTGCTTTGATGAACCTCAACCTCAAGCCATTTTTGAGGTAAACAAACTCACAAGGTATTTCTTCAGCCCTCAGCGATAGAACTAGCCAGCCAAATGCAGGAAGTGGTTGCACAGAGACGCAGTACAGAGACCCCACCCCTCTACTCCTGACTCCCCAGGCTGAGCTAGGATGTGAAGACAGGAACAGCCCAAACAACATAGCAAAGCTGGACGCTGGCTGAGGAGGGGATGCTTGTCAAGCTATCCCTTCCCCGTTCCCTACATGAATCCATAAACATCATCTGTGGGCTTTTGCTATATATGTATATCCAAAGAAAGAAAGCCTGACAGCCGTCAGTGATACTGTGAGGATGACAGAAAGCTTCACGGGAAGGGTGACATCATCAGAGAGGGCACCACAAGCTAAGCTCTGCTTCGAGTGCTACTCATGGCTGTGGAAGACAGCAGACAGGAGCAGTCTAAGACACAGGAACTTGCCTGTAGGTAACAATTACCAGCCTAGCTGTGCTCTAACTTTACAGTACTGACTCTTCCCTTTTGTAAGTGAAGAAACTTAGTAATCTAGCTAAGGAAGAACATGTCTTTTCATCTTACATAAGAATGTGTGTTGGTGCTAAAGAAAGAATAAGACCTCTCCGAAAAAGTACCCAACTGCCTGCCTTTCAGATATTAAGAATGGTAATATTTCCAAGTCCTGGCTGGAGCTATAGTTCTGCGGGTAAGAACACATATTGCTCCTGTAGAGAAGTGGAGTTCAGTTCCCAGAACCTCGGACAGGTAGGTGGCTCACAACAACCTGTAACTCTATCTTCATGGAATCAGGTGCCCTCTTCTGGCCCTCACTGGTCAACACACACACACACACACACACACACACACACACACACACACACACTCACTCACACATGTCAGGAATTTCCCTGTCCAGGAGGCCTATGATTGGACAAGGAAAAGGGAGGTGGAGCTAAGAGTTGCAGAGACAGAAAGTGTCTTAGGGGAGAAAGGAGAAAGGAAGACATGAACCAGCGTGGCTTTAACCAGCCACAGGTAGTTATGATATAAGGGTAGAATAATTGTGATAAAGCTTTTATCATTATCAATCGGTTCTAAAATTATTGTATTGGCTTCTTGTAAATTGAGAATTTATTGATACATAAATCTGCTTGGTAAATTATAAGGTTCAAGAGTTCTGCTTTACTTGGTAAGTGGAATGTGGGACCGCTGATGATGGTGGAGAGGGAACAAACGGCTACAGAGACAAGCAAGCCAGAAACTGTGGCTGGTTAGCTGAAGGGGGAGGGGGGAAGCGAGGGAAGCCTGCTGGCCCCTCTGGGGAGTTGGTGAGCTGAGAGAAGCAGGAGTGCAGAGGGCTGGCCGATTCAGTTTTTAATATTTTCTGGGCAGTGGTGGCATACATCTTTAATCCCAGCACTTGGGAAGCAGAGGCAGGTGGATTTCTGAGTTTGAGGCCAGCCTGGTCTACAGAGTGAGTTCCAGGACAGCCAGAGATACACAGAGAAACCCTGTCTCGAAAAACCAAAATAAATAAATAAATAAATAAATAAATAAATAAATAAATAAATAAATAAATGTAAAGTGAAAATAATCAATATCAAGATAGTTTAACTTGAACTTTTTAAGTTGTATTGACATATTAGTTAACTTTTTGTGTCCTTATAAAGAAGTGTCCTTTCCTAGTCCCTTGATGAATCTTTCCTTCCCCATGAGGGAGGATTGCCAAGAATAATGCTTATACTTCCCAGGACAGAAGGCTTCAGCCTCTGATTCCTTCTGAGATGGCCCCGACTCTGAAGTGGTAGGGTGATTTACATCTTTGTGTTTTCCTATCCACTGTATCCTAAATGATAAAGGCCCTGGAATTCCTTGGCTCACAAGTTATTTTCTTCTTTGGGACAAATTCCGTACAAGGACCATTGGGAATAACATGTAAAAGACCTGAGAAATATGACACCTCTCAGGGACTGTGCAAACATATCGTTCAGATGTAGTTGCATGTGGTTTTATTTGTGCTGGAACCAGAGATGGGTTAGGAAATTACTCAGGAGACAGGGCAAACTAAGAAGGGACATCTGCTTGTTCTAGTCTGTTCTTGTCTCTTTCCATCAACCTCTCAGGCTCTCTCCTAGTAAGCTGTGCCCCAGCTTCTGTACTGAAATCTTTTCTTTGGTCAAAGCGTAGTGTTGGGAACACTGAGACATGTTCACTGAGAGCCTGTTTGCTGCACTGTAATAATGGAAGAGAGAATCTATCCAGCTCTACAGTAGAGTTGACCAACAGCCATGGGGCACACAGCGCTGCTCACTGAAGCACCCTGTACTATCCCCCACAGGGCCCTGAGATGGCTCAGTGGCAAACATGCTTGTGATGCCAGCCTGAGCACCTGAAATCCATCCTGGGGGAGGAGGGAACCAACTCTGCAGGAGTGTCCTCTCACCTCCACATGGCGCTAAGGCAGTTGTGTGCCTACGTACATTTATCACATACAATAATACCATTTTAAAATGAAAAGTAGCATCCACGACTCTAGCATTTTACCAGTAGTTTTCTACTAGACACAAAAGGCACATTGTGTCTGCAGTTCAGCTCGGGGGTTATCGTCTGTTCATAATCAGAGTCCACCCATGTTTGAAACTGCTTCAACAGAGTAAGTCATCTCAGTCTACTTATCATGTGCCAACTTGTAAAATGAGCTTATCAGACCCTCCCCTCACAGCCCAGAAGTACCTGACAGGGAAAATGGAAGGAGTGTTGAAACTTCTCCAAACACATACAAGATTCCAGTGGACACTCATTCTTCAGAGGCATATGACCATCTCTTAAGTCAACACAGAGAGGCACAAGTGACCTCATCATGTATGCATCAAGTGCACAAACACCTGTCAGTACCTTAGCTTCATATCCTTGAAGTGTGAGTCACTACACTCCTAGCCTGTATCTGATTCCTACTTAATTTCCCAGAAATATACTTCACTTCCCACAGTCTGGCATTTATATCCCGTCTTAGTTTTCCCACACTGAATACAATTCGTCACCAGTCAAGCTGGACCTTGTCTTTTCCTTTCCTTCAGTATGGTCATGTGTCATATTGTTCTTCATGGTCACTGGGTGATATCTGCTCTGTTACCAAAATAGACCTTACAGGCCAACAGAGGAGATAAGTTGAGGATTTTAAAGTACAGATAAATCTTAAAGCTTAAAGCAGCTGAACAAGGAACATATACAAAACAAAATTAAGGGTCTAAGAATATAGCTCAAGGGTAGAACATTTGTGTGGTATGCATAAGGCCCTAGGTTTAGTACCCAGTACCTCAAAATAAGGAAAGCCAAGAAAGATGGAACCAAATAAATGATTATTGAGCAGATGAAACTAAATGAAAGGATAGATATGTTATATATATATATATATATATATATATATATATATATATATATTATATGTGATATATGCTAGGTGGATGGATAGATAAATTTATATATGTATATGTATGTAGTATATAGTATATATATCACATATGTTATATATGATATATGCTAGGTGGATGGATAGATAGATAGATAGATAGATGATATAAGAGAATGCTCACTGATTTCTCTGTATATGACCACAACAGGAATTTGTATGTGGACCTCATACATAATACTAGTGATACTTTATTCTGGGAGAAATGGTGAAGTGTGCATTGTAAGTCACAACAGGTTAACAGAAGACAGCTCTAGTTTGTCCCCTTTCTTTCCAATATAGTTACATTTGCTGGGGCTTCCTTTCTTTATTTCCTAGGAATAGTTCCTACAGTACATCCTGTAAATTAGTCATTTGTATTTTCCTTCTCTTTAAACAAGCTGAGCAGGAGACAAGAGCAAGGAGGAGGGTGGGGGTGGTGGGAGGAGGAGGAAGAGGAAGAGGAGGGGGAGGAGGAGGGGGAGGAGGAGGAAGGGGAGGAGGAGGAAAACCCAACTGTAATTTTAAGTAGCTCCTTTGGATGGTCGGGTAAGGTGCTCTGTGACTGTCACAGCACGGAGCCTTCATGTCTGCTCTTGCACAGGCCAATTTATCAGCTGCAGCCACTGCTGCCGGCTGCCCTTTCTCTCTCAAGACACCAACCTAGACATGCAGGCCCCTCCACTCCTTTCCCTTCATTCTTTACTTTTTTAACCTAATTTAATCCCAAGTCTCCTCCAAGGACCCTCAATTTCAAACCTGTTCATTAGGCTGCTTGAGAGTACTTCAATCTCTGCACTTCCTTTTACTCCCTACAAGGCTAGCTTTCTTTCCAAACTCATTTCTTCCATTTTGTCTGTCGGCTTCCTTACGGCTGACATCACTGTTTGGCAGAGTCAATGTCTTTTATTTTAGCTCTTTGAGGCCTTTCCTGCTTGATTTGGAAGAGAGCCTCAGGCTTCAGCAGAAGAGGTCGTGTGGTCGTCGCGATCTGGCCAGAGCATTCCAATGACGACTCCACATTCTATATTTGATAACTGAGCAACAACTCAGAATGTTAAACTCCTGGAAAGTAATGATTCCGTGACTTAAAAATCAGAAATGCTTTGTTTTTCAAGCTGGATGGCAACTCATGTCTGTAATCTGCCATCACGTGGCAGGCTGAGGCAGGGGGATCTGAAGTCAAAGGCAAAACTGGACTAACTACATACCAAGTTCCAAGCCAGCCTCGAAACTTAAGACTCTTGTCTGCAAACAGCTACACATTCTGCATAACAGTGACTGTAATAACTGAGCACAAAAATTATGCAGCAAGCTTTCCCCACTTATCGCTTGGCTCATGGGAACCTCCTCGATCCTCCTGAATGGAATCATAACAGCTATGACAGGAAAACACCTACTATGTAGAGGGTTAATCTGTGGACTAAGTTATTGTTTGTTTCAGCTACAAATTGTCTGGGGGCTTTTGATTTGGGAAGCAGTTTTGGTATAAAGCCAGGGCTGACCTAGGACTATATAGCCTAGATGTCCGGGTGTTCCCAAGTGCTGGGGTCATACCAAGCGACCTGTTGCAATTTTTTGTTCCCTTTGTAACTCTTCATGTGATGCCATTTAAAGGAAAATACACAAAAGACAATAAATGCTTGGAGATAATGAACTGAATTCTATTTCCCCCGAGATCTTTACTCAAAGTGGTTTGGTTTCAAATATGATAGAAAGGGACTTGATTTGAAAAATCGAATCCTTTCTTTTTTTAAATTTTATATTTCTTCCCATCAGTGAGAGGAAGAATTAGTTATATGGAGGAAAGAGGGCTAAGGAGATGGCTCAGTGTGCCTGCTGAGCAATCTAAGATCAGATCCCAGAATACATACAAAAGCCAAGTGTGGGGAGCTACATCTCTAATGCCAGTGCAGGGATAAGAACAGCCTCTATGGCTTCACTGACCAGCCACTGAGGCAGGACAGTGAGTTCCAGCTTCAGAGAGAACCTGACCTTATAAAAAAGTGGAAAATTATAGAAAATGATAATTTATATCGAATCTCTGATTACAGTACATTCACACACATCTATATAGCATACATCTACATAACACATACATCTACATAACACACATCTATATAGCACACACATCTACATAACACATACATCTATATAACAAACAATCTACATAACACACATCTACATAACACAATCTACATAGCTCAGACATCTACATAACACATCAACATAGCACACACATCTACATAACACAGACATCTACATAACAATCTACATAACACTCATCTACATAACATACAATCTACATAGCACCAACATCTATATAATATATATCTACATAACACACAATATGCATGACACACATCTACACAGCACAGACATCTACATAGCTCAAATATCTACATAACAGACATCTACATAACACAAAATATACATGACACACATCTACATAACACACAATCTACATGACACATGCATCTACATAACACATACCTACATAGCATACATATCTATGTAACACACAGTCTACATAACACAAACATCTACATAACACACATTGTACATAACGCACATCTACATAGCACACACATCTACATAACATATATTATGCATAAAACACATCTACATAGCATACATATTATATAAGACACATCTGCATAATACACAAAAAACATAGCACACACGTCTACATAGCACACATATCTACATAGCACACATATCTACATAGCACACATATCTACCTAACACACAATAAAGAAATAGATACTAAAGAAATTAAGACCAAAAGAAGAGAGACATCCATGTGTTGAACCATAACCATTAATGAAAGAAATTGTTTCCTACATGCAAGTAACTAAACTGTGCTTCAAAGGTTTTATTTTTTGTTTGTTTGTATTTTACCTGTTTCCTTTAAAAGAAATTTTTTGTGATCAACTAACTCCAGAGGGTACATGTTCCAAGTTTGAAAAAGAGAAGAAATATACTAGCTATACAATTAACAGATAAAGGCAGGGTTGAAGCTGAATTATAACTCTCCAAGCTCTGGACCGATATTTTTCTACATTATAATACATAGAACAGTCTTTGAAAGATTCATTCCAGAGGTAAGAGCACAGCAGCCAACCAGGGCTTGCCATTCAGACACGAGTAAAATGGATACCACACCACATTAACAGCTAGATTATGTTTTATATATTTCCTAGATAGTAACATATTTGAAAACAGATTAAATTTTTATCAAAATCTTGTCAAAATTTACAATTTCCTTTTGTGAGTTCAATTTTTTGATAAAATTTTAATATTTATATTTTTATTACAGTAGGAATAAAAGCATCTAGTCCTTGATTTCAAAGGCAAGAAAAATTTAACATTCTAAGGACTGGCTCTGACATCAAAGATATTCAAATAATCGCCACAGATAGCATTAATTTGATTGAATATTACTGTCTGTTTGGTTAGAAATATTTAAAAGCTATTTTTGGTGAATTAAAAAAATTTCAGGAAAACAGAATCTCCAAAGGGAATTCAGTCAGGGCAATTACTGTGGCTTAAAGAAGAGGTTGATAAACTTGTGTGCAGTTTACATGTAGTTTTAAGTTTAAATGCGCCCACGTTCTGTGAGAAGACAACATTCTGTAAAATATAACTGTACGTATCTGATAACTGTAGATATCTGATAACTGTACATAACATAACTGTACATATAACTGTACATATCATAACTGTACATATCTGTGTATGATGTTTTTATCTGATTAGTACTCTGTTAGACTATTCAGGTAAAAATGTACAAACATCCTCTCAAGGAACTAAGTTTCAATATTTCAGGGGTTTGCACTCAAAATATTAGAATATGTGTCTGGCAGTCTGTTTCCTAAAAGTACAATGACTCTTCAAACAAAGAAGGGCACACAATTACTCTTCCTGGTACTGTATTTCCTATTAATTAACCTTTCCTCGCCCCCTAACCTCCTCCACCCTTTCCTACCATTTCCTACATCTATTTTGGCCTTAATCTTCAACTTCATTTCCGTTTGATTTTCTTTACCCTTGTTCCATATGCTAAGGCCTCCCCTTTCTCCCTCCTTCCCTCCCTTGGTCCCTTCTTCCCCTCCTCCTCTTTTTTTTTTTTCATTGAGAATACCCCTGTGTTGTCTTCACCTATGTTTACTTCTACCCCACAACACATAGAGAAGATGTAAGATTGAACCAGGTCCTAGCAAAGTGGACCTCTGGTTTAAATGGCTTTGTTTTTCCCTGCGTATGAACATTTTTTCTCCTTTCTGTGGTAACAAATTCCTTTCACCGGCTCTTTCTTCCTCCTGTTCTACAATCCATCACTCTCTCTTTCCACACTCAGTTTGCAGGTTCTGACCTTCCCCCTCTATTACCGGTGAGGGCTCGGCCTCTTTCATCCCCTCTGCTACATCGCCTGCATTTCTTCTTTCAAAAGCTCTTTGGTTCTGTTCACAGCAGCCGATCCTCTTGATATCCCATCTAGGGAGGGAAGGTAAAGGAGAAAGCCCACCAAACAGCTTAACTTTCATATGGTAAATCCGAATGTTGGCTGGAGCAAAGAGGCTGCCTGGGCAGCGGGACAGTCCGTGGGCACTATGGGAGCACAAAACCTTTGAGTCATGTCTGTGTATGTCTGGATTCCGGATCTGCGTCTGAATAACGTGTGCTTGTCTGAACCCTGTTAGGATTATTCAGTGCAGTTACTCAAGCCAAAAGGTATTGAAGTTCTTACAGAAACGCTGCCAAGCCAGAGAGTTTGACTTAAGTTCACAGATACAACAAAAAGGAATAAAAATGGTTTAAAGCTGCGGTGTGTTGATAGCCACTTCCTAGAAGTTAATAATAACCAGCCATCTCCAATACGGCTACTAAATAAACTGAAAATTCTATCAAAGCCATTCTCTCCTGGCTCAACCCTTTTAAGATGGATATAATTTATCTAGTAGCACTATATACAGGGGGGATCTTGTTAAACAGTGGAAAATAAAGGATAATTGGCATCTTGTCAGAGAATAGTTCTGATAGAAAGCACGGACTACAATCCCTTTCATTAAAGTGACCTCACCTCAGTATTAATTAATGGCTTACAGGAATAAATACCACTTTCCCGCATGTGGACTAACAACTGCCCTCAACTAACCCTAACCTTCTTTCGTAGTAGAAGGTATGTCCCTCAGTGGAGTCAACTTCCTGAGACATGTATGTGATTACATAGCTAAAGCCATGGCTCTCAGTATGAATCCTGACGGCTTTGTAGAAGAGTGCAGGTCGGGGAGAACAGTGTAGTTTTACCAGGAAGGCATCTGGCATTGTTAAACTTTTTGCCATTCCAAGGGGGAAGGGCCCAGGGAGGCTCCAGCACCTGCCTGCCTGGAACAGCCCTGATCAAGAAAGGATGTTGTCATGTATACTGAGAAACCCCATTCCGAGCCTTTGCAGCCTCCCAGAGTCTTGCCACGAGTGCTAGGGAGAGTGACACTGACCTCGGACTCACACTGTCTGTGATGAAGTGGCTCCTCTGCTTCATTTTACATGCACTGTCTACCATCCAACATCCAAGTCCACAAAACCAACTAATTCTCCCGAATCCTCTCCCGGGGTAAAGGTGTAGGAGAAAAGAGAGCCCCAAGATTAAAAACTTGAAAGACTTCCTGATGGCTCCTTTCTGTGTTTTGGGCAAGAACCCTTTCTTTACTAAACTGACTTTTTTATTTTTAATGTTAAAACTAGAGAAAATGAGTTGGTAGACTGCATGCAACCATTAGGAATTCTTTGAGCAGATGAACATTGTGAAGTATGTCCTTCCTTTGTGCACTAGGGAAGCAGAGACAGGCAGACCTCTGTGAGCTGGAGGCCAGTCTGGGCTACATAGCAAGAAACGATTGAGCAGCATTAGGTGCCAGAAATATGGTAGATATGTCTACATGTGTTATTGCACACGCACTCATACTATATATATATGTGTGTGTGTGTGTGTGTGTGTGTGTGTGTGTTGTTTTTCAAGTCAGGGTTTCTCTGTGTAGCCCTGCCTGTCCTGGAACTCACTCTGTACACTAAAAGCTGGCATTGAACTCAAAGATCCTTCTGGCCCTGCCTCTTGAGTGTTAGGATTAAAATTTTGCACTACCATGACCCCATGCCTGGCTGTGTAAACATATTTTAAGATCTTCAACATAGCTATCCTTTTTCTTTCTTGCAATGGATGAAAAACCTGAGGTACCAGTCAGTTAGACAATATACCCAGGGTCATGCAGCACATGGTAAAAACAGGGCCAGTTTGACCAAGGTTGTACCCTCAGTAACTAAGCTTGCCATTGGATAACCGAGTTACTTAAAGCGACCCTTGTTGTCTAGTGTTGTGGTTTTGTTTTGTTTTTATTTCTCTCTGCCAGGCTTGCTCTACTGGATTGGTTCATGACTGAATAAATGCTTTGTCTACGGTTGCTAGCACAAAAGCCTTTTCTATGAATGCTCTTTCTCTTGGCCTGATTATTCCAAAGCAGAAGCACCTGTGTTATCTGAAGGGCACTAGGCCACTGGTCCCTGGGGCAACAGGCTTGAGAAAGCACCCAGTTGAATGAGTGTATCTGAAGAAGCCCAAGCCCTGCTGGCTGCAACCCTATAACTAGGTTAATTGTTACGATGGCAGCATTCAGAGCAGTGATCTCTGAGGTCACAAGGCCAAGGGTTTCTGGTAAAGAGCCCAGAGTTCAGCGTGGAAGGCGAGGCCCAAACAACAAGAAGAAAATGAGGTCAGTCATACAAGTGTTAGAACATGAGGCTGTACCAGAAAAAAACAAATGTAAAAAAGTCACTTGCTGTCAGGCTCGCTGTAGAGATGGCCACAGTGTTAGGTGAGTCACAGAAGAAGAGCACTGTACTGCCCTGGGGAGCGGGGATCTCTTCTGCAGGGCATCCTAACGACCATGACAACCTTTGGGTACCCAACCTATTCTCCTTTCCTGTGATTCCTGACAATGTCATGCCTTAGTTCCCGCTCAGATAAGGTTCCCTCTACTGTCCTCTTGAAAGGTTTTAGTTCTCCGGTGACACTCTTACGGTGTACTGTCCCTGTAGATTGGAAGCTAGGTTAAGACTTCAGAGTCTCTTCACAGCAGCTAAGAGCAGTTCTGGGAACTGTTGGACACGAGCTCTGAGAATCCACCAGTGCCCAAGTTGCGAGACGCAGCATCCAGGAACACGTTCTTTCCTGCTATACTGCTTATCGGTTAGCTTGGCATTTAGTCCTGACCCAAGTCCAGATCTGCTGGCACCTTAAAGCCAAAACTGGGCAATGTTGATACATTTCCTGCATTGCGAGATACATGAGCTTGTTTGCTTTATGACTTTGTTATTTATTTAAATTTACTTCTAAGACTGCTGTGTCTGTCTTTCCAGATTGTTTGAGATTTTGAGTTCCAAACTGGGTTTTAGTCTGTTCCAAGTCTCTAGTTCTATCTAGTCTATCAAAGGCTTATTTAGTGATGTAGACAGAACCTATTCTGTAGGGTAGGTATATCTTGCTTGTATTATTGAATTTAGATGCCTTCTGGATTTTTTTAAACTATAAATGCACACATATTGTTCTGATTTTAACCATGGTTAGACCTTAAAAAGTGTTTTTTCTCAAGGACTACCTCTTGAAGTTCTGGGGCTGATAACCAGCTCCCTGCTCAGCTCTCTTCGTATATTCAGACCATACTGGTAATATTTTAGGATCCTGAGCAAAAGGAAAAATAAATGTATCTCACCTTGAATGTGTAAATATATTAAAGGAAGGTGACCCATGAGAGTATATTCTCAGACACATAAGTGAGAACATCTTGACTCCATCGAGTGACAGAACCTAAAAAATGGAGCCCCAATGAACAGGTAAGATTCTAGGCTGATAAAAAAAACCTTAATAAGTCTATGGAACAAGGATGCTCATGGATTTCACACACACACACACACACACACACAGAGAGAGAGAGAGAGAGAGAGAGAGGTAGAGAGAGGGAGAGAGAGAGAGCATTGTTCAGCAGAGCCAATCACAGGGTAGGAGGAGCAAGTGGCAATCAGATATAGGTTACTAGGCAGAGACATCTGGGTCTGAGGGAGCCTGGTGTGTTGGTACATGCCTCTAGTTCCAGCACCTGGATTCATGGGTACAGATGTTGTCTTTGAGGCAAGCCTGCCTACATACCTAGTTCCAAGACAGTCCGATCTGTACAGTCACAGATAACAAGCAGAACCTATGGCTTTATCCAACAGAATTCGAAGAAGAGTAATGAATGGCAGGAATCCAGTAGGCAGGAGGGTTAGAGAAAGATGACTTCATTTCTCTCCCTCAGAGGTGGGCTGACACTGAGGAAGGAATTCACGTAGAATATCAAAGGGAGTTGCCTTTTCTACCTGCCTCTTATAAGCTTCTTAACTGCCTCCATGAAACCCTGCCTAAGTCCACGTGTAGCTCTAGTTGACTGGGAACACTCTGTGTAGACCAGCCCGGTCTCGAACTCACAAAGATGGCACCCACCTCTGTCTCTAGAGCACCGTCACCCCTGACTGTGGCAATCAGGTGACTCCTGACTGACTATTGCTGCTTGTGCCTCTCAGGGATGGTTACTCACACCTCTCATAACCGTTTCTTCACAACAAAAGGTCTGAGAGGAGAGTGAATGGTCCTGTGTAGCAGCACAGCATGGGTTGGACAGAAGTCAGCAGGCGAGTACCTATGCTTAGGATTCTCCAGTACCAGAGGACCTTGTTTTCATGTGACTAAATTTAAAACAGAGAACAATAAATAATTGATAAATTGATTATTTTGGTTAAGAGAGTGAAATATCCATCCTAAGATGGTTCACCACAGCTATTTTATTTCAGATTAAGACTTTTGGTGACTTCTATTTTAGTTCAACTATTCCTGTATTCTCTACCAATACTTTCTAAGTTATGTTTCATAAGCATGAAGCGTTACAGTTAGTTAGTTAGTTGGTTAGTTAGTTAGTTAGTTAGTTTCAGACATGATTTCTCTGTGTAGCTCTGACTGTCCTGGAACTTGCTCTGTATCAGGTTGGCCTTGAACTAAGAAATCCACTGTCTCTGCCCCTAGAATGCTGGGATTAAAGGCATGCACCACTAGTGCCTGGCTACATTTTTTTATTTACTGTCTTCAAAACCCCCAAACTCTCCAAGGTCACCTTCCCAGTGCTGGCTTATGATGACTCTCCAAGGTCACCTTCCCAGTGCTGGCTTTTGATGACTCTCCAAGGTCACCTTCCCAGTGCTGGCTTTTGATGACTCTCCAAGGTCACCTTCCCAGTGCTGGCTTTTGATGACTACAGCTGCTCCTACACTTAGTTCTCTTGCTGTCCTGGGATTGTAGCGAAAGAATGAGGTTTAAAGGATATGTTCGTTCTCATTTGTCTTACCACTGTCTTGGTCATTACATGTAAGTGATATACAACACACAAAGTATTGATAATGATATCAGCAGAACTCTAAAAAGAGCTGAATTAAAGGAGCTTGCTCCCCTCACACATTTCTCTGACAAGGATAATTTCCCCTATATTTATTGTCAAGCTATTCATCTGATGGATTTATTTTATTTTATTTTATTTTATGTTATTTTATTTTTACAGATGCATACCTAGAGATTTTAGGGACTACATCAAAGAGTGCTGTGGGGGGGGGGATCCACGCTGTGTTCCTTTAACAGTGTTTGTCAGCAGGCTGCATGCCTTGCCTCTGCATCTATGCTGATCTGATCCAAGGTTAAAATAAGGAATATGTGATCCATTGTGCACTTCCTTTAGAAAGCATGGCTTTCTCACAGTCAGTGAAGCCTACCTGCCCCTTGACTGTAAACAGCGGTGAGTTGGCTACTGAGAAAATCAAGAGAGACAATGAGTGATACTCCACTGCCTCTGGAAAGTGTATTAGCATCCGGCATCAAATAGTTGGATCAGAGCATCTCTTCTTCTAGACCATAATACTGCAGGGCTCTGTCACACTCTCTCTCTCTTCTGCCCCTGGCTTCAAGGGGTTCTGCACAGTATGAGATACTAGCAAGTGATCTTTAATGAAGGTACCAGCGTTATGGTTTATAAACATTCCCTGTGTTTGCAGAATGTATATTTGAGGCTTAGTCAATAGTGATCAATGGCAGGAAATGTCATTGAAAAAACTCAGAATCAAAGCGAAACCCAGGACACCTAGGCTGCACTGCTCCCAGCTAAAACAAAGTACTGTCAGAGGCCCAGAGCTGGCAGTGTACCTCAGTGGTGGTGGATGACTCAGCTTGTACAAGGCCCTAAGTTCCATGAAAATCAATCAATAAATAAACAAATATAACTGCAGACTAAAGCATTTGTGAAATTAGGTTACTAATTCACACACACACACACACACACACACACACACACACACACACACACACGTGTGCATGAATGCACCAAGACACATACAAAGAGACACAATTTGTGTGTATTTCAGATCATAACCCAATTAAAAATGTGCTTGAACAAAATATATCTGTTGTAGTAAACATTATAGAGTATTTGAAACATTAAGATAGTTTAAAAACAAATATATAGTAAATGCTTGGAAATGTCTCTTGGTGAAGAAAATAGATTTAAAATCAAATTTTGAGGAAGGAAGCCATGTGGGGTAGCACAGACCTCTAATCCTAGCACTCAGGAGGCAGAGCCAGACATATCTCATCTCTGAGTTGGAGGCCAGCCTGGTCTACAGAGCAAGTTCCAGGACAGTCAGGGCTACACACAGAAAAGTTGTTCAATGAAACAAAATAGATGGTTTTGAAGAAGGGAAGGGACATTATGTAGAAAATGGTTTTAGATTATTTTAAAAAATGTGTGTGTGTGTGTGTGTGTGTGTGTGTGTGTGTGTGTGTGTATTAGATCCCCTAAAGCTAGAGTTACAGGTGGTTCTGATCCACCCCCATGTTGGAAATCTAAGAGTCAAATTCTGGCTCTCTGCAAGAGTGGCCAAGTGCTCTTAACTTCTGAGCGTTTTCTCTGGCCCCATAGAAAATACTTTCTCTTGAATGCATGTAACAAAGAAACACTTAAACAAGAAAACATGATATAGTATATGTGCCAGTGTTCTAAGAGTATGTTAAGCATAACACATGGGCTCATTTCTGTCAGTAATGACCTCGAGCCCTTCCAGGAGGGAGGCTGCTTCAGATAATGACTTCCTAAAGTCAAATTATTGTACTTGCCCGTACAAGCCTTCGTAGTCATTGTTCACAGCAAAACCACCTGTGAGTGCGCTCTTGAGGAAGTCGTAATAAGTAGACTGTTTGACTGCATCTTGGGGAAATAACACTTATATTTTTCCCTACCTGAATAGGGAAGGGTAATTGTGATAGCTTAAATGGGGTTTCCTCTAAAATCACAGGTTCTGACTCTACACCTTTGGAGAAATAGAGAAACAAGCCAATCAATATGCTGTAAGGACAAAGCACAACAGAAACCTCCAGTTCTCACAGTCCTCCGGGTAGGAGGGGCTTGCATCAGTTCTCACAGTCCTCCGGGTAGGAGGGGCTTGCATCAGTTCTCACAGTCCTCCGGGTAGGAGGGGCTTGCATCAAGACTACAGAGCTAGGCGAGCCTTCTACCACCTGAGAGCTCCAGTTTCATCATTTTGCCTCCTATAGATGGCGCAGATAATAATGGATTCTCTTAAAAAAAAAAAAAAAAAAAAAAAAAAAAAAAAAAAAAAAAAAAAAAAAAAAAAAAAAAAACCAACTGAAAATGCCTGAAATGCAGTGTTGTAAAAGGCAGTTCTGTTTTGTTTTGTTTTGTTTTGTTTTTGCTTTTTCCAAAGTCAGATTAGATTTTTTTTTTCTTTTTTGTGGGTGGGGGATTCTGTAAAAGAGCAGCTACTAAAATTTCTACATATAGATGCCTGGTAAAATATAACCGCAAAGAGGGGTCTTATATTTAGAACAAAAACATGAAAGATTTTGGTATTGTTTTGTTTTTAAAATTGCTCCTGTGGAATCAAAAAAAAAAAAAAACCTGGCATAGGCAATAAATAAATAAATTTAAAAATAAACACAGAAAATCTTAACATTAGAATTAAACCCTTGATTATACCATAAATAATTAAAAAAATAGAAATGACTGGAAAATTATTTAAATTATATATTCCTCTGATCTCTGAATTCCTGGCACACAATAGGAAGCCCTTTCTGTCTCCAGTCCACCAGTGTCTAACAAATGCAGGCTTTGTGACAAGGCCTTTTGGGGAGGTTACTATCCTTGCATGATTTGAAGCTAGCCTCATGTCAGTGATGGGCTCTTGGCCCGCATTTTAACAATCACAATCCTTTCTTGCCATCAGGGTATTTTGGACCTGAGGCAGAGGAGAGAAAGCCATGCTTAAGAAAACGTGGACCTGACTCGCTTTCTCTAGAGAACTTCAAACAGGAGCACAGGTTATGAAGGGCTATAAACTCCAGAGTTGTTCTAAAGCAGAGACAGTAGGAAAAGCCATAGGCACCGAGAAGGAGACAGCAGGGGCAAGGACCAGAGAAGGACTGAGATACGGAAGATACGGAAGACAGAGCAAACGTTCTGGAGAGGCCGCTCCAGAAAGCATTCTCATCCGTGAACTGGTTACTGCTCACATAAGAGTTCCCACCTTTATCTCCCCAATTCTGAGATCTTGTTTTTGTTTTTGTAGTGTGTGTGTGTGTGTGTGTGTGTGTGTGTGTGTGTGTGTATGTTTTATGGGGGCAGCATGAGGTTCTGGGATAAACCCTAGAGTCATGAGCTCCACCTATAGCCTTCCAAGTGGTTGCATAATAATTTGAAGTTTTGCTTAAGTACTAGATGATGGGATAAACTTAGGACACAGTAAAGGAAAGATTTTGCTGAAGGAAGAAAAGAGTTACATGTGAAGGAAAAGAATAGCTACGTTTCTCTTTTAGGGTTCTTTATTTGGGAATTTGCTAAAACATATATTCATAAGAATATGTATGTATGTATGTATGTATGTATGTATGTGTATATGTATGTATTTATATTAGGGATTGAACCAATGGGGCCTCATGTTAGAGAGGAGCTCTCTCATAGGGTCCTGAAACCGGGTCTTACTTAGTTGCAGGCAGGCTGTGAACTAACTCTGCAGCCTGAGGAGGTGTGAGCCTCCTTCCTCGGCAACCTCTGGCTGTTCAAAGCTCAGGACACAATGATGAGATAAAAGATGGCCAGTAACTTCTCTAGGTTGCACGGATTTTTGTAGACTGAAGTCTGATTCCAAGCATAGAACTAGATTTTGGTTAGTCAAAACTTTAAAGTTTCGAGACACTCAGCCAAAATTCAAAGCTATGAGTTTCTTAGTGTACAGAAATTGTTTTTTGCCCAAATATGCATGATTTGACACAACTTGTATCCAAGAGGAATAAGTTAAAATAAATCTGTAATGAGATACTATCCTGACTCCAATGCTAAAGATAAATCAAGAGTCGACGAGTTGATGAAGATTTTAAAGAATGAGTTCATCTCATGCTTGCCTCCCTGAAATTTGAAGGGAAGCGCATCAATATGCACTCAAGAAAGACTTACTGAATGTATCCCAGATGTCAGATACTGTTCTGGGTTCAGATATTCAGCAGTAAATAAAATCCCTGCCAGATCACTCAGGGATTCCCAGGCCTGTTAACAGAAGGGTCGTCCTTTCCACGTGTTTATTGTATCCTTGCAATAGAACACCACTTGCATTAAGCAGGTTGTTCCTAAAGAACACGTTGACAGAAGAAGTTCCTAAGGAGTCACTGCACTGGGTCTCCCTCGAAGGAAAAGCACAGCAAAGGAAAGGGAGTCTTCCCACAGGTAAAGGAAAGGGAGTGTTCCCACAGGCACTTGGCATGTAAGAGGCCCTGGACTCAATTCCCAGAACCAAAAACCCATTGACAGAAGAACTTAGTATTAGTGACACCAGACACATTGACCAAAACCCAAGTTAGTTATCTCTATATGTTGGCATTTAAGATAACCTTTCTTTTTCATATTTGTCTATGGTTGCTTATTTGATTTCTAAAGACAGGGTCTCATATAACCCTTGCTGTCCTCAAACTCACTATGAGTTCTGTAGCCAGAAATGACCCCCAAAAACACTATGATAGGATTATCATTGTACATATTTGATGCTAACAGGGTCTATAAGATTATTATTTTGTCTTCAGCTGAGTTCATTGTAGCGAAAATGCATTAACTTAAATTTGGTCTCATCTATGGTGTTTTAGGCTTAGGGTTAGGGTTAGGGTAAGAGTTTTTCTTTGAAAAGTTCAGACTGGGCATGGGGGTTATTGAGGTGTTAAAGGGCATCTATAATGCTGGCACTCGGGAGGCAGAGCTTAGAAGGTATAGCCTGGGATGCTTAGTGGGAGCCACCAATAGACTGTTAGCCTGGCATACATAGGGATCCCTTCCCCCATACCTTCCACAAGAGTGCTTGCAGATAAACATCACTCAGGAAAGGCAGTAGATTCCTAACAGAAGCTCACAGTGGCGTATCATACACACCCAGTTATCTGTCCACACAGTCCCTTTTGCATCCATTTTAACTAAGGAATAACAAGACAACAGAAAAATTGGATGTTACATGATGCGAACCATACAGCAGGAAGTTCAAACATCCCTTCAAATGCTGTTAGCATCTCAAGGAGGATTTAGAGGAGTGTGTGTTATGTTTATTGCTTTTCAGCATCTATATGTCCCTTGGTTGGAAAAGTAGCATTGACTCCTCAAAATAATTCCCCATGCTATGAACTCAGTGTGTTTTCTCTAAAGCTCTAACTCTAGAGCTGTATATGCAATCATGTCTATTTAGCTCGAATTTAAATGACCTGAAATAAAATTTTCTTAGCTATATCGGGCACATTTCGAGCAACAGCAACACTAGATGTCCAGCAGCTACAGTACTGGGTGACTCAAGCTACAGATAACGGCCCTCATTGCAGGAGGGTCTCTTGAACCAAACTGTGGAGCTCCAGTAAAACTCAGAGGTTTCTAGACAGATGACTGTTAAGTGAAGGACTTGCAACCCAGTTCAGATCAGCGAGAACCAGACCTGTGGCTTTGGAAAGGGGAGGGAGAGATGGTCTCCTGGCTGTTGAAACCATAGACAACAGAGGCAGCCATAGGACTGCATCCTCTTTATCCAACATCACCTGAGTGCCGGATGGAGTATAGAGACGCTTGGCTGCAATGACTAAAGTTTATATCCATAAGATACAAGAGCTTGCACTATTCCTCCATGCTAAGGATAACATGGGTCAGTTCTGTAGTTCTAATGTACAGATGGGGGAATACTGACAGAATTTAACATGCATGAATCAAAAAGAAATTTGATGACCCGTCTTTGATACCACCTGTTTTTGTGTCTCTTCTGTTTTTCTGACTCGGATTTTGAGTCAAATTTTGATTGATGTTCAACGGTCGGCTAAGAGGGGTTCATATGACAGATGGCTTCTTAAATTCTTGTACTGATTTATACTTCTATTCATATGTAAAGATTGGAGGACATTTCCCCCACATCCATTGGGCATTTCAGTTCACTAGATTTCCCTTATTGGTGTTAAAGTACCTTTTGGTGAAGCCTACTTTTATGTTATGACTGCACTAAACATGCAGGATTGAGTAGTAGTCATTAATTTATTTATATTTCTGGAAAAATGTACTTAGGATCTCAGGCATGCTAAGTGCTTTACTCTGCTATATTCATTGTCTTTTTGGATTTGGAAAGGGTTTCATCAAGTTGCTAAAGTTGGCTTTGAACTTACTATCTAACCTTCCTACGCCTTGAGCTTGTTGTGATCCTCCTGCCTTGGCCTTAGGGCTAGCTGGAACTACAGATTTGTACCGTTTTGTTCAGATTAGAGTAGTACAATTTATGATGTTACCTAAAGAAATTTAAACATAGCTAAAATGACAGAATATCATATTTAATCCCCCCTCCCTCGCCCACTTTTCCACTTGTATCTACTATGAACTATTTTGATGGTCAGGGAAACACTTAAATGATTTAGCGTGAATGGCTGGACCAAATGTAAAGAGCCAGCTTGCTGGGATTAAATAAATCCTGCTTTCATTTTGGTGAAGGCCGGTCCAACAACGTTTTCCAAGCATTTGTCAAGCAGCAAGGAGAAGCACAGGCCCTAAGCGGAATGCTCCGCTTTCCCTCGTCTGGTCTCAGAGGCAATGCTGTCTGCGTAGGCCGTCAGGATATTTCCGTAACAAAGCACAGTTGACAAAGAGGGAAATGCCAAGAAAATAGATTTGTTTCTGCAGATGGCAGGAGAAGGGATGGGGTACCTGGACACGTTTCATGACATAGTTCACAACATCCCATTCTCTCTGCTGCTCAGCCTTTCATAGGCCAGAAGGTAGAAGATTGCCTGTTTGCAGGAGACTCCCTCAGGAATCAGTGCGAGATGTTCAAACGCACTCGGAGTCAGCGTGCTGACAATGATCAGGAAAAAAAAAGATGAACCCCACAAGCATCTGGGCTGTGTACAAAGAGCCATCACGTCTCAGACTCGGGAGTGATATATGACCCACCTGGAAAAGCGCATTTAGCTTGGATAAGCTCGATTCCAGAAGTACAGGGACCGTTGGAGAGAGTTAAGAGAAAACTGTTTTGAATGATGAGGTGACTGGGGAGGTGAGGTTGGGAAAGGGCTTGGGAGGAAAGATTAAAGCAACGGACAGAGGAACTTTTAAGATTTGACATGATAAGAGCCAACAAATATTTGAGCATAACAAATACCAAAGAGACATTATTTGGAGTGCTACAAACCATAGAAAGAAAGCAACCCTACAAATACTAACAGTCTGCCAATGGAAGGGGAGGAGAAGAAAATTTAAAAAAATCTAGTAACTCTGGAATATTCTCTTGAGATTTTAAGACGCTTTAATTCATATCCTATTTGCTACAAAATATAAAGAAAGCCCTGGGTGTTGTGGAAAAGATGATTATAAGGGATGGGTGGTGGATTATGTTCCTAGAGACGTTCTCTCTTCATATTTCTATAAATCTATTAAATATGAAAGACTAATTTATGTTGAACCTTGCAGTACAGTGAGGTTTAAAGCAAACTTTGAAAGAAACCATTATTTCACAGTTTGCCCTTGGATCCCTGACTGTCACAGGGGAGAAGTCAGTTTTTAATCTGCAGTTTTCCAAAAACAATTCAATTAAAAATAATAATAAAAAAAAATCCTGCCCATAAGGGTTAATAGCTACAGAGGTGTCCAACTGATATTCAATCGCAGAACCTCAAATGCTCTTTTCATTAAGCCTCTGGTGTCAGGTTGTTGTTTTTTTTTCCCTAGCTAAACCAAGATAATTGTTTTGGGGCTAATTTCTGAGGCTATTTAATAACACCTCCTGCTAGACTTTCCATGTAAACTCAGCAAGTAGATGCATCCAGAGTAATAGAAAAATATGTGTGTTCATTTTATAGCTCAAATTCATACTTTCCTTTACAAAAGAGTTTGCTGTTGGAAAGAGGCAGCTGCCACCCTGACGACGCTAGGGAAGATTGGATTAGGAGGCCAGCTGACGATGCAGAGAAGGCTCCACTCTCCGGCAGGATTTATATGTAAATTCCATCAGTTCATATTTCTGTAGATAATGAAATGGATACAAAACACTTGACTTTTTTTTTTCAGTCAGCAAAATAATGAACAAGGCACCCAAAGGACGCAGTAGTGCCCGTTGACACTGGGTCACTCCTAGAAACGGGCTTTGTGGCTTCTTTTCTTCTTTCTTTTATTTAGGTTTGTCTTTTCTTTTTTCTTTTTAAATACTGTGTTTTGATGGCTTTACGGTTCCACAGGTCATGACTAAAGTGTACACACAGACTGCAAACACGGTCATCACACTTTGAGCTTTGTTAATGCAAACTTTGCATTAGCTTTCCTTAAGAAAAACATTACTTGAAGGGCAGTGGTGGCGCACGCCTTTAATCCCAGCACTCGGGAGGCAGAGGCAGGAGGATTTCTGAGTTCGAGGCCAGCCTGGTCTACAGAGTGAGTTCCAGAACAGCCAGGGCTATACAGAGAAACCCTGTCTCAAAAACAAACAAACAAACAAACAAACAAACACCAAGAAAAACATTAGCCATCCTTTGGACAAGCTGCTATTCTTTCTTCTTGAAGGAAAAGTAATGTGCATCCTCCAACCTCTTGGCAGGGCCAGGAGGGTATGTATGCTTTCGTAATCAACTAACCACAACATTAAAATTATGTTGATTGACCTGTGATTATTCTTTTGTGTAATTTGTGATGATATGTAAGGGTAAAAGTATGTTTTTGAAAAGCTGGCCTCTAGAGAACATATGTTTTCAGGTTTGCAAATCCCCCTTTCTCGGCAATAGTCAATGACTCTAACAGAAACAGTCAGGGAAAATACTCTGTGGGGCAGCATAAAAAATGCATCCTTCTTGTTCGGCTACTGTCACCTCAGCTCCATATATTGTCCTGTGAAATTCCCGTTTGTGTCGATGGAGAATCCAGGCACTGGGAAGAGGAAACCCAAGACTCTCACAACAGTGACAGAAATCTCCAAGCGAAGCAGGAATGTGAACCGAGTGTGCATTTTAATGTGAACTGAGTGTGCGTTTTAAACCTGAGGTATTGTGGTGATCCATTATCCTGCGAGCGCAGCTGAACCCCAGGTCTGCGTGCTCGTGTGTTCCCGGGGATGACTAACACACGTGGGATATTCCCTTTGGTATGTTTAATAATTTTAGTCAAAATAGGAAGCATACCTACAGTTCACCTCATGCCAAATCAAACAAGATTAGTCATATGACCCATGTCTTGCTGATAGATGAATTCTGACGGGGAAATGTCAAAACATGACGCATGGCTTTTGATTTGCAGTTAGCCTGCAGGGAGCCATGGCGTGGCTCTCTCCAAAGGAGAATAACCCTGGCTAGGGGTTCCCTGGAAACTTCTACAAGAATCCATATATAACCGGTCCCAGCTATCATTTAAAAGGTCTCTTCTCTTGGAGTATCTAAACACACTCAAGTGTCCTCAGACTGGCCATTTCAGCCTTCCCTTTGGGAAGTCGTAATAACTCAGAGTAACAACCGGAAATGGAAGTAGAAAAATGACAAGGTTGGATTGGGGGTGGGGAGGGCAGGGAGCAGTGGGCGAGGGGGGGAGCTGAGGGGGGAAGCAAGGCCCACACTTACTGTAAGAACACCAAGGCTTCTGTAGACCTCTATCATCAACTGCAAGTCATGGCGGGCATAGGGCTAGCCCTGTAAGGTAACTCTATTGTTCCTGTTTCAAGGGGAAGACTTAGGACCTTGTGTGTGTTTGACTCTGTGTATATGTGTGTATGTGTGTGTGTGTGGTATGTGTTTGTCTATGTGTGTGTGTGTGTGTGTGTGTGTGTGTGTGTGTGTGTGTGTGTGTCTAGAGGTTGATACCTGGTACCTTTCTCAGTAGATGTCTACCTTATCTTTTCGAGACAGGATTTTTGACTCATGAGCTCTAGACTCTTCAGTCTCTACCTGTTCCCAGAAGAGGGGTGACAGGTGTACACTGTGCCTGTCTTCTATATGGTGCTGAGGATGGAACTCACATCCTCAGGTTCTTCTGTAAGAACGATTGCTCTGCCCTATTTTTTAAAAAATCAAATGCTATGTTATAAAGTTGGACTTGGATCCACATCCAGCATTCTTGATGACTTCAGACATGGCCCTTCTCACTCTTGTTCCTTAATACCACAAAATGATGAACTTTATCATATACATATGGCACACACACACACACACACACTCCTCCTCAGCAGATACTGTAGTAATTCACACACTTTCAGGAGAAGAGTCTCCTTTTAAAATGCCCACCCAAGTGAAAAGATTCTATAAGCATGATTTTTGATTATTCAAAGATGATGCTAAGAAAAGAGAAGGTTGGGCCAGTGAGATGGCTTATGGACCTTTCTGCTGAGCCTGATGACCTGAGTTTGATCCCAGGAAACACATGAGGAAAGGAAAGAACTGAATCTGATGCCCACACATGAGCTGTGGTGTATGTGCCTACACATACACACACACACACACACACACACACACACAGACTCAACACACTCATACACAAACACTTGAATGCTCATACACACACTCACATACTCGCACATACACACTCATACACATACTCACACACTCACACACACATGCTTATATACACACCTACTCACACACACTCACACATTCACACATATACTCTCACATTCATACATGCACTTACATACCTACACACATACACTCACCCACACTCACATACTCACATAAATAGACCCTCAACACACCCTCATCCACATGCACACACACTTATACATTCATACACTCACACACATACACACTCAACACACTCATACATATACACACTCAGTACACTCACATTCACATATTCATAACACTCATACTCACACACACACACATACACTGACACACATACATGCACTTTTATACTCACACACTCACACACATACATACACACTCATTACACACTCAACCACACACACACTCATACACTCAAACACAGAAAGTAAATGAAAAACCTTAAAAGAAAATAAAGATTGCAAGATTCTCATGTACAAACACAAGTTTTCATAGTAATAAAGAATATTGTCTGCACTGTAGTCTGTCTTATTTGTATCTATAGTCTGCTTAGGTACTCAGTATACACATCTGCATTAAAAAACATCCAGTAGATCTAACACACACCTTTAATCCTCAGGAGGCAGAGGCAGGTAGATATCTATAAATTTGATCTATGGGCCTGGTCTACAGAGTGAGGTCCAGGCCAGCTAGGACTACATACTGAGACCTGGTTTTGAAAAACAAGAAGGATCAGGAGGAGAAGGAGGAGGAGGAGGAGAAGAAGAAGAAGAAGAAGAAGAAGAAGAAGAAGAAGAAGAAGAAGAAGAAGAAGAAGAAGAAGAAGAAGAAGAAGAAGAAGAAAGGAGAAGGAGAAAAGGGAGGAGAAGGAGGAGAAAGAGAAGGAGAAGAAGAAGGAGAAGGAGGAGAAGAAAAGAGAAGAAAGGAGGAGAAAAGGGAGAAGGAGAAGGAAGAAGAAGAAGAAGAAGAAGAAGAAGAAGAAGAAGAAGAAGAAGAAGAAGAAGAAGAAGAAGAAGAACAACAACAACAACAAGAACAACAACAAGAATCAAAAACAGAAAAAAGAAAAGCCTATCTTTTTTTTTAATGTGATTTTTTTCTCTCTGTGTTTGTTTGTTTGTTTGTTTGCTTGTTTGCTTGCTTGCTTACTTGCTTGTTTTTTGAATGGCCAAATGTTTATAGCACTTATTTTACAGAAGAAAAATTAAATAATGGTTTTACTACATTAACTTATTTTAGAAAATAAGCCTGGTCAGAATCAAGAAGCCCTAAAAATTAAAAAAATAATGCCACAGCTATGGTTGCCTATGTGTAAATCCTGTGCAGAGGGACAGAGAACAAAACAGAACAGAGAGGGAGACTGGAAACTGAGAGACGCAGGTTAAAAACTGGGAGAAGTTTCGCATCAAAGAAAAACAAACAAAAGAAATTACAAGCTTTTCTTTTATTGGAAAGGAATGAAGACTTAGAATATATTGAAACAGAAGCACCTGTAAGAAGCAAGCAAGCAAGCCCAAACCTGTATGTACAGGGAGGTGGAGTTGCTACCTGTCACAATTATGTGAAAGTGTCTCTAGCTAATGCAACAGCATTCTTTTCGAAATACTCAAGCATGTAAGAGATTTCTCAGAATTTCTACTCTGAATCAGTAAGTTTTATGTCACATTCATTAAATTTTAATAAAGAATGAGTCTCCTAAACCCTCATTATTCCCTTTTAGACGTTTGTATGAGAATTTTGTTTCATTGTGCATAAAAATATATCAACATGATGCTGATTGTTTAATTTTAGCTTTCAATTTCAAGGAAAACTTGCAAATTTCTTGGGTATTAAGCATACGTAGGGGCATTCTCCCTTCCCTTAACTTCGCTTAATTTAAAATGACCATCCACAAGAGAGAGAGAGAGAGAGAGAGAGAGAGAGAGAGAGAGAGAGAGAGAGAGAGAGAAAGGGATGCGGAGGGTGTGGGGGGGAGAGAAACAGACACACACAGAGACAGAGACAGAGACAGAGACAGAGAGAGACACGGAAACACACAGAGACAGAGACAGAAACACAGAGAGAGAGAGAGAGAGAGAGAGAGAGAGAGAGAGAGACACACACACACACACACACACACAGAATCACATATGTTTGTTTATGTGTGTATGTGTGCACATGCAGACACGTGTGTGACCATGCTTGTGGAGGCCAGAAGTCAAGCTCAGGCGCCTTCCTTCATCTCTCAACCTTAGCCTTGAGGCAGCTTCCCTCACTGAACCTTGGATGCATTAACCTGGGCTGGGTGACCACTGTCTTTCCTGGGTCTGTCTGTCTCTCCTCTCACCACTGTGCTGTCAGCTCCAAATACAGGTGGAAGCATCAGTTTCACTTTGGTTTAGAGACTGTGACTCTGAGCTCAGGTCCTCATGTGTGCGCAGCAGACACTTCACCCACTGAGCCATTTCTCCAGATGCCTGTCTGGTCTGTGTGTCCAAGCAACACGTTGTTGTTGTTGTTGTAGTGGTGGTGGTGGTGGTGGTGGTGGTGTGTGTGTGTGTGTGTGTGTGTGTGTGTGTGTGTGTGTGTGTGTGTGTTCATTTATTATCTAGAAGATAGCCATTTGTGCCAGGTTATCTGGCACAATCTAGTTTATGTTTCTTGCTCTGGCATTATTAGTAGTAGTATCTGTTTTCACTGTTAAAGGTATCTAATTTAAACCAAGAAATTATATACTTACATCGACCTACCTACCCTTAAGTAACTCTGAGAGGCAGGGATCTAAGGTGACAAACCCTGTAAAATTTCTCCATATTCCATCATTCAACTTACTGTGAAGCCATAGGCAATTACCTGTCTACTCTGAGACCAATTTTGCCATCAGGAGCATATGGTTAATAATAGCTCATGGAGCTGTTGAGATAACAGTGTTATATCTGGTTAGGCACACAAATGGGGCTCCCATGGTTACCCTGGAAGATTGATGGGCATTACTCAAGGTGATGGATTTTTGCTTAGTGATCAGCATTTTGGGAGGTACTAAGAAAACACCCATTAGTCACATCCATCCCTCTCACCACCAACCTAATATCACCAAAGGAAGCTGGTCATAAACATTAGAGAAGATCCATTTTCCCCCTCTTGGCTCACACTTACACTGCTAGGGGATTTGTATCTGTGGTAGATACTTAGGTGTTTGCCTGGTGCCCACAGCAGGAGATGGAGATACTTAGGTATTTGCCTGGTGCCCACAGCAGGAATTATTATCATTTTTTGTCACTTCAGAGGACTTTGTTTTTCCCAGAGGACAGCATTTGGCCCTGTATATGTGAGCTTACTTGCTATAAGAATGAATGACTCAGAACATAATAAAAGTCCCCTCAGTGTACAGTATACAATTCTACACTTGGGCACTCTGGTAAGAACCCAGACCCTTCTGTCCTGTGAGAAAGTCTCCTCGACGTCACCATCTTCTGTCCTGTGAGGAAGTTTTCTCGAAGTCACCATCTTCTGTCAGTGAGGAAGTTTCCTTGAAGTCACCATCTTCTGTCCTGTGAGGAAGTTTCCTTGAAGTCACCATCTTCTGTCATCTGAGGAAGTTTCCTTGAAGTCACCATCTTCTGTCCTGTGAGGAAGTTTCCTTGAAGTCACCATCTTCTGTCCTGTGAGGAAGTTTCCTTGAAGTCACCATCTTCTGTCCTGTGAGGAAGTTTCCTCGATGTCACCATCTTCAAGTGATTTCCTCCATCTAATTGCCCATCTGTTTCTACTTTGATTTTTTAAAAAATATTTAAGAATTTACTAGTGTGCATTTACTGTTTCAGCTAGTGAGGTCCCAAGATGTGTCTCACCTGGTAGCATATGTCTGCCTGTTGTACTGCACACACCCTAGTGTGAGAAAGACTGGGGCTTGTCAGCCACACCTAGACATTTCAGAAGTAATGCTTTACTCTATTTACATTGTATCTTTGAGCATGCACTGTGTGTGTGTATATATATCTGTGTGCATGTGTATCTGTGTGTGTGTGTGTGTGTGTGTGTGTGTGTGTGTGCCAGTGTGTGCATCTGTGTATGTCTGTGAGTATGGAAGCTAGAGGACAACCTTGGGTGTCATTTTGATGCTGCCCACTTTTTTAAAGGGTCACAGATTTTGGAGATCACAGGCAAGCTAGACTGGCCTGGGGCCACCAAGCCCCAGGGATATGTCTCCACCGCCCCAGAACTGGGACCACTTACATATATCATGGATCTGATTTTTTTCTATGACAAGAACTTCGTCAGCTGAGCACCTCCTGGCCCTGGCATATTATGTCACGCCTCTGAGTCTTGGCCTCCTATTTGTAAGAACGGAAATATTTCTGTACTCGCTGGAGTTTCACATATGAAATGTAACAATATCTGTAAGACTTCCAAGCCATGTAACATGAATTCACCCCATGGCACTCATGTCATTGCTTCTCGGTGTCAGCTAAAATGGTTCATGACATTGGGTCAAGTGAAACTGATGAAGACCAGCTTGCATTTGTTTCTACTGAAACAGGGAGCCAGGATGCACACCCCGTAGGTGACACCCGCCTTCTTCCATCAAAATGTCTGTGGAACACATTATGGACCCTCCCTGGCCAGTCCAGGTTTTCTCTTCCAAATTCCCACACTTGCTTGACTTTCAGGGTGTGGTTTATTAATGACCTTCCCTGACTGGACATGCATGGTTTGGAGTCCATTTCTCTCAGGAACTATGTACATGAGTTCTACTTAGACTTTAGAAAAAGCCTTAGCAATATGGTGTGGATGCAGTACAGCTATGTATCGCTTGCCTAGGGTATAGGAAGCCCTGGTTTAAACCCCAGTCTCACTACCATCCAAAACCACATCACCAACACAAATATTAAAACATCTATAATCCCATCACTCAGGAGCTGAGGCAGGAGAATTGTGAGTTGCTGGTTATCCTAGGCTACATAGGTGGGTTGCAGACTTTGTGTAAGTCGGGTCTCCCTCCTAAGAGTGCTCTGAGGAGGTCATGCTATCTCTGTCACTACACTCACAGAAAACCACTGATACATACATCCCATCTCATATTCTTGCTCTTTCTTCAGTCTGAAATTTCTAGAATAGGTTTTCACTGACAAGGCAGGGGACAGACCCATGGGTATCTATCCCTTTATACTGGATATGGAAAGGTTTGATGTACAAAGCCACTAGAATCCCAGCAACATTAAGGCAATGGCACCTAGCACATCACAGTACTATAGTTGGCATTTGCTCAACTCCCTCCTACTCGCAAGAAATTAAAACAAAACAAAACCACTGACTTCCATTAGGAATGCCTTTTAAGATTGATGAAAACTATTATAAAATCCAAATTTCTGAATACGTATTGTTAACGTTACTTATGACAAAGGGGAAATGCATCCAAAATGTAGTTCAACATCTAGAAAGATGGCTCGGTAGGAAAGAGAGCTAGCTATGCAAATGTACAGACCTGAGTTCAAATCCCAACATCTAAGTAAAACAGAGAAGCATGACTACACATTTTTATGATCCCAGTATATGGAGGAGGGACAGGCAGCTCCTAGAGCTTTGTAGCCAGCCTAGCTACAAGCTTTAGGTTCAGAGAGAGGCAAGAGTTCACCCTTACAGTCATGGGTATGCATTACATATGCACACACATACACATATATGCAGTTCAATTCTAGCAGAAGTCTGTCTTGCTAAAAAAAAAAAAAAAAAACTTGTGAACTGTTAGTGTCAGGGGCTGAACTAGATGTTCCTCCCATGGACACTATTTCTACTTCAGGAGCAGCTGAAAGACACTATGGTGGACTTGTGTGCTTGGCAGAGGTATTCTGCAGCAAATGAATCAACGAACCAGTCGCCAAAAGGAAGACACCCAATAAGAGATATTGCCAATGGTAATACGTAAACATCCGGATAAAAATCATAACCTTGTGAAAGATGAATCTGTCCTGTGAGCTTGATCCTTTCCAACATCCTAGAGATGGGGTCTTCTGATACACTCAATGCCAATGTTCACAAGGTGTTTCTTGCTAGATGTGCAAATATGGTGGCATTTACAAAAGCTCTGTGTATCAGTGAAACTGTTTTTTCCAAATGAGCAATTCGTGATGTCTCAGAAACTTGCATGTAACCTACGGGGAAATCTTCATTTCAAATGTAAGATTTATCAAAGCATTTCACTACAAACAAGTTTTAACGACTTTTTTTTTCTGTGTGTGAATGTGAACATATGTGAGTGTGAGCACATAAATGTGTGCCTGTTTGGAGTCTTTGGAGAAGAGGGCATAGGATCTCCTAGGGATGGAGTCATAGGTAACTGTGAGCGCCCTAAGGGTGCTGGGACCTAAACTCTAATTCTCTGCAAGAGCTGCAAGTGCTTTCAATGTCTGCATCATTTCTCTGGCCCTAACAACATGGTTGTAAAACTTAACATGGATTCAAATCCCATCTTGCAATGGAGTGAACCTACTACAGAAGGTTTATTACTGAACGAAGAATTATGTGTCCTTGAAAGGGCCATTAGAACACTCTTTGCTTTTCTAGCTATTTGTGGACAGCTCTTTCCTTCATCCTTCATCCTTCATCCCTATGGAACACAGCGCAGCACTAAGGCAGATTGGCCTAGAAGGGGAAAGGAGAATGTAGCTCCCTCAACTCAAGCCTCAAACATATTCACAAAATATTTAAACAGCATCTCTTCTCTAGCTAATTTTCTATCTTGCAAATGTCCTTATTTTTCTATTTTTAAACATGTGGCTTATGGGGTTAGCAAGATTGACCAGCAGATAAAGGCCTTTGCCACCTGAAAGGCAAGCTTAACGACCTGAATTTGATCCCAAGAACTCAAGGGAAGCTCCAGGGAGAGAGATGATTCTATAAGGTTGTCCTCTGACCTCCAAGTGCGTGCACATGAGCGCACATAATAACAATATAATAAATTACATTTTATTGTTTTAAAGATTTATTTCTTTACTTTATGCATATGAGTACACGGGGTAGCTGTACAGATGATTATGAGCCATGATGTGGTTGCTGGGATTTGAACTCAAGACCTTTGGAAGAGCAGTCAGTGCTCTTAACCACTGAGCCATCTCACCAGTCCAAAATTACATTTTATAATGTGTCACATATAATGGGCTTGTTATGACTCTTTTTTGTTGACTTAGCAAAGGCTCATGCATGAACAATAATAAAAAATAAAATTTATAATGTATCACAGGGAATGGGCTAATTGTGACTCTTTTTCTGTTGAATTAGTAATTATGTATTTAATTTTTTCAGCTATAACTTCTAATGTGATCAATATTTAAGGGTGTAACCCACGTAAAGGGATGCTTTTGTGTTCCTCAATACTTTTTTGATCTGTGAGAGTGGGTTTCACGTAGTCCAGGCTAGCCTTTTACTAGCTAGGTAGTTGGGAATGATCTTAAACTCCTGATCCTGTTGTTCCTGTCTCCTGAGTGTTGCGGTGAATGCTACACACCAGCACACCTAGTGTATGGAGTACTGGTGTTCATGCCTGCTGGGTAAGCATTCACTATAACTCCAAGCCCCTCCAGAACCACAGATAATAGAGAAGGCACGACATTTGATAACCTCTGCCTCAGAAGGGAGCTCCTTCTGTCTTTCTATCCAGGATTCCTGGTTCTCCTGATTTGCTTCACAGATGTTTATTTAGCAGTGAGTAGGTAATGAGAAGCAGGAATTTTATAGAGTCCCTGAAGAATCCGATACAGTAGCCGAAAATATCTTGATATAAAATAAACTGTGTAACAATTAAGATTGAACATTTAAAAAGAAAGAAAAGAAAAGAAAAGAAAAGAAAAGAAAAGAAAAGAAAAGAAAAGAAAAGAAAAGAAAAAATTTCCTGGTGCTATCCCTGCTTCATGATGCCTGACTGTAAAACAGACAAAGGGTGCTTGACTGTGACTCTTTAACTAACTACCCACTAGTATTCATGGAGAAAAACTGCCATTTGCAAAATGAGTTAGCTATCAATGTATAGAGGGAATAGAGAACTGATTTCTCTTAAAACCTCTTTTGTGACAGTCACATCTTTAAGCTTACTTATTTAAGTATCAATTTATAAATCTGACAATGTCCTCAAGAAAGGGTGATTCCAGGTCTGTCTCTAGATTTTTTTTTTTAAGTTGGGCCTGATGAACCCAGCCTGTGATCCTGGCTGGGTTAGGAAGCTGACACAGGAATATCAAAAGTTTATAGTCTGCTTAGACCATAGAGTGAGTTCAAGGTCAGCCTGGGTAACAAACTGATAGCTGAGAAGCCACAGTGCACATAGGAGAAAACAGCCACATAGGTGCTGGCTTCGGGTGCTGCAAAGGAGAAAACAAAGGAAGGTTTGAAAGTCTTGTCTGGCTTTCCACTTTGCAGTCCTTGGGATAAAATCCAGGGCCTCAAGTATGCTCGGCAAACTTCGTACACTGGAGCACCAGCTTCTTGGTTATGTTTAAATATTGCATTATGGTTGCGATGTAAGGAAGTTCAGTGCCGACTCATGCCAGTTCCCTAGAGAGACGACGTCTTGAGTTCCTCTTAGCCTCAGAGGGAGACAGAGAGGAAACAGTAGGGTACCGAGGTGCTGGAGTAGAGAAGTTGAGTTCCGAGTCGCGCAGCCCACCCTGAACAATCCAGCTGCACTGAGACTGTATTCTCTTGCAAAGACCCCCAAGGCCTTCCCACAGGCTGGTGCTTGCTTCCTTCTCCTCTTGAAGAGCCACAATTGTGTCTACTGAGAACTGACCCTGGTATTCTGCAAGGCCAGGTAACTTTTAATAATAATTTCGATCTCTGAGACTCTCAGAGTTTGCACAGGCCCACTCCCTACCCACGGCCTCTGCAAAAATATTTAAGTGAAATCCAGAAATAAAATGAGGTCATATGATAGACATCTAAGGGGTGTATTCCAGTTTTTATGATTCAAAATATTAAGCAGTTCCCCCAAGTTACAGTCTAGTGTATAATTTAAATGCAAACAACTGCATATGTAATTTTCCTCTGTTCTAAAGTGCCAAGGAGAATAAGCATGTGCTAAAGTGTTTCTGCCCACATCACTCTCTGTACATTGGTTAAACAATCAGCACTTCTGCAGATGTGCGCAAGAGCGTCAGGAGCACTCCTGCCTCCTCCACCAGACAGTCATGCTGTTCTGGCGGCACACACACATAATGGAAACAAAATTGCTTTAAATAATCAAAATACACAAAGGCACTTTTCTCCCCCCTGAGTGATTGGAAATAACCCTGACAAATGCTTGCATTTGGTAAATTATGAGCCAGCCAAGTTACGTTTGCATAAATATAATGAAAAACATTTTTTAAAAAAATTTAGTGAGTATATAAAGCAAGGCATCCTCTTGGTAAAATGAATTTCTGTAACAGATAAACCAACAACCACGCGGGCAGCTTCATGAAGGGGCCTTCCTGTGTGTTTAGCATGGGAGGGGAAGAGAGAAGAGAGAGAGAGAGAGAGAGAGAAAGAGAGAGAGAGAGGAGAGGACATAGAGAATGGGGGGAGAGTAGAGAAGGAAGATAGAGAGGAAGAGAGGAGAGAGATTATAGATACATTATAAACACAAACAAAATTGCACAGCACTGTATAAATGTCAGGAAGTCTTACAACGAACGAGATTGAGAATGAGCCTAGACTCAGGGAAGAAGAACCCAAAGGCTGTGGGAAGCCACGCAGTCGCCGTGGCATGAAGATCATTCATATTCCTCAGACATCCCTCTCTGATCACTGAGATTGCCTAGCACATAAACACATAATTATATTCTCTTCCAAACATCTAGACACCATACCTCAGCTGTGCATGTAAGCAAGCCTCGGTGTCTAGGT
>LR749606.1:677156-834634 GCA_902729485.2 Mus minutoides | reverse complement strand
GGGGGGGGGGGGGGGGGGGGGGGGGGAGAAGAATTCTGTAGCCTTTCACAGTAGCCAGGACACAACCTTGATACAAAAAGGATATGTCCAAAGCCTTTCCCAAACAGGCTAGTCATGTGACACAGGAATTTGTGCTAAGGGCTATGTCAAAGACAGGCCCCCTCCTAAAAGATAAAGTGGATCAGGAACAATGGGTGGAATGCAGGTAACTTTCTTAGGGGAAAATTCTCCTGGTTCCAAAGCATGAATAGGAGGAAGTGCTTGCCTGCCATTCATGACCTGAGTCACGGACCATCATCTACTCTTTCCCATTATCCGCCACCCACCTTTAGTTGATAGAGGAAGTGTGAGGCGGAAAGAAACCAGGACAACCAGCCTCTGGGTGGATACATGGGGTGGGGACCAAGTAGATCGATCCTGCCTTCCTGTGAGGCTGCCTACCCTCTCCTAGTGCTGTCTCTGAGAGTGAGCTCCCAGGAAGCACACTGTTGCTCCAGTTCCAGGTTTCCCAGGAAGTAGAGATGACAGGCAAGCCCTAAGAGCAGCATCAGCCTTCTCTTCCCATGAAAGAAACTTGCCTTTGCTGACTCTCTCCCGAAAGTCACTGTGACTAAGCCATTATGACATCCCAGTCTGTGCCTCCTGCTTGCGCGATGATCAGGCCCTCCTGGAAACTGCCCGGGCCTTGCCCTTTTCCCTCACTGGACATTCCGGGTTTCCTTTGAAGCTATAAGCACAATGCCAACTTCCTACCTCCTCCCAGTCTTTACTTCTGGGATCTAAGTTGGTTCTCTCCCTTGGCAGAGAAAGAACTGCTTGTCTATTCTTTGGGTCACTGACCTAGAAACAGACTTTGAACTGTATCTAGCTTTTTCTTTAAAAAGATAGGTACTAGCACGAGCCCCAAAGAATGATGTCCAAACTCAACTATGTTCTCTCCCATGTTTGTACTCCCTCATCTCTCCTTTATTTATTTATTTTTTATGTTTAGTCACAGTCTTACTTTGTTGTTCTGCCTAGCCTAGAATTTGATATGTAGATCAGGGTGGCCTCAAATTCATTCAGAGAGACCTACCTGCCTCAACTTCCTTTCATGCCTCGACTTTCCACTCCATGCTGGAACAAAAGAAGTGAACCATTAAGATCGCCCTCTTTCCTATTTTTAAAATACGTTATTTCCAAGTTTTAAAAGCTTAAAGTCAGAGGTGACGACTTCCCTGACTAATTGAACACTCATAGGCAAATCACGAATCCCTTCCTCTTCGGGGGGAATTTCAACCCCTTTGTGCCTCCTCTTCAGCTTCCTCTCTCAATAACCTCGCCAATACTCTGTAGGACTTCTCTTCATCCAAAGAGATCCAGATATTGCTACCAGTAAAATCTTTGTGAAATGCAGTTTTGTTTTTCCTCTTGGTGTCTTTGCATAGAGTGTTGGGATCTAAGAGGTCTTCCCTTCCCATAGAGAAAAGGACACACAAGAAAGGCCTGACGTCTTTACCTTCAAATCCCTGGGAACCTGACAGCTCCCCACCAAACTGATGTTCAAGAGTCTTTGATTTTTAGATTAGAGTGATTATTTTGTTTAATGATCTTTAACATTCCCCCGTTGGATACAAGCTACACACTCCTTTTCCAGGTCAACAGAGCCCTGAGATTTAGAATCTGGAAAAGGTTTGGAAGAGGAGCCCGTACAACAAAGACCGGTAGGCGGTGGGGGGAGATAAAGAGAAGCAGCAGTAGTTTCTGGGGTGGGGCTCTTGGTTCAGAGTTAAAATCCTAGCACTTGAGATGTGGAAATAGGGGGATTCAGCATCCAAGGTCAGCTGAAGATACTTATCAAGCTGGAGGCCAACCGGGGTACAGAAAACCTTGCAAGAAGAATGCAGTAGTAGACCAGCCGCACTCATTTTTCTCCTCTGTTCTTTTGCCTACCAGATACAATCATCCACTCAAACAGCATTCCCTCCCTCAGTCTCATAAGAGTCTGTGCCCTGGTTATGCCATGTTGAAGCCTGTCACACCCAGAGGATGCCCTGGGCCCACTGGCATACATTTAAATGAATGTTGTCCTCCGCTCCTATCTTTAGACAGCCAAACCGGAACAGCTACTAGCTAAGTGTCTGAATGCGCGTACGTATTCTAAATGTTAATGGTCATCCCAGGCAAGTAGAGCAGAAGTCAGGGACTGAGAGCCTACTCTCCTTATCAGTGGTATATGGGTGTTTTCTGCAGTTTTTCCAGCCTAGGGGTGTCCTGTCCACAGCGTCACACCTCAGGGGCTCTGAGTCAACAGAAATCTGGGACATGTAAGAAGGAAGTCATGCTACTGAAGGATACCAGACTTCCTGTATGGTTCTGCAAGTACCCTCAGTTCCTGCAGCAAAGGCAGAGGTGACCAGGAGGAAGGTCAGCAAGGTGGGGTTTCCTGAAGACAAAGCTTATGTCCCTTGCTTCATATATAGATCTCCTGCCCACTATCCAGGCCTTGGTGTTGACAAGAGAACGATTGATAAAACCTTCTTGTGCACCAGAAGTAGAGAAGCTGAGGTAGCAGAGGAGCCATGCACTCCCAAATTGTAAACTCTCTATTCTCACCTTACTGTGGCAGAAGGGCAGCTCTAAGAGGAACTTTCCATCTCTCCTCTTCCCACCCAATTTCATTTGGAACAGTTGTAAACTGCAGTGTCTTTTCTTCTGTAGGAAGCTAGAGTCCTTTTCATGACTGTGTGACTTCCACCTTCCCTCCCTCAATTCTCAGGAGGTGACTTCACCAATGTCCTCAGTAAGATCAAAGGCATCCTTACAACTCTCTTCACCCCATGTCAGACTGTCTGTGTCATGATCCCCACCTGTTCCCCTCTCTTGGCATGACAAGAACAAGACCAACTACTTTGCAGCTTCCTTGGCTCACTGAACTTCCCAAGTCAGCCCAGTCAGTGATTCACCTTCCTGCTAATTGCTCTTGAATTGGTGGATATTTTGTCTCCTTAACGTGAAGTCACATTGTCTTTTTGTTGTTGTTGTTGTTGTTGTTGTTGTTGTTGTTGTTGTTAGCCGAAGTTAGTAGTACAGGTTTGTACTGTTTCTAGGGGATTAAAAGGATTGCAGGTTCAAGGCCAGCCCAGGCCTGGCAATTTAATGAGAGCCTGTCTCAAGAGAAGAAAAGAGAAGAGGAGAGGAGAGGAGAGGAGAGGAGAGGAGAGGAGAGGAGAGGAGAGACTGTCAAATTACATGAAATGTCCTTACGTAAGCCCTGATAATGAAAATACAAAACTAGGGTACGGGAAAGCTTTTCTGCAGACACATAGATAGCACTTGCTGTGCAAGGCTGAGGACGGGAGTTCGAATCCTGATCTTGAGCATTCTTATGAAATGCTGGGTAGGTGCAGTGGTTGAACCACTCAGAAGGCAGAGCTAGAGACTCCTGGAATAAGCTCACTAGCTTGACTCGCTGGGATTGATAAGCCCTGCCTCAATAAATAAAATGAAGAGTGACTAAGAAAGATACCCAATGTCAACTTAGGGCTTCTGCATACATGTGCACACAAAAGCATGCATATCCAAACAACATGTGTGCCCACATGCATGTGAACATGCATATACACATACATACACACCACCTGTGAACACACAAAAACTCTCATAAAATATATAAGTAAATAGTAAAAGTAACAGAGACCAGAGAGATGGCTCAACAGTTAAGAGCAGTGGTTTCTCTTCCACAGGTCCTGAGTTCAATTCCCAGCAAGCACATGGTGGCTCATGACTATCTGTAATGGAATCTGATTCTCTCTTCTGATGCACATGAAAACAAAGCACTCATATCCATAAAATAAATAAGTGAAAAAACTTAAAAAGTAAAAAATAACAAGAAAAATTAAAATCCAGCTGCAGTTTTTTAAACATACATATTCTATTAATTACCCTGGATCCACATATATTTTTGCTTTGTGATCATAGATGTCTGATCATGATGGACTCAAGTTGTTTAAACTCAGGACATTAGCAGTTCACAGTTCTGGAAAACCGGTATTTCAGATTCTGCCTGCCACAAGTATAGGCTAATGGGAAGAGCCGCATATCAATCTATAGGCTGTGCCTATTTTTGTTTCCCATGGGCTTTTTGGAAATGGTATTTAAAACTTTCTCTTCAGTATATTTCCCATAAGACTTTTGGGTTTTCCTAATGGATTACTTCATATGCTCTTCATAATTTACCTCAAACCTTAAAATGGAGGCATCTCCTTCTGTCTTAAACAAGAACAGAGATAAATGATTGCTGGAAAATAAGTCAGTCTACCAGGGTGCTCTTGGGAGCTGTGTTATGGAAGGTCAAAGACTCTTTTGTGTAAGGTGGACTTCTGGGGTTGGAACGCTAACTGTGTTTCCTGGGGAAATCTAGCTGTGTTTCTTCTAAAACAGAAGCTCTGACGCAGGGAATGTGTCGTTGTTTATCCCTTGTGCTGTGGCGGGTATGGCATGGAAGGAGCATCATAACCATTTGCAGACACGTTGGCAAGGAAACCGTGTCAGTGTGAGGAGACATGTGGACCTTTAGCATGCAAACTGGAGTGGTGTTTCCCGACACCATTTTCTGAAGGAAGTATCATATACCCTTGGGGTTGTAATTTAGATAGATTGTCCCTTTAGGGTGTTTTCGAGATGCTGAGGAATGTGCTTGTATCTGATCTCCGTTAAGATGCAGAGAGCAGAGTGGAGACTCTGCTCTCTGGACTTAACTGGGATTAAATGCACAAGGAAGTGAGCCAGGTTTTGGCCTGAAGCCTCTGGGCCTGGCTGAGGCTGGCCACATAGACTAGATTCTGAGACAAGGAGGCAGTTCAGCTGGGGTCAGCAGACTTGCTTCTCCTGGAGTTTGGTTATACATTTTTACTTGAATTTAATTATAAATATACACTGGAACGTCGCATCACCATTTGCGAAGCATGATCAGGTCGGAGAGTCCTGTGAAATGCTGAGTACAAGCCGCGCAAAGCCCGAGTAAGGGATCTGAATCCAGCAGTGGATAAATCAGGATCACACTGACATGTACTGTTTCTGCCTCTGCTTTTGAAAATCCCCAAACATCCTTTTTTAATCGAGAAGAAAACAAGGTATGTCACTGATGAAAGCGGCATACATATTTTCGTGCTTATTATTTACAGAAAGAGGAAACATCTGAACTCTATTTGCTAACTACAGTGAGATGGGAGGGAGCCTGCAGGCGGTGGGCAGTCCCTTCTGCTTGCCAGCTCCTGCTTAGTCCCAACGTATTAACGAACAAGTGCAAGTATTTGAAGAATCAGCATTTCCGCATTTGCATGCAAACTCTCATGCTGGGTAATTATACACAGAGCTGGCACTCAAATTAATTAAAGCTGATTTCTCTGTGACTGCAAACTGGTCCTATTCTCCCCCCCCACACACACACACACTGTCCCCTGCTTCATCCTCCTATGAAGTCATTTCTCTACACTCAATGTGACATTTCTCTCTCTGGTATTCTCAGGAACATGAATGCTTGACAATTGTGAAGCCGGCAATATTTTGGAGAGCAGCTGACAATGGCTGGGTGGTATTATGCTTCCCCCAAACCCTTTATGGTAAAGATAAAGAACAGCTTCTAAGCATTTGCTTTGTAATTATCTGAAATAATAACATAGACAAATTATATATATTGTTCCAGTGGGTCCCTCCCCTCTTAGATGGCTCCGCCCACTTGATTAGAGCTTACAAACAATTCATCAAACTTAAAATTTTCGTTTATCTGATGTTAACAAACAATTAGTCTTGATGGGCTCAGTCTTAATTTTGAAAAGGCTATATAACAAATGGTGTTTTCCTTTCAGAGCTCTGGCCCAGGCCATTCAAGATCGGGGAGATTATGAGAGAGAAAGCAGCGATGACTGCAAGATTTGATTAAGACGTCCTGAGTCCTCATCAAATAGAACAGAATTGAAACGGAGACTCTTATTTGCCAAAGAGATCCCCGAACATTAACTCCTAGGACAGAAGGCTTTCCTGGGCTCTTCTGCAATCCAGCCATCTCCTCTAGTTTCTTGCTTCCTCAGAAGGAACTATTTTTGCCACAATTCTTTTGAAAAGACATCCTCAGAGCAATTAAGATATCATTATGATTCTCATTCATAAATTTAAATCTCTGGATGTGGGCAGCTACCAAACATCCTCCAATAGCGCTCCTGGAGAGGAGCCGTTTTTTTTTTTGACAGGTCTCCCTGAAATCACTCCCCACCACTCAGGCCTCCCCTCCCCCTCCTCCCCCTCTCTATACTCCTCCCCCCTCCTTCTCCTCTTCCTCCTCATTTCTCTTCATTGCATTAACCAGAATTGGCACAGACAGCTCCTGCCAAGGCTGGATGTCTCTTTGGTAGAGGAAACACCACACAGTTCTGCCCGTCCAGTTCAGGCTGCTTACTACACAATCAAGTTTGTCCTAGTAATCTACATTTAAAAGGCAAGGTATAGGAGGAAACCTAACGTGTCAGTAAACTCCAAACAAGAACCGAACTAGCCTTACCTTGTCAGAAGTCCTCGATCCACACAGAGCACCACTTATTACCTCCCTTCAATCTGAGGCAAGTGGTCCAAGAGAAGGAGACCTAAGCCTTCCTGGAAGAGGCTTCTGGCCAGACCAGCCACAACACCACTACTGGGATCCTCGGAAGCCTGCCCTTCTGGTCCGTCATGAATATCCTACGCAGACAGGTGTCATATTGGCATGAATTTCGTTGCCAAGTACATTTTAAGAGGTGGGCGTGGCTGTCATCCTGTAGCCGGTCCCACTAGTCTTTAAACTCTCTTAACCCTCTCTTCTTTTAATATTTCGCACAGGCACCTAGTGACTTCATAAGTACCCACGCACAGGGCTCAACTCACTGAGGTGTGGGAACAGTATCGAGTTAAGTAGCGCAGTCATTGTTGGATACAATGCTCGTTGCTACTGGCAAATACCTATTTGCTGAATCAGGATTGGGCTGTGGGGAGCCGGACTGGGCAGTTCGACGGCTTTCTGTTTGTTTCCTTTTTACAAACCATCCTCTTCTAATTAACCAGTTAGCAAAAAGAGATTCTTCTTCTGATATTTATTCTTTAACACGAAGGCTTTCATCATAAAGGATTACTCCATTTCAATCTTTCTTTTTAATTACAGCAAACATTTACAAAACAAAAGACAGAGTCCTGCCCCCCCCCCAATAATTGCAATTAAGTACTTGCTTATCTTGTTCATTTTGCTCCTAAATTATCTGATGGCAAATCAAACATGTGTCAGTTAGGATTCAAACATATTCAGTTACAGTATTCATTTTTAGGAGGAAAAAAGTATTCCATAAACTTCTTGAAAATCAGTAACTTTCTTTCTCTCCTTCCTCCTTTTCTTCTCCCCGCCCCCTTACAACTTGCATAATAGATGGGAATATTAAAAATTATTTGTATAAACATATCTGTCTTATAGACATGTATAGAACTAGAATTTTGTACATGTCACAACCATACATATTATCTGTTAATATATCATGATAAATATAATGTTTAGAAAATGGTCTCAGTGAACGTGAAGGCCTGATACTCCATATGATTTGAATTGTGTTGTCAACAGACTCAGAGCTGAGATTGAAATGTTCTCAAACCTCTTAATTCTTGTAAGCAAACTTACAATTTTAAAAGTTATTTAATCTTAAATATCAAAGTGTAAATGGATACTCTCTCAAAGTACGGATTTCTTGTATCATACCATACATAGCCTTTGCTTTAAGCTGCTTTCCATCCATCTCAAAATTGGCACATAAGGATGCTCAGTCAATAGCTGCAACAAACTTTTACAGGCACGTTTATGATTATGATTACAGAAGTGGAAATTGTGTGAGGTTCAAATGAACTAACCTGCAAGCATCCCTTGCTTCCCTCTGTGTATTGGAGTGATAAGCTATGCACATAGGTGCACATGGGAATCGTTTCCTAAGTAAAGGAAATTCAGATAACTTTAAGAGAACACATAATTAGCTCTTAGATTACTCATTCTTGTTTTATTTAATATACATGTATATATTAAATACACATATATGTATATACATCTTATGCATATGCACATGCGCATACATACACACATACACATATAGTGGGTGTAGGGGGAGTGAGTGAGTGCATGTGAGTGTTATATGTGTGCAGATACCTATGGAGGCCAGAAGACGGTATCAGATATGGAGATGGAGTTATAGTCAGTTGGGAGCTGCCTGACATGGGTGCTGGGAGCTGAACTCCAGTCCTATACAAGGGCAGCAGACCGAGGGAATCCCTGAACCATCTCTCCAGCCTGCACTCTCATTTTAAATAAACCTCTTCATTAGTTTTAACCATTCCGTTTCTGAATAATCTATTCTTTAGTATGAGTGGGTCTGATTTTTTTTTCAGAAAAGCTTCATAGGATAAATTTAATCCCTATTCCACATGAAAGTTATTCAACTATTTGAAAATGGCTATCATTTTTCCCAAAGTCTTCTTTTCTCCAGATGGAACGTTCCTTTAATCATTATAATATGATATGGCTTTTAAGGCCTATCATCATGTTGGATGGATTCCAGTTTGTCCGTGTCTCTCCTAAATGTGGCAGTCAGAACTGAATGTATTACTTGAAATGTGGTCTAATTATGCAAAATACAAGCGTCCTGCAGTTGCTCAGGCCGCTATTTCAAGTCATTTATAGAGGCAGGAAATGCATGCTGCAAAAAGGGGGGGTGATGGTATCCTGATCATATTCTCCGTTCCTGAACTTGTACTAAAATGTCTGTCTTTTTTTTTTCAGACAGAACTCTGTTTAATCAAATCTTTCATGTCTTGTTCTTGTTGGAATTAATATTTTGAGTGGAAAAAATGAGGTGCATGCCCATCCACACTAGAGTTCATCCTTGGTGCCCGTGTGTTGCTCTAATAATTTCTGATAGATCTTTTTGATGCCTGACTTGGCTAACCATTGTGTCTGCTACCGTATTTTACCGGGCATTGTTAAAAGGCATCTGGGTGGCTCCTGTGGGTCAGACATCATGTTGTTCACTGATGATACCAAGAGCAAGATGAGGGTTTGCCCAGAAAGAGCTTTACACATAGCAAGGGGTCTGCTGGCATAAGTGTAATACCTTAGATGCTGTCTTCTTAATGAAAAAAACTAATTCTGCTTCTAGGAATGTGTATATTGATCAAATGGCTTTCCAGAGTCCAGTTCCACACTCTTCTGGAAAGGGGATGAGATGGATTACCTTAAGGTCATTTAGTTCTTAATAGAGCAATGCTAATTTGTAATAGCCAGGGCTGTGTTTTCAAAATGCTCTATTTTACTTTACATATTCTGTGTAAACTTTCTTAGAGAATGATGTGAAACTCAGACCCTACCTTGCATTCTTCCCAAATCCATTTCAGCATTAACTGAGTCTGCCCGACTATCCTGTTTTCTTTGATTCCACGGTCATAATGGGCAGAGCTGCTCATCTGAAATCCCTTTCTAGGCAAAGCACTAGAATGTACTGATATTTATTCATTTCCGCTTCTTGAGGTTCACTTACTGTAAGGGCATTTATTGGAAGGAAAGTAAAAATTGAATTTGTTCTGGAAAAAAAAAAAACTCCAAGATACTCCTTAAAATATCTACCAGGCAGCTGTGTATTAGGGGTGGGGAACATACAATGGTGTTTTGTAAGGAAATAAAGGACAGTGAGAAAACATTTCAAATTCAGAGCCTCAATTGTTTGATGCTTGTCTAACATGCGTGACACCCTGGTGTAGTCCCAGATTCAGGAGGCAGAACGGATTAGAAACTGAATATCACCTAAATGAACTGGAGGTTAGCCTGGGCTACATAAAATCCTATTTGAAAGTGAAAATAAAATAAACAATTGCAACTCACAAGTCCAAATTACATTTGAAAATAAAAGCCTATGGCGGCACTATCTGTCTCCTTGGCACAGCGCTGTTGCACTAATTCACTGCAGCTGGAACACCATGCTCACTCAAGAACTGAAGCCCAAATTCCCATCAGTCACTTGCAGAAGGGCAATTATGGGAGCTGGTCTGGTCTGGTTTCATCATTCAAGATGAGTGAGAAGAAAACGAAAGGGGAGGCATAAATAGTGCAAGGCCCGTTGTGCCTGAGAGTTCTTTTTGTTTTAATTATCTAAGTTTTCATTAGTAAGTGCTTTGAAATATATGATCTTCTTGTTGAGGTAGTTGTTTCAAGTTTTAAAAAAATAGTAGTTTGTTTTCTACGATATTTAACTGTAATATTGCTAAAAGCTAACCTTTTATACTTGTGTGCCAGAGACTGCAGTGCTAAACATTTTCCAGTTTCTTTTTTAATACTAATTTCAACTCTAAATGAGGGAAGCTAGGCAAGAAGAAATTAAGCAATGTGTCCACTTCGCACTGTTATCAAACAAGGGAGCCAGGATTGAAATCTAGGTAGCGTGTAGACTATACACCCCTATTTATTTACAACCACTAGATGCTTTTTAATACACACATTATATTTCTTAACTGATCTTCTATGATCTATACTCTTATGATAGAGACTTATCTTCCTAATTTATTTTATATAGTTATAAATTTTTAATCGCTTATCCAAATTGAGTATAAAATGTGTAAGGTTTTAGTTAGGCTTCTGCTCAAGGCAACTTGATTTCATCAGACAGCCATGTGTGTCGTCTCCTCTGCATCCCTGTACGGATGCTCATCTGTGCCCATAACAAACACTGCACCTATTTGTTTACATGTCTCCTTATCAGGAAGCCTTAAAACACTACAAGCCCTAAAGGACATTTGTATGGAATGAATCGATAACTGGGGCCAGTTCTTATCATTTCTTTATCATTTTTTTGACATATAATTTTCCCTGCCAGGTACCAATTTGTCTCCTGCTGGGGTGAGGCAGAATACTGCCTTCTTGAGACTGAATTAATGTTCTCCCTGTTTACAGAACTAAAGAAGGGAAAGAAACGTAGACTCATAAACTCTCTGCTCAAGCAAGGACTCGGACTCTGTCTCTGTCTCTGTCTCTGTCTCTCTCTCTCTCTCTCTCTGTGTGTGTGTGTGTGTGTGTGTGTGTGTGTGTGTGTGAGATAGGCTCTCATGTAACCTGGCTGGAGTTGAACTCCCTACGCATATAAGGATGACCTTGAACTTCTGGTTCTCCTACCTTTACTTCCAGAGTCCTAGGATTACGAATGTGCACCAATTTGTCCAGTGTTACAGTGCTGTGGACTGAACCCAGGGCTTCCTCCAAGCTATATAACCACTCACCTGGGAAGAGTCTCCACCCTCCAAGGAACATTTTTGAAAGCAAATGAGTTTAACAATCTGAATCTACACTCCTTCTACTGGTTGCCCTAACTTTTCCTCATTGCCTGGGATGGATTCTCAAATAAACCCTTGTTAGGTCATTTGTCCTTAAGTTTAAACAGGGAAAAAGCCATAGGGTTGCTGCTCCTACATAAACCTGAGTGAAAAATCAGCCAAGTGCAGGCCAGAGTATTAACAGAACCTTGCTATTCCTTTCTTCACTCATTAAATAAAGGGCGTGGAGCAGATGGGAAACTGAAGACAGACTCCAAGGAGGAAGCCGAGGACCAGGCACCTCACATGAAGCAATCAAGACTAAGGTTATTGAGGAGAGAGAAGTAGGAGGCATTCTGGGGATCATCATCATCACATTAGGATGTGAAGGCCACTGAACCTTTGGACGCTAGTGACATCCAGTGCAGCAATGGAATGCTGGACAGGGGAAACGATGTACTAGCCCAGTTTGGATTGGTGTGAACACTTTATGGAAACAAAACAAAACAAAACAGATTTAGGCTTACCTCCTCACAGAATAGCCTTATAAAAATCCTCTTACACCAGAGGTTCAAATATGGAAGCCCTAAAAATGCCTAGTGAGTTCCGAATAATGAATAGGAGTCCAGGTCCTGGCATCAGATTTCTGGTGCCAATGGCATGAGGCATCTAGGCTTGAATCTGCCCCATGCTCTTGCCATTTTCAGATTTCATGTATCCAATTTTTTATGGGATTTTAAAGAATTTAACATTTTGTTAAGTATGGTAGTAAAATAGTTACTTATGAGCATTCTACAGCCCTTGATTTAACTTTTTAGCCAATCAGAATGCTGGAGGATTCTTTTGTAACTTACTAAAAAGATAAACATATAGAAAGTCATAGTGGTAAGACAATTTATAAACCAATGCTATTATCATTAACACCATCAATTTTCATTCATCCAACAAGCTTTGTCTGCCTTGCCCTGTGTTACCTTTTTATTCTTTGAGCCTACAATGGTCTGAAAACAAGCAGAGCATACAATAACCTGTTCTTCAAGAAACTGTCCCAACGTCACTGGGTACAGACTGGTTGGCAATTCTGCTTCTCCACAAAATTCAATCTATTTGAGTAATTGGATCTTTGCTTGGCAGTAAGATGAATATAAGCTCTTTCAAAATGCATTATTTAATTTGGTTTTAAATATACTTATATATGTAAAGCTGAGGGAAAGTGGCTTGAAGATATGAAAGCTACCTTGCCCCCCTCTAAGTAACTCTTGCTAACGAAAGCCTTAAAAATAAAACAGAGTAGACATTATCCAAGTATGTTGGTATGTACAATCAAAATAGTCTTTATTTTTAAATTATTGTTTCTTTTCTCCAGTGTAAAGATTCTCATGCACTTACAGGAGTTCTAGCTAATTCCTTGTTAAGCCTTATTCAGTCTCTGTGCTGAAAAAAATCAACAGAACTGAGGCCAGGGAATGCTCAGAACACCAGAATGGGTGCTGGAACTAAGTATGCCGACCAGATAAGCCCGTGGCAGCCTTGGGACTGACCTGACTTGCTTTCCTTGAGAGCCAGGAAACAGGATTTATCTCTGTCTGTCTCCCATAAGGTTGCTGTGACCCTGCCAAATGGCGACCTCACAGGCCCTGCACCTGGGCCAGTGTGGGTGGACAGGGCTGCAGGGTTTTCACAGAGAAGGCTCAGACTCGCCACAGCTTGTGAACTCTTTTCAGAGAGCAAACATTTCACAAGAATCGCATGGCTGTTTCCCCACTGCCAATCAGAATTTACTTCTTCAGGAGCAGCTTTCTAACAACCAGCTCTCATCTAAACGCTTCTGAGAGGACTTCTGTCATTTCATCAGCTGTGGCAGAGGCTTCCGTGGCGGGCCACCCAATGAGGTTTAGATTAAACAGATCTCTCGAGGGTAGACCTCTGAGTGCATCGAGCAGCAAAACTGAAGTGAGTCACGTGCTTCCTGACACATTTTACTGTAAATCTTAAGGAATCTAGCAAGAAAAGTAGGCTTGTCTAAGACAAGAGAGTAGGGAAAATGTACAGGGAAGAGAAAAATCTAGAAAGAAGAAGCCAGGTTGCTAGTTCTGTGATTTTTAACGGAGAATACTAAAGAAAACAACACCACCTCAAACAAACAAAGCCCTGAGCGTCTAACCTTGTGTGTTTGGTGGTGAGGAGTGGGTGGATGCTGACATTTACACTGTGAATGAGGCTTCAAGCAAACGAGATTGGAAACATCAGAAATGGTGAAAGGGATGGCTTCGGTTACCGATAGTGTGGACTGAAGCCATGTGGACCGAAGCCAGAAAGAAGGAAAATAATTTGCTCCTGTTGTCAAATATGCCCCCTTTTCTTTATGTCTCAGCCCTGACTAAGCTGGAGGGAAGGACCCTTGTTAGGGAGGAATGGAAGAAAAGAGGAAATTGAGGTTGCTGGCTACTGGGAAGTGGCGGTGTGGGAAGGTTGGGTCTTACAACATTTTAAAGACCTCCAAGGGGATTACCCTCAAGAAAGTTTCATAATCTCGATCTGCTATGTGATGGAATATCATCTGTGACATTAGATCACTCAAAATTTGGAATTTAGCCCAGGCTTCACACACAGCAGTTTCCCCCTGCCCTGTTCTGAGCTTTTCCCTCACCCCACCCTAAAGCCATCTCTAAAGTTCTATGGCTCTCTATTCAGCAACCCTAGCACCCATGACATGCATGGGGGTAGCAGGAGGACAAACAAGGTGGGATGGAGTGTGACCTTTGTCCCACTGGCCAAATGTCACCACTCCTGGTTTTTCATCCTTTCCTTTCTATCTCAAGATGAGTTGGGACAAGCAGTTTTGAAAAATTACAGTCTCACAGAATATCTTCTCTGTTTACAAACGGACTAGTGGATTGATTCGAGTTTCTCTCCATAGATAACATGTCTTCACCAAAGCCAGGGAAGTTCTGGAGAAGACAGCAGTGTGTTATATTATTTCTGAAATCTTGAAGTACTTTACATATAACTGGTTCTTAACAAATCTATGTTGACTAAGAGAACAGTGTTCAGAAACAATCGTTTAGAAAAGCATTCTTTTAGATGGTCGCTTAACATAGCTCCAGGTCAGCAGCAGGGAAAAGAGTTGTGAAATAAACCCGGAGGAGCCTAGGCAGGCAAAAGTGCAAACTATTCAAAGCTAACACACCCCAAGTGGAAGGCAGAGGTTACAATGTAACCAGGCCAGGAGCTCTCTCAGACCACCGCACTAAAGTTATACTGGCAAGCAGAAGCCTGTTAGCAGGAGTAACAGACTTTCTTTTGGAAGTGGGGGATCCCAGGAATGTTCTTCACCCTTCCATGAGAAAAACAGACATTCATTCTGACTTGCAAGATTTACATCTCAGGCAAACCGACATTTCAGGTTATGAAACTTCAAGATGAAGCCTTTGAATGGTGACCTTCAAAGTGCAAAAGAGGCCATTCAAGGAGAGGTTTCTGTTCAGGTTTGGAACAATAGACTATCCAGCACACTTAGAAATTCCATCCATTCCACTGGGCTGAATTGAAAGAAAGCTAGCTGCATGGGGTGCCACCCCCTCTCTATGAAGGTTACAGGAGATTCAACAACACCCCACAGAAGAATCACTGCTGGCTTATGGTCCTACCCTCAGCTCTCACAGCTAGAGAGAGGCACAGAGTAGGTTCACAACACACCTTAAAGACTGTAGAAAGGATAGAGCTTGTGCTTTGAAACTTCAACTACTTGCAAAACTACATTCAAAGAGACATTACTGTTAACAATTCTCTGCTTCTTCAAAATGCTTGATCCTCACACCTCAAATGTGAGCCCTGTCATTCCCTGAGACCCGGAGGGAGCAGTTCTTGCTTGTGAGGGACTGTCCTTCCTTTCAGCGTTTTTGTTGCTGTTTGTTTGTTTTAAATTTTCTTCCGTATTTGTATGCAGTGTGTGTGCCCGTGCCCATTCAGGTCGCTTGTGAGGGACTGTCCTTCCTTTCAGCTTTTTTGTTGCTGTTGTTGTTTGTTTGTTTTAAATTTTCTTCTGTATTTGTGTGCAGTGTGTGTGCCTGTGCCCATTCAGGTCAAGGGGAACACCGGGGATCGGCTCTCTCTCACACTGAGCCCAGAGCTCTGTGTTTTTTGGATAGCCTGGGAACCAGCCAGCCTCAGCAATCCTCCTGCCTCTGCTTCTCTCACATCTCCATTGCTGCCCTCCCCCAAGCCCAAGTGCTTCGTTCCAGGCACATGCTTTCGCTCACCCTTGTGTGGGTGCTGCCTGTCTGAATTCAGCTCTGAGGCTCTGCCTGGCTTGTGTGTGTGTGTTTGTTTGGTGTATGTGTGTTTGTTTGTTTGTTTTAGAGTCTCACTATGTAGCCCTGGCTGACCTAGATCCCATTCTGTAGACCAGACTGGCTTGGAACACAGAGACTCTTCCCTCCATCTGCCTCCTGAGTGCTAGGATTAAATACCCATTGTATTATACTAAGCATGAGCCAGGCTTCTTATGTGGGTTCTGGAGTCACTAACTTGCCTACTTAAGCTTGTGCAGTCAGACCTCTTCCCCACTGAGCCTTCTTCCTGCTCCTTTATGTCTTTTCTCATCCCCTGGCAACAGCTTCCTCTAATAGTTTCCTTGTTGCAATGGAAGAAATGTGTACACACATACACACACACACACACACACACACACACACACACACACACACATATATATATATATATATATATATATTCTTACTGAGGGAACCAGAATCTGAACTGTTGCTTATTAAAACGCTTTTGTAGCCAAACAGATGTATTTCTAAATTTTGCTTGCATCCATTCACTGGCTTCTAAGCTATATTTAGGATCCATTGCTCATTCTCTTATCATTTTCGATTTCATTGCCTTTGTTTTACATTGGAGGAATCAGAGGTCAAATGTAATCCAGACTGGTCTGTTAAAAAACAAAACAAAAAAAAAAAACACGCTAAAATCAGATAGAAACTGTATGATTAGCAGTATGAATCATCTGTTTTCTAAAACCAGGAATGTAAACAAGTTCTCTGTGGAGCCCCACCTGCCGGGCTGCTGTTGTGGGGGCTGTGTGTATCTGGAGGAACACAATCCCTCCTTCTCAAGGCTGAACTAAAATTAGGCTCCACCTGCAAGATGTTAAGGAAACGTACACAGCTGCATTCCGGAAACAAGTTACTCCGATTGCTTTTGGAACGCTCTGTGTCAATGCAAACTTGTTAGCTCTTTGCCTAATTCCCAAAGTGTAGTATTAATTTTAATGGTGATTATTAGCACAATAACCGACTGATAAGTAATCTTAAAATAGATCCAATATTATCAGATTTGAAATATACTGTGATTTTTTAAAATCCAAACATCCTGCCTAGTTTAACCAGTCACTTGCCAATGATGCTCTCCTGCCTCCCCCCACCCCTCTCTCTCTGCATTTACACACTTATCTAGGAACAGAGGACCATGGGAAGTCACTGGAACGAGGCCCAGACAGTTCTACCTTTCATGGGCTCCTTGAAGGGAAGAATGGGAAGCTCGTGTTCTCCTTGCCCTTGCTCCTTTCTGTGGGTTCCGGAGCTTTCCTTGAAACCCAAGATTCAGATAGAAACCAAATCACACCAGGCTTGGGGCCAGCTTTTTCTGCAGATTTCAGATAGGGAGGCAGCCTGTGAATTCTTGCCAGAGAAGGCGAGTTCCCTGTTCTATGGAGGACAAGCCATCCCAGCTTTACTCCAAAGGTCAAAATGTCCATGCTTGCCCCCCCCCCCCGCCCAGACTAAACTTCAGCACTTGCCCCCTTCACAGGGAATGGTATATTAGAGTTTAATTATTTACTAAAATTTGTGTGTCAAAAAATTCAAGCAGTTGGGCTGTGGAGAGAGCTCAGTGGATAAGGTGCTGGCTCAGGAGGAGAGGATCCACATTAGAAATCGGGGTTAGAATTAAAGAAGGGGGTGAGGGCACACAGTTCCGGGAAGGTGGAGACAACTAGAACCAGAGGCTCAGTTTACTTTTCCAGTTCCAGGCTGAACCTTGTCCCAATAAACAAAGGGGAGGGGCACCTAGGAAGTCATCCTCTGGCACGTGAACCCCCACAACCACCGCCACCACCATGAACCTCGCGCATACACACATTTATACGAATCTCCAATTCTTATAAATCCAGTCTCACAAAACCACCCATAAAACCCTCTTTATCATTTTCTTTATTGCATCCTCTTTCCTCTTGAAGGGAGCAGGACACATTAGCGGTGCTTCCGATTTGATCTGTTCCCATTGTTACTGGTGTCGTCATATAGACTCTTAGCATGCTTTTTCTAAATTAATTAATTAATTAATTAATTTAAAAAAATACCTGCCTCTTTCTAAAAGCTCTCGGAGACTCTTTAAAATCAGCTAGAAGTCAAATAGTCTCAATTAGGTCCCGAGCGGCAAATTCAGTCTCTGTTAGAGATTAAACAATGGGGAAAAAAGCGAGGCTAACGAGAAGGCTGCTTTTCATTACCCTATCTGATTTCATTAGCCTAATTCACGCTTATTAATTATCGGTCTGATGAAATCATCAATGCAGGCATGCCAGGATCATGACGGCTACATTTGGGAAATAGTCTCTCTCAGTCCCTTCCTATAAGTGCTGAGATAATATGCCCGTTTTACTTCCCCTTTCAGCGAGCTGTCCGACCCTGTAACTCCGTCTGCACCACCTAGGAAGCCAGCATATCCCTGGCACAAACAGGGTTTACCACATAACCCTACTTTGCATTGTCAACAGAGAGATAGAAAAAGAGCTGTGAGTTTTCATTCCTAGAGAGTGAACTCCTGTGAGTTTCGACAATGTGGGTCATTATAGACTGGCTGCCCCCTGAGATTGGCCAATTCTTGCTCGCTCGCCTTCTAACAAAGGGCCGCCGTTCTGGCAGGGGTGGGAGTGGACTGGGCCACTCAGATAAGTTTCATTCACTGTCGGAGCCCAGGGGAACAGCACTTAGAGGCAGCACAGCGGCAGTTCCTGGTGTAACTTTACACTATTTTTTTCCCCTTTAAGTCGCTACTGATCCCTTGGGTTTCCATATGCGGGGGAAGGGGCAGCGTCAGAGAAAGGCCGTGTGAAAATGACTGACAGCCTGCTTATAAATAAGATCATATAGACTAGCTTGGAGGATGAAAAGACAGATGAGCCTTCGAAGGTTCCCAGGAACCTTATGACAAGGCTCCCAGTGTGATTTTTTTATTTTTATTTTTATTGTTTGGGCTGTGTCTAATGACAGCACACAATTTACCTCCAGGTTCAAATTCGGTTTTTAGCCTGATGTTTCTTGTTTACATAATTACTAGTGAACGTTGCTTGTTTAAACTCGATCTTCTCTTTCTGAAACAAGTCTTATTCTAAGAGTCCTGAGGGCAATCAGGAAAAGCAAGAAACCTTGGGTATCAGAGGATGCCTTAAGCATGCAGTGTGTCCTGAGTTCCCTAAACAACATTAAGGAGAGTGATGGAGAGTCTTGGCTTTTAATTCGCAGGGCTATTCTTTGAGGTCTTGTTTCATTTTTTCCAGGTCTTGGGGGCAGAAGCCAGGGGCATTTCTATCCTAGGAGCATGTATGTCTGTTCTACATAAGCGCTCAGCCACCATGTTATACGCTCATCCCTCCTTACAGGTACATTTTAAAGAAGGAAACAGACTTACTTAGCCCCCTACGGAGAGGCAGCAGGCAGGGAAGTAGCAGAGCCACCAGTCTTTGCTATACTTTTGGGACTGGGCCACCCTAAGCAACCAGGTTTTGAACTTGAGTCTGCCTGTATCCTAGGCAGGTTTTGAACTTGTGATTCTAGGAATCCAGGTTTCCAGATAACTAGAACTGCATTCCTGCCCAGCTCTGCTGTTCCCTATCAAAAGTGAGGAAACTGAGGCTAAGAAATGGCCAAGCTATTCCTGAGACTCGGAGCCATGATGTCCTTTATCTTCCTACCCACCTGGGAAGCCGGAGGTCTCCTATCCAGCAAGGACAACGGAGACCCACACGGCCAGTCCACCCTCCGCATCCCTCGGGTCTTCATTATTGCCAGTCCATCTTTCATCTCAATCCTTACGACTCTGGAAATTGGCCTGACCTCTTACCCTCTCCCTTTTATGAAAACACTAACTCTTCTCACACCTCCCTTTGCCATACACACCATCCTGTCGGCCCGCCTGCCCCTCCTTGGGTTATTCTGCCTCTCTAAGCCCTTCTACAAACAGCCATTTGGAAGCAATTTCCAGGTCTACCTCCTTCCTTGTGCATCTGTCTGTGGTAATTTAGAGGTTAGGGACTGTGTGTTTTCTCCTTGTCATGTTTATGCCTCACACTCTGTAGGTACCTAATAAATGCTGAATAATAGCAGCTCTATGACAGTGCAGAACCAGAAACACAGGGTCTTATATTTAGTATCTCATCACCAGCAAAGCTCATTTATTCATGGTCAGCCCCAGGCTAGGCACACACCGGACTTCATTAGCAGAGCCCGGAACCTTACCTTTGCATCTCAGCGTCTCTCTCTTATTTTCTTAACAAAAGCAAAAAACAAAAACAAAAACAAAAACAAGCCTACCACCGACCTTCTCTTTATATTCCCAGCATCCTAAAGATGGAGGTAAACAAGACGCAGAGACTCTTGAATGAGAAGTCAGAGTCAATGCCAAAGCTGTAGGAAAGAGTCAGTTTATTGCTGTGCACTCCTGGCCCTGGCCCTGGCCTTCCTTTCTGATAGCATGCCAAAAACAAAACAAGACAAGAAAAGGCAAGGAATTGAATGACCTAAAATTTTTATTTTCTATAAATAACAAAATACCTTTGTGTTTGTGCTATGTCTAAACTAGCAGAGGAAATAGATTATTAAGCTTGAATATTCGGGTCAAAATGCATTTGCTTGTTAAATCAATACAATCGACTCAAGGGAGCTTTAGAGTTGGCCCAGGAAAATACTGCTCTTACTAAGGACCTGAGCTTGTCTACCAGCACACAACCTCCTGTAACTCCAGCACCAGGCTTAACCAGGCTAGATACCTCTAGCTTCTTTGGACACCCCCAGTCATATTTCAGTACTCCTTCCTTATGCATACACACAATTAAAAATAAAAAGTCATCTTTAATATAGAGATATAAACTAGCAGTGATTCTTTCTGCTTTTCAGACTTCCTTTAGTGGATTTCAATTTTGTTTCTTTCACCCACCTCTGTAGAAAAAAACTACACACACACATACACACACACACCATGAAAATAAAAATCCACTTGTAAATTGGGATGTGTTAATCTAGGAGCTGGTTTTGTTGTTGTTTGTAATAGTTAATTTAGTAAATACCAAATACTACAATACTTTTGGCCTTATGCTAAACATTGGAGAGTGCTTGTACAGTGTAGAGACAGAGATATACACAAGTAATTGATGAAATATGGTATGATATAAGGCATATAATTATAAATCCCACAGGAAGACAAATTCTTCTATGTGTCTGAAAAGGCTACATATAAGAAGTGACATTTCAGCTTGATCTTGGAGATGAATGCTTGTTCTCTGTCAGAGGTAGGAAGTGTATCCTATAGGGATGAAGAAGAGTGAGCTCAGAGACAGTGAAGAGTGAGCTTCAGCAGGCAGGTCATGAATAGCGAGTTCGTTACTTAGAGGGTGTGGCGAGGAGTGCGAAAGCCAGCTCTGAATCCCTTGACGACCAAGTCCTCCGTGTATTCCTTTAGGAAGATTAAATTGTGTTTTATGGCCATTCGGGAAAACTGTAAGCAGCAGGACAGCATGACTATGTTTATTCCCAGGAAAGATTTCAACATTTAAAAAATAGGTTAGGAATAGTGGAGTCTGTGTGTAAGAAAGAAATCAGCAGCCATCATCCTAGTCAAGGGCTATGGCGATGCAGGGCCTGATTTAGGTGATATAAAGGAGGGCTGAAGAAAGACAGGAGTGAGAAGTATGGAGGGCAGACAGGCATGGCGGCTGGGCTATTAGGGGAAAGAAAACCAAGAAGGCTGCTTCATTCCAAACAGGCCAGGAGCTGTACTGGGAAATTCCTTCATATTAATTAACTCAAACCTCACAATAACATTGTGACACAAACCATAACGTGCTGTTCCGTGAGGTTCAAGAAACTGCAGAGGTTGCCGAGTGTCACAAGCGAATGGGAGTAGGTTTGAACCCTGGTCCCATGGTCAGACGATCTGTGGTCAACGCACATTCCCAGAGTTTTCAGGTAAGAGTCAAGAAGTCTCATGTCTAAGATCATAGTAAATCCTGAATGTTGCTGTTATAACAAGCGAAATTCCCTTCATTCTGCATGAAATGCCCTTTCTGTCTAAAACTCTATTAGTGCTGGTAAGATGCCTGGCCAGAAAACATATACAAAGAAAGTAAAACACAATCTACAGGAAGCAGAAACTTCTGTCTCGCTCTTTTTTTTTAAGGAGTGAAATCTTCGTTAAAAAGAAATCTTTGCTGTGATAGAGTGTTCTAGAGATGAGCCTAGTATGTGCATAGAATAGTGTTAGTTTTCAAATAGCTAATCATCTTTGTTTCAGCTCATTGGCAATTTGACTCTCAGTTTTTCAATATGACTGATTGGAAATACTTAGGAAGCTATATTATCAAATAAAAATAGGTCTAAGATTAGCTGAGCACAAGTTTCCCCCTGACTGGTGCAGAAGGCTCCTATTTCACAAGCAGTCATTAAACAGGGGGCGGGGCGTTTCCTTTGTATGGCGAGGGCCACCAGATTTCTACTTGCTGATTCTGCGTGCCCTTCAGCTCTTCCTGTCACTTCACTTCAGGGTCTCTTGCGTTTGTGGAGACTTGGGAAGGCATTGGTTTGCATGAGCGTACAGCCCTGGCCTGAGATTCATGAAAGAATCCAGGATGAAAAAAAAGAAGAAGAAAAAGAAAAGAAAGGACATAGCCTCCAGCGCTTCCTTTTCTCCTTTCTTCTCTTTTCATTTTATTTTTTCCTATGAAACATCTTCCTGCAAGGATCTTCTATATACAGTGGAGGAGGCTTTTGATATGTAGATCAAGCAAAATGGTAAATACATGGCCTTGCCTTTCAAGGCTTCCTTATTCTACAACGTGCCTCTGGTGGGAGGTAGTGTCTGATCTTTTATGAGGGTTTGTACTGTTACCTCGCTATCTTTCCATTGCCCCTTACCACAAAAATTCCTTCCTGAAACCTACATGCAGCGTTTAATCCACCGAGCTGCAGCTCATTTTTCCTCTCCTTCATTCTGGAAGATTGGGTGACTAAGTCTTTGCTTTGATTTTTCTCCCTGACTTTGAGGGTTCTCGCTTTCCTAATTGCTACAGTCTGTTGTCTCTCTCTCTCCCCCCCCTCTCTCTCTCTCTCTCTTTTGCCTAGGAATAAACAAAAACAGAAACAACTGAAGGCACACAGAACTCTCTCACTCTCGTGTAACCATCACAGGGGAAGTCTGGCCCTCTGGGTCTTTCCACCCCACTGTGGAACCTCAGTTTCAGGACAATCTGTACGGCAAGTACAGAGTTTGACAGAGTCTACAACTCTGCTGTAGGTGACACCATGACTCCCATGGCTTCAGACTGAAGAGCAGGGTCTCTCACGATCATTCTCAAGATCATTTGACCCCTGAGTCTAACCACTGTTTTCTAGACCTGCATTTTTCAGTGTCCAGGTTGAGGTGCTAATGGCTGTGTAGCTGCAAGTAACCCTGTTAGGGCCAGTAAGAGACACTTTGGCTTGAGAGTACATGATTTCATATTATCCATTTCTCTTGATCCAATATTGCAAGGACTGTGTTTCCTTTGATGCTTTGGGACCTATTGATAATGTTCTAAACATAGAGAAAATGGGAAAATGCCCATTAAAAAAAGGAAAGGCAGAAAAGAAAACATAGAACTGTTGTCTTTTTTTTTTAACAAGTGTTAAAATTAGAAGAAGAAAATGGCATCTTTTAATGTTGCCTGTGCTTCTGTCTTGGTCTTCCATAGCTTCTCACAATGGAGAGAAAGATGGGGAAGTAACCGTTAAATATGTTTTAACTTTATATTACTTTGAGTATTTATAGTATTAAAGAAACAAGAATATAATTTTAAATAAGAACAGAAGTATATTAACATGCTAACAATGTGAATCCTATGAACTGGACCTGAACATATAATTTTATTTTGTCTTTCACAGCAAGCTAAGTCCTACATGAAATCTTACAAACCAAGAAAAAAATGGAATATAATTTTTTTTTCTGTATGGAAGAGAGATTCTCAGGCAAATATATTAGGTGAATTTGTTTTGTTAAGAGTGTGTGTACAATTAAAACTCGAAGCATAGTTAGGATTCTGTTAATCTTATAAAAACCAGTTACATAACTTGCTTACTAAAAGAAATACAGTGGCCACTCACTCCAGAGAATAGTCTGCCTTAGCCTTGCTTGGATGCCTTAGAAGGTTACATAGAGAACATGGTGCAGAAAGCTTTAAACCAAGCACTCAGGAGACACAGGCATGCAGATCTCTATGAATCTGGGCTACACTGTGGAATCTTGCCTTGAAGCTTACATGGAAACCCTAAGAGTACCACACGCCATTGTTACATATGCTTAGACTCTTTGGAGAAAATAAATTCAAGGCAGGATGTCTTGTTTAGATTTCTTTTTTAATTGAGAGGTAGAGGTGTTTCTGTCTGTCTGTCTGTCTGTCTGTCTGTCTCTGTCTGTCTGCCTCTCTCTCTCTCTCTCTCTCTCTCTCTCTTTCTCTCTCTGTGGGTGTATGTGAGTGTGAGTATATGAGAGTATGCATGTGCACATGTGGTGATACATGGCAAGGCATGCCTTTGGAGATCAGAGGACAACGTTATCAAATCAGTTCTCTCCTTCATCTTTATGTAAATGATATGGGAAGTGATAAATGATATGATGTGGGTATCAAACTTAGTTGCCAGGTTGCCAGGTTCACAACTACCTTTAGTTGTTGATCCCATCTCACTGACTCGATATGTGATTTCTGTTCCCTGTTGATTACATCTCAAGGATCACCCGTTCAACATTGGATCGCACACACACACACACACACACACACACACATACAGACATGAATTCTACTGTTCATAGAAGACTGAGAGAGCAATTCTGACTCAAGGGATAGCTACAAGCATCCTGGAAGAGAGAAGGGATTTCACTGAGCCTGGAAATATAAACAGGAGTTTGAAATGTAGGAAAGACTGAAGACCATATTAGTCACTGTGAAATCACTGCTGTGAGCAGTGGTGCCTGTCTGGTCAGAAAAACCAAGGCACCGTGGAGCCTGGGGTCGGGCAGGGGCAATTGTGAGTTCAAGGACAACCTGGGTAGTATAGCAAGCTTGGCTGAGCCAGCTTGGACTACAGAAGGAGACACTGCCCCCCAAATCACAGAAGAATAAAAGAAGGTTCACATCACAGAATCATTCATTTATTCTGGCTAAAAATGCTTTTACTTTCACAGACAGAACGAAGTGGACAAATTTTCATTAAAAAGTACACTCACTGGAGTATGATCACAGTCCCAGGGTCAAGCCCCTTATAGAAATTCCAGTCCTTTCCCATATGCATGCCCTGCAGAAGCCACCTGTGGAAAGCTGTACTTCAGCATCCTTGTCACAAGTTTTTTTTTTTCTTTAAACTACTCTTTTATTATATATATATATATATATATATATATATATATATATATATATTGTAGCTGTCCTCAGACACACTAGAAGAGGGCATCAGATCTTATTACAGATGGTTGTGAGCCACCATGTGATTGCTGGGAATTGAACTCGGGACCTCTGGAAGAGCAGTCAGTGCTCATAACGGCTGAGCCATCTCTGCAGCCCCTTGTCACAAGTTTTAAGGGGTTTCTTCAGTAGCTTTCTGTCTAGGCTGTTACCTTTGGGGGATGAGGGTAAGAATGGTAGGGGTTATCACAGAAACTTTTCGTGTTTCTTTCTCATCTCTTGAGTCTGCAGTCATCAATTCCATGGCAAAAACAGCCTTCTTGCCCTTTACAGGACTTGCACATGGTTTCTGGGGCCAGCACGGACCATGGGCCGCCACAAGGTCTCTAGTGGCAGGCAGCACGTGCCCTGGACCTCAGCATAAAGGAGAAGAAAGTAGGCATATGCAGCCAAGAAGGAAAATTGAAACGATGAATAGTCTTTGCTTCAGTGCCAGAATTAAGGTATGTTTCCTTCTGATTGTGTGAGATAAATAAGGTTGAAAGCTAGAACACTGTCAGAGTCAGTTTATTCAATGAAGCAAATAAATGTGCAAATAAATAAACAAAAAATGTCTCAGTCCAGTGTGCTGTTTCCCTGAATCTGGATGAAGCCAGTTCAGTCCTCACTGCTGCATCCTATGGGTGGCCCAGCAGTGCCATGGGTGAGGAGCCATAAACCCTGTAATCGCTTCTTGCATGTTTTTAGACAATCCCAGTTTACTTTGATTGTGACTAACAAGAAAATGGCTGTTTCAATTACGATCTGTAAATTCTCCAGGGGAAACTTCATCCAACGCACAGGAGGGCACGTCACATTTTATTTTTAAAATATAGAATGATACCATTGGCAAATATATTTATCCGTAAAACATTAGTCAGTTTTCCATGATGTAATCTTGGTTCAACTTCCACCAGCTTTTAATTGCCATTTCCCACAAGTCTGAGCTGGTTTTAAAAAAACACATATATTTTAGATTACATCTCATCTAGGTTCAATGAAAAATGGTAACATTTCCCCCCACAGTTTTCAAAATGGCTTTAAGCTGCTTCGCCAGGGGCACCACCATCCTTTATGTGGCTGAATTTTGCTGGGCTACAAGGAAAAATACTCATTACAGCAAAGAAGATACTGAGTAAAATTTCTTGAAGCCAAGTGTTTTCAAGCTAGCAAAGATGTCCTTAAATATGTATCAGTTCCTATCAGAGGACACAGTTAGCCTGAGTTAGAAGGATACAGGCTGGAGCCGCCATCCAAGAGAGAGCAACCCGTGAGAGCTTGTTGAAAGCAGAGAATGATTTAGAGAGGGAAATTTCCGAGATGACAGCTGTTTAAATCTAATCAAAACCTCTTTTCTACACCAGGAGACATTAGTCTTCCATTTGCTCTAATATGTATCTTAGGAATCTGCAGGGTTTTAGAAGGCTGCAGGAAGCACCACAAGCCACGCTTGAGAGGCCAGTTTAAAGATAAGAGCGGATGCTGGCCCCGCCAGCAGGTAAGTGTGGAGGCAGGGCGGGTACGAAAGGTTGGACATAGTCTGACACAAGACTCTAAAGAATACATCCCAAAACACAGCTTTTAAACTCAGGCTGCCTGCCGTGAAATTCAAATTATTTGATTTTATTATTATTATTATTATTATTAATTATTGAGACAGAGTCTTCATGATTTACCCCTGCTTGGCCTAGAACTGGGTACGTATTCCAGCCTGGCCTCAAGTTCACCGAGATCTTCCTGTCACAACAGCAAGCCTGGCTTGTGATTTTGTTTTAAACACACCTTATTTAAATCTTCATGTATCGCGCACACACACACACACACACACACACACACACACACACACACGTGATTATTAGTGCACTTACTGGTCTTATCACTCAAAGTATCATCTATTCACCTCTATAGAGTCAGTTAGCACTTTGCTCACAGGGCATTGTAGTACACACTTTAATCCCAGCACTCTGAAGGCAGGGGCAGGAGGATAGCAGTGACTTAGAGGTCAACCTGGATTACAGAATGAGTTCTAGGACAGCCTGAGCTACATAGTAAGTCCCTGTCTTGAAAAAAAAATCTTGAAAAAAAATATTCAGAAGTTCAGCCACCCTCACTCCCCAAAATCTGGATTCTAACTGATCCCTGTACGACTGTGGTACATGTTAAGTTTTAAGGCACATGGATCTAAAAAGACGCACAGTTCTCTCCTTTAAACTTGTGCACCTTCAATTTAAAACCATTCCGAGTTGCACTAGTCCCTAAGGCAGTTCTGCTTAATGAGGGACTAAAGGCAAGAACAGCTCCTGTTAAAAAGTCCCGGTGGCCATTTCCCAAGCTAGCTGGGGTTTCTTTCCAGAGCTGGCCCTGATGATGTGACTGAATGGAAAAGGCAACATACAGAATGGAGCACAAGGTGGTAAGGGGTTAGTGTTGGCCCTAATCTACAGCCTCTATTGGGACTCTTGCCCAGACCTTGTAATGCTATGAAGTGTGGTGGATTAAAACCAACCTATAGCTACAATGCTTATGTTTTCGTGAAATCATTTTATTACTGTATATTTCTTCCATCTCTCTTCCTACTGCCCCTGGCTGGCTAGATGAAGATGCTGGCCCAGTTACCTTTGTCACCTGGTTTCTCTGTCCCCAGTCACATAGGAGACTACTCTCTGTCCCCTCTCCCTCAGGAGAGTTCTTTCCTTCAACTCCCATTCTTCAGTGATTCTGGGCTCTGTGCCAGAGTCTGACAGTGACACAGGGCAGTTTGCTTTCCTACATACACAGGTAGAGCTCCTACCACGACGGTGTGTGTTCTCTAATCAGACAGTGTACAGGGAACAAACTAGAAATGGAAGTTTTCCTCAAGGTAAGTCAGAACCAATGATCCCAGGCACAGAAAGGCACACCTCCAATTAAAAAGAAAACACACGAGGAATTTAGAGTACAGTTCTTCTGTGTCCTGGAAAAAGAGGAAGGTGAAAATGAGTTGAGTTCAAATCAATCACTGAGAAATATTTGGAAGTTCTTTAAAGGCAATGATAGTCAGCTATCCGTTTATTAAAAGATCTTTTAAACCTCCCGTTTCCTCTAGTTTGAAGACTCTAGAAATAAACAAAATCTCTAAATGTCACACATTCTTATAGGCTGTTTCCCTGGACCCAGGCTAATTCTCCTCTTATCTCTAGTGAACTGGGACGTCTTCCTAGCTTAGCACAGGTGTCTGGACTGTTTGAAGCACTCCAAGCATCCTACATGCCTTCTTTACAGTCAGTATAATTAAGGATTTGGATAATCACATGTTTTGTGTTTATCTCTCCAGCTATAAGCACTAAGAGAATAGGGCCATGTCCCATTAGGAGGCAGAAACAGCAAGCGTGCTTACTGGATGAATGAACACTTAGTCATGTAAGTATATACTCCAAAAGTCTTATAAAAAGCATAGCCACCCAAATGAGCGTGAATCCCATACATTTTCTCTCTAGACATGATTTGGGTGGACTCTTTTATCTGTTTTCCCAAATTCTAAAAACAAAACAAAACCTTACAAGTAGTGAAAGGCAAGTCAGGGGAGAAAGATGGGAGAGAGGATGAGCAAGGATGATTTTATTGGCAGTTTCCTGGTACAACATGATAGGAAACAGCCGATGAAATAACTCAAGTACCAAAGCAAGGCGGAGCTGGAGCCGGAGCCGGAGCCAGAGCCGGAGCCGGAGCCAGAGCCGGAGCCGATGCTCCAGAGAACAATGTGGGATTCCCACGGTTAATGCCAGTAATTATAAATCTCAGCTAAGACAGATCTGAATGGCCAGCTTATGAGAAATGTTTGGAAGACAGTCCATTAGAAATAGGTTGTCTAAAACTGAGTCTGTGGTGGCAATGGTATGCTTCACCAATTAGGAAGCATGTTTTAATACTTTACCTGGCTTGATTTATCTTACATACAGGAAAGGGACATGACGTAAACACCAGGAACACTTGGTGTAAAAGAACACCTCATTCCATAGCAAAGCTGACCAATGGTGACCAACATGCATTGTCACTGAATACCGCCATAAATATGTAGATTTGATTTTTTTAAGACTATTATTTGGAGGAGAACCATTTGGTTAAACTTCCCCAAAGTTTTTTTTTTTTTTAGCCTATTTTTTCCAATAACGATTTATTGAAAATTAGACATTGTATTTAAATAAATTTGTCTACATATTCCAGCAGCACTGGAGAGTGACCTCAGAGGGTAAAGGCTGTGCACCAACCCTGAGGACCTGAGTTCAGTCCCCGGATCTCATGTGGTGGAAGAAAGGAACAGACTCAAACGTTGTCCTGTGACCTCCACGTGGGTTCTACCGCCAAAGGCATCTCCCTCCACATGCAGAACAAATGATTAAATGCAAGAAAGAAAAAGTAAATCCTACAGTAGAGGCTCATAAATAATATACAGCAGACCTTATAGACATGCAGTAGATGCTAATTTTTATTAATTATCATATTTTGAGTAGATATGTGCTGGACATTAACTTATAATTTTACATTCATTATGCCTTTATATTGCTACAGTGTTCTTTCCTTAATGATAGACTTCACAAAGAGCCATAAACCAAAACCCAAACAAAACCAACAACAACAAGAACAAAAACAAAAACCCACACTTACTTTAAAGAACAGTAGGAATGCAAAGCTTAGCATAAATTTCAAATGTGCTAGTATCTAGAGGTACATGTACTTTTTGGAAAAAAAAGAAATAAATAATAATAGCAACCAGTTAAAAAAGAGTAACATATTTCAGAGGTGACAAGGACTTGTTGACAGACGAAAGACAGTTGCAAGGAAGTGCTCCACTTGATAGCCACTGTGACACAGCTGTGTGAAACTGCCTCTGCATAAACTGTTCTGTTGAAGGTTCCTTCTACAAGAGATTAAAATTAAGAATATTCGGGAAGATAATTGAAGGACTAACAGCCAACACCAGGGCATGAAGGGAAAGATTTCCAGAAAAAACAAGGTGTGACAAGCAGTTTTCCTAATGATTGTACTTTTAAACTAAACCCAAACTATAGTGTCAATTATTCTCATGATGTGTGCGAGAGGTCACACTAAATACTTCCTCTCTGGTTTTCCACTCCACAGCTTCCACCCAGACAGAGACAGATTTTGCCCGTGAGATTTCCAACCTGGTGATCCCAACAAAGGCCACTCTTTGTTACCCTTACTCTTGGTCTCAACAGGTCATCAAAGGCTCCAGTTAGCCAATCACTTCTCGGTAATATTATAAAGAAGCAGAAGTATCTGTGCATTCTGATTTCTCTCGGACAGGAGTGGTGGCTTCCTTCTTTCACATGGCCTCCACATTTCCTTCCACAATCCCTTTTTCTGAGGATTTGTTCTGTCTACAAGACTACATGTAGATGCCTCCTAAAATGCCAATGTACTTCCTGCTGTAATTAGGGGAGTGTTGTTCAGCTCGCCAGCACTTGTCCCTGTTTACAAAGTTATAATGAGATGCTTGGCCATCAAACCCACAACTGGAGAATAATGCCCTCGGCCTCAGGGTGAACCAAGGATTGTTTAGACTTTCTAAGTACTCGGCTTGTACACTAACAGGGACCAGTGTGCCAGCTTTAAGCAGGGTTAGAAGTTCTCCTCATCACAGAAGCATCTACATGACTGTGTTTCCATCAGGCAATTGGGGGAAGGGAAATTCTTTAATAGCTGGCCTAGAAGGATCAGTTGGTACAGAGATACCCATGGACAGCTAAATGATATCTTGTCAAAAACCATCAAGGTTCTGCTGCCTTTAGCAATCCCCTTCTTTTAACTTCTTTTTAAAAAAACTGGAGAGAAGAGCTGCCAAGGGGCCCGTGGTACATAGCCCATGGAAACTACTTCCTTAGAGATAACAGAGCCTTCCTTACGAATACCTCTGTCACCATCACAGCCTTCCAGCATCTCTTCTCTGTCATCTAGGCACCGCATGGAGCATCCTACTGTTTCTGAAGGATGAAGTGCATGTTAGTGGTTGTCTTGACGTGCAGTAGCTGCCTTGCCTTGAGAGTCTGTTTCGAAATTGATTTAAAAGGACACATTACATTTTAGCAGGGCATGCATGTCTCTAGGCCCAAGTGCTTATAGGTTTGATTGTTTAGGGAGGATTTCCTACAGCCTTACTTAGCACAACCATTTTGCTTTAGTGGGGAGACATTATCTTCTGACAGCAAGGGAAGATGGGACCAAACTTGGAGGATCATCTGCAGATCTTCCCTTTTGGTTCTCTTGACTTGGCTTTTATGAGTCAGAAAGACAGAAAGATGGCAACCTGGTACCACCCACAGTGTCCTGGAGGTGACTGACAGGAGCTCAGTTCTCTGCAGGCTCCTGAAAAAGTCAGTCATAGCCATGACATGCTAGAAAATGAAGGTGCCATGGCCATCTCTCTACAAAGGCTCAACTGCATTGCTGCTAATACTAGAGGTTCCTGGATGTAATCTTTCATTCAGAGATTCGTGTCTCACATGGAGACACAGGAGGGATCACAGAGTGTGCTTCTAACATGAATATGACTCTGTTGTTCAAAGTAAGAGCAGTAGATACTATACCTCTGCCTGGCTCCTGTTCATAGTGTATCTCTGGGATTAAGTTCAGTAATGGCTACAATATAGCAGCTCAAATACCTATAAAATAAATAAATAGAGCCTCGGATTTGCTCCGATTAAATTCATTTCAGGCTGAAGTCCCAGTCCAATACATATAATTAACAGATTAAATGAACTTAATCAAAGACATAATATTGACAGATACTCTGAGACCAGAGGGTGTAAAGAGAGGAGATAATGTGGTCCTGTCGTTCAGGGGCTAACACAAAAGCTGTTTCTGAAAGTGTCTCAGTGATCTGTGCCCTCATGTCGTTTCTCAGACTGAGGAGACAGTACATCTCTTTTTCCTACTCTCTGGTAAGCAAGGCAATCAATGAGACATTTCTTGAATCCATGCCTGGTTAGGGAAACTCTTGAGAATTGAAAGAATTTGATTCACAAAAAGGTTTAGCAGCATTCATGGAATGCGTGTTCTAATTACTACATGCTGTTTGTGGAAAAAGCGGCACTGATTATTTCAGAGGGAAGCATGCCAGCACTACCACAAGCAGAATGAAATGGGGATTGTAGGCTTCTAGGCTGAGACTTAAAAGAATCCCTCCCTAGGATGGTTAAACACACATGGAGATTTGGAAGTGTACTAGGATTATGAAAACATGAGGACATATTATTTACTTAAATCTGGGATGGATTTTAGTGTCCTATATGTTTTAAAAATCTAAGATACTATAAAGGTATAAGATAAAGGTGTCTGTTCATTTTTTTCCTTACATTATAAATACTGTGTGTGCCTGAATCTATGTGCATAGTGTTTATATAATCATGCTTGCAAGTGAGTGTGCTTGTACATGCATGTATGCATGCCTGCGTGTGTGTATGTGTGTGTGTTTAGATAGATTGTGTATGTGTGACACCATGTACTATCCTTCATCATCGTCTGGTTTAAGACATTGACACTGATTTTCTGATTGAGAGTGGGTGGGGCTGGCTGTGTTTTGAATAAGCTGACTGAGCTGAAAGTTGCAGGGATCTGCCTGTCTCAGCTTCCTCCCTCTCTGATGAGGGGTTACAGGGCATCCAGGCTTCTTCCTGATTTCACATACATATTAGGTCCAACAAGGTCTTCAAACTTACACAGTAAGACTCTTGACTATTCAAATGCCATCTCTCCAGCTCTGATAAATATTTCTTCAGGAATTGGCTATATAGCTGTTTGGTGGGCATTGTGTAAAATACAAAGATTTCCCAGACATAAACAACATGAAAACAGAAGTTATAAAAGAAAACGCTAAGTCAAAAGCAAAATGAGCATCAAGAGGTAGAATTTCCTTTTGCGGCTGAGACGCTTTAAGCCAGCATTAAAATTACAGAGCGGCAGGGGCTAGTCTTCCCATGATCCTTCTTGCTTTGTAAACACAGGACAGCATAAAGCAGGATAGGCACCTTTCCTTCTCCCTCCAGAGTCTAAGCCATACTGAGCAACTGTTACCGTATTTATTTACCATCATTGAAGGACACATTGTACGAAGCTTGTGAAGGGGAGACTCTGGACGTGCGGATGTCATTCGCAAACCATGGATTCTCTTCTCTCAGCAAGCTTCTAAACTTGACTTTAATGATTACTATGGGCAGCAAATGTCTGCAGCACACAAATGGAGATGTCGTAACCGGAACAAATGGCCCAAGGCCACCACCTGCTCAGGCCCTTTTGCAAGAGCACAGACCTAATTTAAACAAAACAACAGAGTTACACTTATCACTTAGTTGAAAAACTGGATGAGGAACTATTGGCAGATGGCACGCAAGTAATCTTGCTCCTCTTTACTAAAGTGCTGGATAAACTGTACGCAGTACTCTTCCTCCTGTACTCCATCATAGTGAAATAGTATGCTGTATTCAGGAGTCAAAGTTATATTCAGAGTATGAAAGGATGGACAGCCAGGAGGGGTAGGGATTAGAGAGGACACTCATTGTTCTCAACTCTCTGAACAGAGTTTGGAAAATACACAGGCAGCCATACAAATGATTGCCTGAACACAGTGCTTTTCAAGTGTGTGGGAAGGATATTATTAATTACACCAAACAATTGGTACAAACTGGGACTGTCCCTAGCAAACTGGACTGTATAATAAACCTAAGAACAAGCAGCCATAACTGTACAGTTTCAGATGAGCTAATCTCTCAAATGAGTCCACAAATCGGTGACATTAGTTGGCACACACCGGCTTCACGAGATAACAATTTTAAAAGCAATGCTTATTTTTGTAGTTATTTATTTGTGGTTTATAAATTCATGAGTACCACGTGAGCACAGGTGCCCACAGAGGCTAGTGGGCATCTGATTCCATAGACCTAGAGTTACAGGCAGGCAGTTGTGACTGTTTGATATTGATGCAGGGAACTGGACTTGGGTCCTCTGCAAGAACTGTGTGGACTATTAACATGTGAGTACATCTCTCCAGTCCTGAGATGTCTTTAAAATTCTTACTTGATTCCTGCCTACCTTTGAAAATGATGAATGTGACTGAAAACAACTTGTCTGCTTACCACGGTCTCTGTGGCTTAATGATGGCTTTAAATATGGTTGAGATACTTTCCCAAAGGAATGGTTTATGGAGTCTTCACCTTCATTGTTCTAAGAGGTTTTAATTCATTGTCCTAAGCCTGTTATTAGAGTACAATTTCTTAGTCCAGGAAAAAACAAGTAATACTAAGTAAGCAAGATCCCCAAGGTTAGAGGTCCAAGGGCCTGGAGTACTGTGTGACTTTCTTGAACCTCCCGCCCTTCAGCCTATTTTTGCCTTCTCATTATTTCAAAAGCAGTAGCATCACATGATGATTTCATGTTTGTTTCTTAGAGGCACAATGTGGAGAAATAGAATGTTTTAGAAATTCCATATACACCTACTATAGTGAAGTCTTTTATTTTTCAATCTGTTGCGCTAAAGAAGCAACAGAGGTGTCCTTGAGATCTGAAGGTGGGATAGATCAACACATTGGCTCAAGGGTTGGCTCCATGGCGCCATGGGTGAGGACACATGCTTCTGGCTGTGACAACCCGAGTCATGTCATTTGGACCTTTCAGTAGAATAACAGAGCTGTTCCCTCAAAGTTGTCCACCCATCTTCAAAGGTGTATCATGCATGGTATGTACATACATACCGTAGACTATGTAGACCTATACCTGAGTGCATACACACTAAATAATAAAATATGTATTAAAATACTGCAATGTGAAATATTTAAATAGAGGAAAACTTTAATTTTTAAGTGGAAGCCTCATTTATAATGTATAAATAGCTTCGGAAGGCCTTCCTATAATCCCATAGCTTCACCTTGAACTCTGCCTGTAATAGTAAATCATTACTCTGTGTTTATCTCCTTCTCTTACTAGAACTGCACGCCTTCCAAGATTCAACCACATTTTATCCATTATTAAATCACAGAGTGTTTGATCTAAAGTAGACTCCAAAATGATCTTTGATCAAATTAATATTGATCACAAATTTAGAGAGTTTTCTCTGTTTGGCCATTAATATACTTTATTTGATCACCACCAGAGTTTAGTTTCTTTTGAGTTTTCCATTTTACATTTTTTTTCAAAGTTCCACACACCCCTCTTCCCAGTTCCACTAAAATCTAGAAAGTCAGCCCACAGGAAGGCCTGAGAACTCTATGTGTTATCCTCACAAGACATTTTTCTTCGGCAACTGAGGAAACGCCAGTTTAGAACTTCAAGGTGGATGACGCTCTGTGCAAGGCATCTCCTTCCTTGCAAAGGTATTGCTGTTAGTGGGGGGACAACAGTAATAAAGGTAAGGTTACGGGTTTTATTAGCTTGACACAGAGAAAACCTACTGCCGTGTCAAAGACTGTGCCTTCACCCTCATTGAGTTGTCTTAGGTCACAGGGTGTAGAAATTACTCAGAACAGGATCATTAACTGTTGGAAAAACAAACAACTCTGGGAGATGTAATATACAAAAGCCAAGGCAGTTTAACTTTTACAATGCTGACACAAACCAGGTCTACCAAAGGAGACACACTTAAAACCTGAATTTTTGTCCTGTTCCCTTAGACCCGGGAGTCTTCCTTCTACAGCTCCACAATGGGCTGAGTTAGCAGGAAAGATCAATTCTAACTGCTAGAGACTGTATCTAGTTCATTGCTGGAAGCTCCACTTGGTAACCAACTCTCAGAAGTGTAGCTATGCGGCTGGAGAGATGGCTCAATGGATAGAGTGCTGGCTACGCAAGCATGAGTGGCATCAGCAACCTTTCAGGCTTGACAGTGTGCCTGTAACCCTGGGGGTGGGGCAGAGAAAGGGCGGAGTCTGTGGAACTCATTTGCCTGCTAGCCTGGCCAATGGATGAGCACCTTGTTCGGCAAAATAAGATTGAGAGTGATCTAAGCAGACACATAGCATCAATCTCTGGTCTGCTTATATGTACATACACTTATATTCACAAGTATGTATGCATACATCACGCACACATACAAAGGGGGAAAGGGAGAGAGAGGCAGGGTGAGGGAGAGGGACAGGGGAGGGAGAGCTCAGTCCATCTGAAATATTTTTGTAGTGATTATGGTAACCATCAGAAAGTGACTTTAGTATGCTCTAGGGCATGCAGGACCATGCTACCAGACAGACATAAGAACTGGTAAGGTGGAGTGAGCTCAGACCCCAGGAATCTCAGAGATCTGATGCAGGTAGGAGGAGAGCCACTCCCTGTCTGTGTACCTGTTCTGGAACATGTAACTCCGACACCTCACTGAGGACTATGGGCACTAAGTCACGTAGCATCAAGACCTGGAGGGTCTTCTCCACACTAATGAGGTAACTAGGCAGCTCTGAGCATTCTGTTTCCCGAGTACTCCTTCCCACAAAAGATATTTAATCCTCCCAGGTCACCCCGGATAAAACGTATGCACTTATAGCCACCATCAGAAAACAAAACAAAACAAAACAAAACAAACAAACAAAACACCAGTATGTATAAGCAAAGGATTGCCTCAGAGAGATGCTTCATTAAGGATTGCCACAAGGAAGGTCTTCAACTAAAGAGCTATACCTAAGAGTCCTGAGGAAGGCTTTCTTTTCTCTAGCTCCTCTGGTATTCTCAGCACTCACTCCCAGTCAGACCTTGGTCTTCTAGTCCCAGGTTCTGCCTCCCCTCCTGCCTGGCATTCACTCCCTGGGGGATAGGGTAGACCTCAGACTCTAGTTCCTGACTCCCAGTGGTATGGGCGGGTTCAGGCTGGGTACCCAGGTAGAAGTCCTGGAACACAGCATTCATCCCAAACCATGCTGTTTTCTCTTCAGGTCCAGCAAAGGCGAAGGAAGAGACAGACGGTGGACGCCCTCTCCCACCCTGAACTACTGTTTTGGACCTTGCTCTGAGGAAAGGCTGGTTGCAGTATGACAATATGCATCTCTGTGTTGATGTAATGGTATAAAATGAAATAATTGAAATCCCTCCAGGACAGTGAACGGGACTTCTCAGTGGTGGGACTATAGAGTAGCGGAATACAAGTGATCTGAAGGGGAAATGGGAAAAATGGGGCTCTAATTAGAGAAGAAGGAGGAAGACAAATATAGAGGGATGGTAAACAGAAGGAAGAATGTCAGGAAAGTTCAAAGAGTTATACTACGTACTACCCAGCTAAATAGTTTGAATAGCATGTTCTCATCGAGGGTGGTAATATCCCTTCAAGCCATAGACAAACCCTACCACCAGGCAAGAGAAGCTGTTTTGAATTGTTGTTCAGAATTGCCTAAGGGACTTCAGAAAGTTCACAGGTGACAGCTGTGGCTCTTGGTTTCTGCCCGTCGTCATTTCTAAATACACCACTGCAGTCACAGGACCCAGAAAGCTCCTGTCAGGGATCTCATATATGAACCTTCCTCCCAAAGGACTAGCTTCCATGGTATCAGGAGGTGCCATGCAAGCTTCCAGAGGTGGGAGGTGACAAACAGTCCTATGCAGCTATGATGCCTATGAGCAGCATTAAGGACCACCGTGGCACAATAACCCTGAGGCTGAGGGTTCAGTAGTGACACGCACACCTTGGGGGTAACCAACAGCTCTCTAATTGGACTTACAATCTGCTCAACAAGAGGGAATACTTTTCTGGTATTGAAAACCCAATCAACTACCCAGGGCTAGTGAAACCGTTGGGATCTTGGAGAAGAGCCTAAAACTGCTACTTCACTACACTAGCACAACCCCCACCTTCAATCTAAACATTTGTTCTTAAACATACGTATAACTTTAGCTGTCATCTGCCATCAAGGAAAAGTCTCTGCAACAAAGAGAGACCACTGTGGAAAACCCTAACTGATCAAAATGTAGAATTGTGGGGCCCACTCCAATACCAAATGGTCAGTGCTGAATACAGACAGATTGTACTGTGTGTTTAGAAACACACACATGGGGCTGGAGAGATGGCTCCGCGGTTAAGAGCACTGACTGCTCTTCTGGAGGTCCTGAGTTCAAATCCCAGTAACCACATGGTGGCTCACAACCATCTGTAATGAGAACACCCTTCTGGTGTGTCTGAAGATAGCTACAGTGTACTTAAATAAATCTTAAAAAGAAAGAAAGAAAGAAAGAAAGAAAGAAAGAAAGAAAGAAAGAAAGATACAAATACAAATACACACACACACTCAGTATCACCACCATCGATAACAACAATTAAGGATAAAGGGACCATTGGTTTTAAAGAGAGCATAGGAAGAAGCAGGTGAGAAGTTGGAGGTAGGAAAGGAATTTAAAAAAATGATGTAGTTATAGCCTTAAAAAACAAACCAAAAAAAAAAAAAAAAAAAAACAAATGGCTTTTGTTTTAAAAACATTTTCTTACACAAGCCACACTTCATTAGATGTGACACTGTTTTTTCTGATAAGTACTGATTTCACAGCTCACAGATTAATACCCAAAAAGAGCCATTGAGGAATATGTTTTACACATTCTAATATGATAAATTCAGTTTCAGGGCATGCAATTAGAAAGCAGAGAGTCAGTGGGACCCACTGATGGGTAAGGGAGGTAAACTGTGATACCGTTTCCAAGCCACACGGTCCTCAGGAAGTGGTACTTAGGAGGAGACATTTGGTGATACAGCGCTCTGCATAGACCTGCACATCCTATGGTCCAGGTTTTAAGTCAGCTTGCTTACTATGAAGACTGACAACAACCAGTTAGCTTGGCTGGGATCTCCAGTGAGAACAGAATCTAGCTTTTATCAGGAGCGGGCAACTACTACCAAATCCCTACATAATCATTCTTTTCTGAGTTTTTCACTTCCATTGCTTTTATCATGGGCTATGTTGGGGATAAGTGAAACAAAGAATCATTGTTGAATTCTCAAAAATGTCACCAGAGGGACCTCAGGGTCCTACAGGCTCTGCTGGCAAAGTTTCTGCTATGCAATCATGAGGGCTCCAGTTTGGACCCCCAGAAATCATATGAAAGCCCTGTGTAGTGGTATAAATTATAGTCCCAGTGCAGGTGCTAGGGACAGAGACCTCACTAACCACCAGCTTGGCAAAATCAATAACCTTCAGGAGCAGAGGGAGTGTCTTTAAAAATAAGGTAAAAGGTGATGGAACAAAACACCCAAAGTCAAACTCTGACCTGTCTATATATGTTCATGTACACATACCCCACATACATGTGAACATATACACTGCATGTGTGTGGACACACAATATGCTAGGGTGCATTGATACCATGAGCTGCATATCAGCAGAGAAATTTAAAGGGCATTATTTTATACACCAACAGATAATAAGACTTGAATAAAGATCAAAGACTAGACTCTATGATCTGTAGTCACACTGAGTAAGAGTGTTCCTGTCAGCAGCCTCTCTCAGGACTCAACGAGCCTCTTCACTTGCTGTTATTTCTGCTTCTGTGCTTGTGAGCAACTGAACTATCCTAGAAGCAGTAACATAAGGACCAAATAGTCAGCTAAATAAGAACCAATCTATTACTGAAAATAATGTCGTAACACAGCTACAGAAGATGTAATGATGATTATAGCTTTTATTTAACCTTGCAATTTTGAAGCATTTAATATTTTTGGGATATCCCATGATTTTTGGTCTTATTCATAAGACCTTTTTTTTTTCCACATTACCTAAGAAAGTACTGAAGCAGAAATATCCCATTGTGGTTACCTATGAACGCATGCAGAATGTATATGAGATTTTCCTATAGGCAATATTTTCCCCAATCTCACACACACATACACACACACAGTGTGTGTGTGTGTGTGTGTGTGTGTGAGAGAGAGAGAGAGAGAGAGAGAGAGAGAGAGAGACTTCCTTAAACTGACTCAGATCTGGTAGAAGTGAGAGTAGGGAACCTGGTGCTCAGAGGTGAGGAAGCAGAAATGGAGCTCTCACAGGACATTTTAGCTGGACAAGTCCATTAGATTATCATATACCCTAAGCTTCAGAGCTGCTATGACAAAATGCCTTAGACTGCGTAGCTTATAAACAACAGCCATTTATTTTTCATAGTAGTAGAGATTGGGAAATACAAGATGAAAGTGCTGACAGGCTTGGTGTATGAGGAAGATTCACACTGCTCTTTAGAGACATGTGCTTCCTGCATCCTCACACAGACAAAGGGCCAAACAAACACTTGTGGTTCTTTTATAAAGGCAATAATGCCCTTCTTGAGGGCCTTACGCTCTGACTTAATTGCCTTCTCAAAGGTAATGGTCACACGGGGGACTGGGTTTCGACCTACAAGTTCTTCAGGGCCACAAACTCTCAAACCACAGCCCTGTGCAATAAAACCAGGCTGGGTCCCTGGTTTATGTTAGAGCTTCCTCCCTAATAAACATGTGTAACTCTCTGAACAGTTTAAAATTACATAGGCTGAGTGGCCCAGATCCCAGCAGGCTGCTTTGCAATCCCTGTGGCAGAAGATGATTCTGGGGTTAGGATACCTAGTGTTCCTTCAAGAATGTTGTAATAGATAGTACTATACAGTGGAAACGCTCGCTAACGATGGCTGAAAGCCAGGCATCAGATCTACCGTGGGTTATCCTAGGTGTAGTGTTTAGAGGTACAACAGTACCTCTTAGTACAGGAGTCAGGAAGACCCAATAACTTGCCAGATAACACAGCTTGTGAGAAGCAGACAGACATCTGAACTTCAGCCCATCTGAATTTAGAATCTAAGCCAGATGATAGGATCTTGACTCCTGTCACCCATTGTCTGTGTGAACATGGACTTCCTGTGTTCGGAGAGGTAGCCGGATATGTTTGTTTATATCTTTAAAATGTAGAGGATGCCTGTGTCGGGGAATGAACAGAATTGATCAAATGTTTGAGACAGGATAATTTAAATGCTGAATATTGTGTCCTTTCTCCATAGATCCGCCTCAGATAAGTAGCTGCTCAGCCCTGCCTGAGCTAGATATTCAAGACAGAAGATTTCCCTTCTCATCAGACACTGGAGACCTGGTGAAAGAGAGACAATTGTCACTTACTGTGGGGATGCATTTTGACATTTTTCTCAATATATAAAAGAAATGAAAAGGGAATACTCTGTTTGAAGGGCTGTGGGTGTGTATAAAGACAAGGATCCACCCACTCAGCCTCCCCAGCTGTGTCCAGCAGTCAGGAATCACCTTGTCTGAGCTCTGAAAACAGTCTGGGAAATCTCGGGTGGGGGTGGGAGAACTTCCACACGGTTTCTTGATTCCTGTGGTAGATACAGATCTGTGCACAAGAGGTGGCCCACGTGTGACAAGAGGAACAGAGGACATGTCCATTCAGGCAGAGGCAGGTGACAGTTGCCCTTTCATGGAAGAAGAGAAGAAAAGGTCAGGATGGGGTCATGCAGAAGGCTGCCTTTTACCTCCATGAGAATTTCAGGAAGCTGAGATCACTACTGAGGAGGAAGGAGAGGAATGAAATGTTTTCAGAGGAGAGCTGAGACATAAGAAAGGAAGGAAAATTTTTTCAAGTGCTTCTCGGCCATTCAGTATTCCTCAGTTGAGAATTCTTTGTTTAACTCTGTGCCCCACTTTTTAATGGGAATATTTGATTTTCTGGTGTCCACCTTCTTGAGTTCTTTATATATATTGGATATCAGTCCCCTATCTGATTTAGGATTGGTGAAGATCCTTTCCCAGTCCGTTGGTGGCCCTTTTGTCCTGTTGACAATATCTTTTGTCTTACAGAAGCTTTGCAACTTTATGAGGTCCCATTTGTCTATTCTTGATCTTACAGCACAAGCCTTTGCTGTTTTGTTCAGGAATTTTTCCCCAGTGCCCATATCATCGAGGCATTTCCCCACTTATTCCTCTATAAGTTTCAGTGTCTCTGGTTTTATGTGGAGGTCCTTCAACCACTTAGTACAAGGAGATAAGAATGGATCAATTCCCAGTCTTCTACATGATAGCTGCCAGTTGACCCTATAGGTGGAAGAATAACCATAAACTAACTAGTACCCCCTGGGCTCGTGTCTCTAGCTGCATATATAGAAGAGGATGGCCTAGTTGGCCATCAGTGGGAAGAGAGGCCCCTTGGTTATGCAGTCTTTATATGCCCCAATACAGGGGAATGCCGGGGCCAGGGGGTGGGAGCGGGTGGGCGGGGTAACAGGGCCGGGAGGGGGAGGATATAGGGAACTTTCTGGATAACACTTGAAATGTAAATGAAGAAAATATCTAATAAAAGTTGAAAAAAAAAAAAGAAAGAAAGGAAGGAAAAGAGGAAAGATGGGCACTTGGGGCAACCGTGGGTAGCCAGCCTGGACTCTGACTCCGAGTCCAGGGGAACAGAGAATAGGAGAGACGAGCCTGGAAACCAGACACAGTGAAGGACTCCTCCAACAAGCAAGGGCTGTGTACTCAGACCTGTGGGTTGAATTCCTGGTTGGCCACTCATCAGCTCTGGGAACAGGGACACCTGATGTAACCTCAGAGCCTGTGTCCCTTGCTTGGAAATGGCAAGGGTAAGAATGATATTAAAAATAAGGAAATGAGCAGAGAGGCACTTATTGAGCAACTGCAGATGTTAAGAGACATGCAGGAGGGGCAGACAGACCCACCTGCTGAGTCACTTGACACAGAGTTGATAAGATAGGGATTGGAAGGAATCCAGACTTTCTGGTTCTAGAGCCTCCCTCATTATCACATGGCTATCCCAGAGTGTGTTGAGAATTAAATAACACCTATCACCTGCCTCACCCTAAGTCAGGCACTGAGGAAGGACTAATACTAGCACAGAAAAGGAGGGGGAAGGGAAGGAGCTGAGATCGGGCCTTGAAAGTCGTCCATACTCAGAAGCCCTGACATTTGTAGTTAGTGCACTGGGACACGTAGGGTTACAACAGGCCCGAGGTCTGGTCAGAGCTGGGACTTAAGAAAGATTCATCTTTTAACAAGGCTCAGCTTAAAAGGACCGGTAGTGAGTGGAGACCAATTAGACTTTTATTACAGCCGTCATTAAATGAACCCCAGAACACAAAGTGGGGGTGGAGAAGTGAAGGGGTAGACAGATGCAAAGGTTTCTTCCAGCTCGCTGTGGACAGTGAAGCCAGCAGACGGAGGTAAAGGCTTCATCCAGCTCGCTGTGGACAGTGAAGCCAGCAGACAGAGGTAAAGGCTTCAACCAGCTCATTGTGGACAGTGAAGCCAGCACATGAGTCAAGGTTTTGAGGCTGGGTGAGTGGGAACACAGCTGATGTCATTAATGTTACTCAAAAACCAAGGAAAGAAGCTGGACCTTGAGGGGACAGAGGGCGATTGCATGTTTACAGGCTGAGTTTAAGGTAACGGCATGTCACTCAGGTGGAAACATTTAGCAGATGGCTAGTTTAACAGAGAGAAAACACGCTATGTGATAAATATACTTCTCCCCCAGAACAGCTTTCCTGAGTAAGTATTTTGAGTCTCCTGACACATATTAACAAATTCTTTGCACACACTTCCCTCCCAATGTTACTAATGATATGCTTCAATAATTATGAATTAAAAGTAATTCCCCCTTTCACCCCAGTGTTCTGGGAGGTGTTTGGTGTCTCCTGTGGTAGGTCTCTTCCCACTTTGGACTCTGTTGCTGTAAGCCCTGTCCCTTTTCTGTGTGAGGAAGTTAAGTGAAACAAAAAGATTGCCTGTGGCTCCACCAGCAAATGCACTTTCCTCTTTGTCAGGCCTCTTGATAGAGTACTAACAAAAAAAAAGGGGGGGTCTGAAAGACTTGCCATTCTATAAACTTTCACCAATAAGCAAAAAGGTCTCCACATTAGGTTTGGATGTAGCACTGTTAGCAAAGATGAAGGCAACCAAAATGCTCATCTTTGGAAAAAACACAGAACACTTGCTTCCCTGTGCAAGAACGCAAAGTAATCCTCGATGCACCAGATGAGGTGGCGGGATCTTCAAGATACACTGGATTAAAAAGGGAAACCAGTCGTGAGACGGGCATCTTGGTGAAGAGTACCTTATTAGCAGTGGAGTGGGCTGGGGATCGTAAGCCGACAGCAGCCTGCTGTCTAAGAGTGACGTGAGTTCGAATCTCTGGAATTTACATAAAGCTTGTGTGGCACCAACACTTTTGCTTTTGCTTCCGATGGCAGGGACAGGAAGATCCCCCGACTCTTGAAGGCCAGCTAGCCTGTCACATGCAGCAGAAAACAACAAAGGAATCCTGCTTCAAACAAGTTAGACACCAAGAATCTACTCCCAAGGTAGTCCCCTGACTACCAAATGTGTGCTATGGCAAGTGTATCCCTGCACTCACATGAACTCTCATGCATATACATGTATACACACACATGCATGCACTCACACATGCACACCCCTATGTACACACTCACACACACACACACACACACACACACACGAAAGCATTTTTAATCTTGAATACATACATACATACATACTTACATACATACATGTTCACTCATCCATCCATCTTTACATTTGACATTGAATTGGAATGAGTAAGCCTCTAACAGAATCATCTGGCTAAGTCTCCTCACAACATTATTTCCTAGTAGTTACAGAGAACGGAGAAAAATAAACAGTCAATAAAACCCAGACTGAAGGATCTACTCAAGACAACTAATTCATTGTAGTTAACAAATTTGCAATAGAAAAAGGACTAGATGGAAATGATGACGTGAAGAAATAAGAGAACAGCAAAACCAAGCTCTATTACCCATGAGTACCCACGAAGTGGCAGAGAAGAGCAGGAGAGCGTGGTGTTGGAAGGAAAATCATGAGACCCATGGGTCAAGAGCACATCAGGATAAAAACTAAGTTGTTTATTGTTATTAGTGAGGTCCTATGTGTGAGATGAAATAACATACTATAATTATATAGTTTATACTTTTCAGTTGTCTAGAAAGTCTGGTGCTATCCACAGGTATCCAATGGCGGTGTGCTATGAAATGAAAGCAAGAATGTGTTTTCATTTTTATTGTGTTCTATATGATTCTATCCTTTTACAATAATGTGATCATCTATTATTTCTGGAATTACATGTAAAATTAAAAGGGAAAAGAAAAAAATAGCAACCCAGTGTGCACAGAGTGATTTGGTCATTGCGGTTCTAGGCTGGAGGTAAAACAGACATTGTTTACTGGTTCCTCTCAAGCGAGGCAAACTGTGTCCTCGGAAAACCAGTATTGTTCTGGTATCTTTAATGCTACATGTTTGCTTTAGATCTTTTCTTTTTTTTTCTCCACAGAATAACATCTTTATTGCATTATTTTGTATATGTTTGCAATGAATCTCACTTATGAAAATACTGCTCTATGCAAGGGTCCCACTTGGTCTGTGGGTAGAAATGTATGAATCTGTTTTGCAAAGCTATGTAATGCATCTTTGGTCTTGGAGCCATTTGCAACAGATTCTTGATTTGATATGCAGATACTAATGGAGATGATTGGAGCTGTAATGGTTTGGTTTTCTTTTCCTTCTTTCTTGTAGGTAGTAATGAACTCTAAAATGAAATGAAGAAAGCAAGGGGAGGGGGAGCCACAGTGCACATCTTTGCTTTCCACGATCAACAATTTCCAAGCTATTTAGCAAATATAGGACAGCTGCTTTATTGAGCTAAAAAAACGACTAGAAAATGTACTGGTAGCACTTTGGACTCTATTCTGATCTCCCTTACACCCCGCACAGCTTGGATTTTTCTGTAATTTTAATGAAAATGTGGCGGGGCACACCCCGCTCATTTAAATCATGCACTGTCAGTGGTTTCTGCTTTGCAACTGAAGCGCTTCTTGGGACACACGCCAGGTACGAGATGGGAGGGAGGGGGAACCCGAAAATAGAACGCAGAAGTGGGGGCGGGGAAACTGGACAAATCCCCGGGAAATGGCCCAGATGATAAAGAGGGATTAAGGTGGCATTAGCGAGTCTAACTGGTGCTCAACCGGATTCAGAAGAGGGGAAGAAGTACAACACTGAAGCCTGTTGAGTGTTGAGAAGTTGAAAGGGATTTTAGACACTTTATGCTTATTTCTACTTAGCTCGTCGTTCAGGTTATCAATGAACAAAGCCTATCTCCACCGTGCCACCTTTGTGTTCTAAGCTTATTAATAAGTGTAAGAGCTTGAGTAAAGAACCGGAAGAGGGAAGGGAGCAGTGGGGAGGGGGAGGGGAAGAGGGGCCAGAGAAGAGAGCGGATATGGTAAACTCTGTTCTTTTTGTAGAATTCATATGTACATGTTATACTTTGAGAGAAGTGGTTTGTGTTTTCTTGTAAAGGACGCACAGTAAGTTCTCGTCACCACGGGCATCCATACGGATGTGACATAACTTTTAAATGGGGGCTGAAATGTAGTTCAGTAGGTGGGATGCTGGCCCAGCGTTCGGAAGACCGACGTGGGTTCCATCCACAGCACCTCCATCTACTGGGTGTGATCGAGGCACATGCCTGTAATCCCGGAAGTAGCCACTGCTTGCTGTCACCTTAGCCCTACATCTTGCTGCCTTCTCTCCGTTTTAGAGGCCAGCACCTGGCTTTTCCAACCAGGAAGTGGTGCTTCTCCATTAGGTCACACTGGTTGAGAAAGAGGCTCTGCGTTTTGACGTGGGTTTGACTCAGAGCTCCTTATCACAACCTCAGGCTAAATGACTTAATGCTTCAGAGTCTGTTTTCTGTAAAATGGAGATCTTGATAATCCTTCCTGGGAGGCTGCGGCAAGGATACACGATTCACGAGTCCAGACTCAGAAAGAGTTAACGGGTTTTAAAAATAGAACTCTTGAAAAATGAAGGAAAAAAATCCTTCCAGTTTATTATGCAGTAAGTTAACAAGATAAGTCTGAAGACAAAAAATGGAAATGAAACACTTAGTTGGGACTCGTGTGGGGAATAAGGGATGCCCAGGGAAGGCTAAGGCCTCTAGACCAAAAATAACTTTGCACACACTAAGAGATTTCCTGCAGGATAAGTTAGCAGATCTCTTGAAATGTAAACCCTTGGGGGGTAAGAGAAGCAAGGTGATCCTGATTCTGGGTGACTCATTCAGCTGCAAATTCTTTCCCGTTAAATATCTAACCTGAGATCTTCACAGCAAGAAACTGGAAAGGAATTCCTTAGTTCGCTTTGAGACAGAGTGGTTTCTGAATGAGAGAGACCTAGGCAGGTGGAATGTACCTTAAATGCCTTTGAATTGGCCCATGGAGATCCCAGGGCCCTAGGAAAAGGAGAACATTCCAGAAGAGGGGGAGGGGTCTGTGGAATGAGCGGCCGGTCCAAGACAAACTTCCTGAGTTCTGCAGCTTAGGTTGGCTCACTAGCTTCCGTTGTCGATAAAAATGGGGCTGATGCCAGAGTTGGAGTCTGGTCTGGACAAACCCTGCAATGTGGCCCAGACCGTGTGGTCCAAGGGACGTTTTTTTCAGGGGGAGTCAATAGCCCAGGGAGTGTGGGGGATGGCTTCTTGGGTGAAGCCTGCTTGCATTCCTAACAGAATTACAGCTTTGTTTTCATTTTGAGACAGGGTCTTATGTAGCTTAGGTTGACCTCCAACTCTATGTGTAGTCAACCTTGAACTGCTGATCAGCCCATCAGAGTTTTGACTGCAGGCATGTGCCACCATGCCTGGTTTGTGCTCGGAGATAAACCCTGGAGGGCTTCTGGTATCCTAGGCAACCACTCTTCCAATTGAGCTTCGTCCCTAGTCAAAAACTGCTGTTTTAAAGTTTTGGGATTTTTCCCCCAAAAAAACTTTCAAACAGTGGTGCCTAGGAATATTTGCTTTTCGGCACTACCCATTTAGTAATGGGTTGGATAGAATGAATATTTAGGATTATAGAAGTGTCTTGATGGGAGCTGTGTCCTGGGAGGTTCGTGGCCCCCACCTCCATCTCCCACCCAACTCTGGCCAGTCTCTCCTTCAAGCAGGATGAGAAATTTCTTTTATTTTTTTTTTGTCATTAACTCTTTCGTCCCCCATCTCTGTCGAGTTCAATCCGTTGTTGTGACATCACATTTTAACTATAATTATCCAGGACCTCTGGACATGGTATAATTATCCACAAAATCTGGACATGGTCTTGAGCCTAGTGTTCTCGGAGAAAGGTGAACCTTCTCTCTGTCTTGCTGCAGTAAACACAAAGGATCTATTCAGCATTAGGTTCTGACAAGTCCTCTTAATATGCAAGGAGGAGCTGGGGCTGAGAATGAGGTGGGCAGCAGAATTTGGAGGCCTTGGGCTTGGAGTCCTGTTTGACTTTCATCTGTGACCCCTGTCTGTCTTTCATTTTCTGGATCGATAATTTAAAGGTGTTGTTTTCTTGAGTATCTGTCCCTAATACTTCACATTTGCATGGTCCTCTTTTCCCTGATGTAAAGGCAATTCTAAGTTCAGTGCTCAATTAGAAGCCCTCAGCTCCTTGTTTCCAATCTCATTACAGCTCACAGGCTAGAACAAGCATTTGTTCTGCAATCCCTGTCTTTCAGGCTGTCTTTAAAAGCAGAAATCCCTAAATAGTATCTTATCCAGGGCTTCAATCACTCCTCCCTTTCCGTTCCTTTGCATCCAGCCACCCACTGACCCACACTGGAACAGGAGGAAGTTACATGAAAAGGGAGAAGGCATAAAGTTAAGTCAAAGCTGAACTGCAGATCAGTGGTTGCAATTTTACCCCAAAGCAAGGCTGTGCTCCTGGAAGGACTAAGATTTATTGGTTGCAACACATGAAGATGTAAAGTGCACAGTTATCGCTTTTCTCCAGAATGTGTCCTGGCACCAGCCTGGGGAAACTGCACGGAATAGCAAGTTCTGGGCTGTCATCCTGCGATAAGTCAGAGTTCCGAGGCAATGCCCCACCATGCTGTCTTGTTGGAGTGAACCCTGGCCTAGTATTCATTATGACTAATTTGATTATGATGGTTTAGATGCTTTCATGTTTAAATGAGGCAAAGTCTCATGGCATCCTAAAGTTTGCGTTCAAATAGAATGGAAACTCAAATGGCTTCAAAATGCAGCTTAGCTTTGTTTGCATGCTTGTCTTTTATTTATATGCTTGTATGCATGTATGTGTGTATGTGTACGTACACACACACACACACACACACACACACAGTGGGGGCTGTGGAGACCATAAAAGGGCATCATATCTCCTGGAGCTTTTGAGTTAGGGGTGGTTGTAAGCATCCAGGTTAGGAACTAGAATCACAACTTGGATCCTTTGCAAGAGCTGCAAGTTCTCTTCATGGCTCAATCATCCTTCCAGTCCTTAATCACATTAATTTTAAATGCACTTATTTTGCTCTTCCTATTCTTGATATACTATAAAATAATGAAAATATTATATGCTGAAAATGATGTGGAGTTTTAGAATAAAAAGATTTTATCTGAGCCTTTTTGAATATGCTGATATTTCTTTATGATGCTCAGTTTTTTATTGTTTATTATCACCATCATCATCATCATCATTATCATCATCACCACCACCATCATCACCCATCACCATCACCATCACCACCACTGACAAGGATGGATATAGCTCAAGCTGGCCTTAAATCACTGTTAGTAACTGAGTTTGATCTTGCCACCTGTACTGGATGCCAGGTCTGTGTTATCCATCCCCCTTGTTTTATATGCAGCTGAAGGTCAGACCTAGGGCTTCGCACATGGTAGAAAACACTTGACACTGAACTACATCCCATTTCTATCTGCTCAATTGAGTTGGTGCTTTCTTTTGGAAGATATAAGAGTTAGATCTTTGGGAGGTAAGTGTGGGTGTCTGGCTTGTAGGTGTATTGAAATAATCCTTTATTAGTAGATTCCCTTAACAACTATAACCTCCATTTAAGAGTTGACAGGACTACTTTCATACATGGATCTGCATTTTGCTCAGTCCCCTCTGGAAACTGGTAATGCCATTTTAACTCCATATAACAGATAAGAAAATTGAGGCCCAGTGAAGGTGTGGAGATACAGGCTGCATCAGACATCAGCAAACTGGATCTTAGACTCAAAGACCATCCCCATGACTAATCCCCAATGGGAAAACCCAGGAAGTGCCCTCTTGGGCTATGCACAGAATGTCTGAGTGACCTTGTGGGCTGGGAGGAGGAGAGGGCCAGTCTGGGAGCATGCAGCTGTGCCTCTGTGGTGTCCAGTCTCTAAGAGTGCATGCTGCAGTGGGAGTCTAGTGTTCACCTCCCCTGCTCTGGTACTCACTGTCTTTCAGAGCAGGTTGAGCTGCATTGCTACCTGAAAGCTGCTGGTTCTGAGATGCTCTGAGCAACATAAAGAAGTAGTTTTGTTTTTGAAGAGAGGACCGTATGCAGCCAAGCTAGCCTTAAAATCACTATACAGCTAAGAATGACCTTGAGTTTATGATCCTCTTGCCTCCGACTCCTCATTGCTGGGATTGGAGGCACACAACATTCCACTCAGTTATATGGTTATATTCCTTGTTAATGACTGATCCAAGACTTCACTCATGTTATAGAAGCACGCTATCACCTGACCTACATCCTCAAACCTGGAATAATGTTTGTACCCCTTACATTAACTTGTTTATTGACTTTAAAAATATAACCAATCATTCTTTAGATGTATAAATCTCTTACTAGCAGACCGGTCTCTTGGCATGGTAACTTTGGAGAATGAACTGGCCTTATATTAAAATTAAGTTCCATTAGTATCTATAAAAAGAAACCTATGTATGTGACTAAAGAGAGACATGCTAGGTGCCCAATGCATAGCTTACATTAGTGGGAGAATTTTATAGAAAGTGGAGACATATTAAGATGATCCAATAGGAAGAGTACCTTCCCAGGATAACATTCATATCAAGTCAGTTAGAGAAAACAGAGGCAAAAAAGACTGAGTTGGAAAGAAAGCTAGTACCTCCTGTGAGGTTTCTACAGTGACATTTTCAGGCTGCAGAAGCATCTAAGCAGTTAAGAGTTCTTAAAGCTTCTGCAGAGGACCCAGGTCCTGTTCATTCACGTATGGCACCTCCCAGCTGCCTGTAACTCAAGCTCCAGGGGATTTAATGTTCTCTTCTGGCTGCCATGGGGACTGCATGAGCATGCTTCCCAAACAGACAAGCGCACATCCATCCATCCATCCATCCACACAAATAAAAATCAATTAAAAATTAAAGAAGGCCATGGACCTGGAAAACTAGCTCCTCTGTCAAGGGTCGCGCTGTCCTTGCATAGGATAGGCTCCATTCCTAGCTGTCACCTGGTGGCTCACAGCCACCCATACGTTCAGTTCCATGAGGTCTGATGCCTTCTGCTGACTGTTGCGGGCACCAGCCATGCACATAGTTCACATAAATATAAGCAGGCAAAACATTGATGCACACACACACACACACACACACACACACACACACACAAAACTAATCTACAAAAGTAAGTTAAAATGTTTAAACATTAAACAACAACAACAACCAAACAGTGCTTTGGGACTGTAAATGTAGCATTAAGGTAAAGATCTCTCCTAAAGTGCATGCAGCCTTGGGTTCATTCTCTCCCCTCTCCCACCTTTGTCTGCTATGCCCTGTTATAGACTGATAAATGTATATGCAAGTACAAATCTAGACAAATTCCAGCAGATGCATGCAGAGCAGGTACCCCTGATGGCTCCTCTCCCGGGGAGTGCTGGTCAACACTGGAAACTTTAGAGCTGTGGTGTTGAACGTTTGATAGGAGTGCATTTATGTATTCAGAGAGAGGAAAGGCTGCCCAGTGGCTCAGCAGGTAAAGGTGAGCAGGTTCGCCAGTCTAGAAGCCATAGTTCTATCTCTGGACCCGTGAAAGGGGAGTGGTGAGAACAGACCCCACGTGTGAAGTGTGGAGCATGCTCCCACCCATGGACATCACACGTTGATGAAAACGGAGATGTTTAAAAGGAAAGTAGCCATTTGCTAAGCATTCTGGAAACCAAAGTCAGCAGATGTGAGCACAAGAGGACTAAACAGCCTTTGGCGTCTCTGCCACTTCGTTTTATTTTACCTTTGTATTTTGCAGGCCATCCTAGAATCCACTTCCTGTGCTCTTGCCTCGGCCTCGTGGGGGCAGAGATTACAGGGATGCCCGATTTTATTTGTTACTTGTGAATAGCTTTTAATGTCCAGAGCAAACTTTGAGTGACAGCAAAACAGCAGAATAAACAGATTCCCTGTCTGGCCCACCCTCCTAGCTCACACACATGGCTTCCTGCTATCGACAGCCTGTGTGAGTGCAGTGTACTTGCTACAACTGTTGAACCTCAATACACATTGTCACTCAGTCCACAGTCTACATCAAGGGCACACTCAAAGCTGTTTGAGTTTGAACCAATGAATAATGATACAAACACACACACACACACACACACACACACACACACACACACACGGCCATTTTGCCACCTGCAGAGCTTTCTTAGTCAGGAGTCTAAATTTTAACCTACTTTTTTGATCAAGTGTTTTGGTCTGTGCACTTTAAGCATTCTGTGTTTGTCAGCTTCCAATTACTGTGACAAAATGCCTGAGGGAAGTGGTTTTAAAGGGAGCAAAGACTTCTTGGTCCTTAGTATTTCTTCTAGGCTCAGCCCAACAGTTACCTAGCATAGCCAGGATTGAGACTGAATTGCTATAACAAGATTGTTTCTCTCTCTCTCTCTCTCTCTCTCTCTCTCTCTCTCTCTCTCTCTCTCTCTCCCTCTCTCTCTCTCTCTCTCCCAACTTCTCCCCTCCCTTGTCCTCTTTCTTTCTTTCTCTGCATCTACTCCCTTCATATCCCCCTCCACATGCCCTAAATAAACTTCATTTTATACTAGACCAGTCATATGGCTGGTACCTGGGTGGAGACCAGATGGCTCAGCATGGGCCCTCTAAGGCATGCCCTCCTGCCACATCTTCCCAACACATTAAAAAATGCATCAATGGTTTCAAAGGCTGCAGTCCACACTGATGTCAGGATATTTTGATGGTAGAGGATCCTGCAGGAGTCACAGACAGAAGGAAGAAAGGACTAGAGACAAACACTCTTCATACTCACTAGCAGTGAGAACTGCCTCCTAGAGGAGATACTTCTGAGCCCTACTTCAGCGTGGCCTTTGAAGGTATAGCATCATGCTTGATTAATCTGCTGATAAGAGAACTCCTGATTCAGATACCTCTTGATGGTCTCTGTTGTCTGGACACTGCTGTACTGGGGACCAAAGATATAACTTTGTGCTACATTAAAAATAAAACCACCAAACTTTGTGCTATCGAGTTTTCTCTTAAATTATTTTTTGATAGTTTTCTACTGTCCATGTAGCTCTGTCATCACTTGAGAGTACTGTAGGATCTGCCTGTAGAATATGTGCGTCATTGTTTTGGGTTGTTTAATTGGTTTTGCATGAGGATGCTCAATTATCCCAGCACTATTTGTTTAAAGACTATGTGTCCGCACCTCTCACCCTGTCAGGGATCTGTTAAGTTATGTGGGTCTATCCCTGGGCATTCTTTTTGGTTCCACTGATAGATTTACCTGTTTTGTTGTTTGTTTGTTTGTTTGTTTTTATTAAAACCACATGGTTTCTGTCATCTCAAAGTCAGACAGCTCCAGTTCTCCACCTCCGCCCCTGTCTCTGGTGCTTATATTGGTTACTCTCCTGTCTCTGTGCTTCCCCCTCCCTTGTTTATCTCTGTGCAGCAACAAGGCTTTGGGATCCTTGTCTTCACTATAGCTTTGGGATCCTTGTCGTCACCATGGCTTTGGGATCCTTGTCTTCACCATGGCTTTGGGATCCTTGTCATCATGCACAGCGTTAGCTAAAGCTTTAAAATTAGTGATTCTTCATTAAGGCATGGAAGGCCTTTTTTAAATTCATAGTTAAATTATTTTTAGTGTTGGGTTCTATTGATGCTTTTTAGACATCAGTGGATATGATTGTGTGATTGTTCTCCTCTAGCCAGCGTGTGTGATATATTATACTAATTGATTCTTGAACGATGAATGGGCCTGAGGACCTGGGATACATCCCACTTGGCTCTGTATGCAACACTTTTTATAGATTGTAGAATTCAACTTGCTGTTTTGTTTAGTTTTGTTGTTTTGGTTTGTTTTTTCATGACAGGGTTTCTCCGGATAGCTCTGGCTGCCCTGGAACTTGCTTTGTAGACTAGGCTGGTCTCTTACTCATGGAGATCTCCTTGCATCTGCCTCTGCCTCCAAAGTGCTAGAACTAAAGGTGTGCACCACCATGCCCAACTTGCTAATGTTTTATTGAGATTTTCGTATCCACACTCATGGTAGATAGTAGTTGAGGATTTTCATATCTACACTCATGACAGATACTTGCCTATAGCTCTGTCTCCCTTGCATTCCCCACCACCTCCTCCTCCCTTCCTCCGGTCCCCATTTCTCCTGCTCCTCTTGCTCCTTTTTCTCCTCTCCTTCCTCCTTTTCCTCTCCCTCCCCTTTCTCCTCCTTTTTAATGTTACTTTGTGGAAAGGCTGTTTTAAGAACAGAATGTGTACTGTGGTTCAGGTACACCTTACTTGCCTGAGCAAAATGCCTTAACATAGAATTGAAGACCCGGGCCTCACCCCTGGGTTGTTTGCACATAGGACAGATCACAGATCATTGACCATTATTGCACAATCACTACCAAGTCATGAGACATACACAAGAAATCCTTACTGAAACAATTCTGTTATACTAACTTTTCAGTAATCATATTTTAAAACTTTTGAAGTTAAAATGCAAAGAGAAAGATGAGGTTCAGAAGGTAGCACACCACAGAACACTCCGATGAAGAAAGATGAGATTTAAGAACGTGAGGCTCATTTTACAGGCAATGAAAATGTAGAGTTTGGACTCTGAAGTGACTTGGGTGAAGACTCTCAGGAGGGGACAGGGACATCTCCAGGCTGTACTCAAGGTAATAGAAAGTAACCATGAACCTATATGATCAGAGCTAAGGTAGGAGATATGCAGGCTTGTCTCCTGATTTGAGTCTGAAACAACTCCTGAAAGCCCACGTCCCAACTTGGCGACACCGCTGTGATCACCATAGAATCTGTAGGGGTTATGACCTAGCTGGAAGAGGTAGGACACTGGAGATGGGTCCTTAGCATAATAATATCTCTGGTTCTTTGTGTTCATGCTTTCTGCTTCCTGACTTGGATATCAGTGAGGAATTCGCTGGAAGCTTTGGCCTCCAAGGGATGTGAGCTACTCTGCTCTGTTTTTCTCACCATGAGAGACAGAGATCCCCTTAAACTGTGTGTCCAAACAAGCCTTTATCCCTTAAATTGCTCTGTCAGAGAGAAGAAAAGCAAGTAACACATGGGTAACATTTAGTTTACTCTAGCGCAAATTGTTCTGTACCTTTCTTTTATTAAAACTTTATTTCCCAGTTAGTATTTCTCAATAGAATTGCCAGATGTTCGGTACTGTAATTATGCAGCTCTGGGTTTTAGCTGTCTCTCTGGGAAAATGAAGAGAGAGAGAAAGAGAGAGAGAGAGAGAGAGAGAGAGAGCAGCGCATGTGAGGATTAAAAGATTTAGACTTTTTAAAACTTAGAACTTTATATACTTATGTCTCAAATATTGATTTTCCAGCGAATATCTAGGCATTATGCAGGTGAATGCGTGATACCTCATACAAATATGCTGCACCAGGTCAGCAAACTATATACCCACTGAGTATCCTGCATGCTTACTTGTAAGTAAGTACATAGGCATATCTGATCATTAGAATCAGATATGCCTATGATTCTTTTCTTAAATTCAGCCACAGAAAGGAAGGTTAGTTTCAATATAATGGTCCATATGTGGACTACAGAACATATTCAAGCAGAAATTATCCATATTTTCAAATGTTCTATTCAATTATTGAAAATTATTATTGTTTCTAAGAAAATTATAATAAATAAGCATTTTATGAATTATAAGTAGAAACTATACCTATATTTCATATAGCATCCTTACCACTTTCTCTACTCCAGTGGGAATGTCAGCAAAGGATGCTTAGTGTCTGTGCGAGTTCTGATTCATTACTGTAGCTTCTTCCCATGCGTTGCATAGAGAAAAAAGCCCTGAGAATCCGAAACACAGCTCTGGGTCATTTTCTGTGACTCACTAGATGTGGGTGAACCCAGGTTATTTTATGCTTTTATATACTCTTCAGAAACAGAAGATTATAAGGCAGGAGTGGTTGGTGGGCACCCGTCATCCCAGCACTGTGGAGGTAGTGATAGGAGTACTGGGGGTTCAATGCCACTCTCAGCTACTTAGCTAGTTCGAAGCCATTCTGGGATACATGAAACCCTGCATGAGAATCTAAAGCCTGGGGGTTGGGGCGATGGCTCCATGAGCAAGGATGCTCGTGTCTCCCGAGGACCTGAATTCTGTTCCCAGAACCCATGTCACACAGCTCATAAGAGATGTCGCTCCAGCTTTAGGAGATCCAACAACTGACTACTGTGGGTACTAGTGCAAATGTGACATACATTCACACACACACACACACACACACACACACACACACACACACACACACGTACAAATAAAACTAAAAAATAATAAGTGATATTTAAAAGCCAGACAAATGTGGCTCAGTGGGTAAGGGAGTATGGTAGTTTGAATATGCTTGGTCCTTGAGAAATGGCACTATTAGGAGATGTGACCTTGTTGGAATAGCCATGGCCTTGTTGAAGGAAGTGTATCACTGTGTAAGGGGGGCTTTGAGGGCTCCTAGTCCTGAAGCTCTGCCTAGTATGGAATGGGAACCTTCTCTTAGCTGTCTGTGGTATCCAGTCTCCTGCTGCCTTTGGATCAAGATGTAGAACTCTCAGCTCCTCTAACACCATGTTTGCCTGGATGCTGCCATGCCTCCCACCATGATGAAAAAAGGCTGAACCTCTAAAACTATAAGCCAGCCCTGATTAAATGTTCTTAAAGCTTGGCCACGGTGTATCTTCACAGCAATAAAACTAAGACAGAGTGTTTGTTAATAAGCTGAGGACTCACATGGTGGAGAAACAGAGTTGACAATTGAAACTTATCCTCTGACTTCCAAATTAACAAGTAAGTAAATAGGTAAATAATAAATACAAAAATAAATAATAAAATGGTTTTTACAAAGCAAAACAGGAAAGCAAATAAAAAGGAAAAGCAGATAATAATTCTTGCCTTTAAGGGTTCTGTTTCATTGATAGCGAAAGAAATAACCATGGAGCAACTTCATAGGTAAGCAGAAGCCCCCAGCGCGGCGTCTGCCCCACTGTGTGCTCAGGGTTGGAATGTCCCAGCGCGGCGTCTGCCCCACTGTGTGCTCAGGGTTGGAATGTCGCCTCTTTATCTGCCAACAGTGTGCTATTAGACTATGTGTTTTCTAAACACCAAAAAAATATTACAACAGTTTTAAGAAAATGTAGCATGCATAGTAGACGGCTTAGAGGCATTGATTCTGGGTTTCCTAGCTATTATTTGAGCACAGATTTCCTTTAGTCTCCAGAGAAAATAAATTAATGTTTCTAGAGAACTCAGTTTTGGGAAAAACTGGGCCAGGAAATGGGGAAGTATGGGTAATGGCTTTAAAGCTCCTGAGACTAGGGGAAAACTTAGGAAAAAAAATTAGGGACAGTTTTTGTAGCCATCCATTCCCATAAGGATTCTCTTCCTTTTCCAATTAGAGGCTGGGTCCCTCAGAGGAAGGCTCGAGACTTTCCCATCAAAGTACCCCTAAAGCAAGGGACAGTGAGCAATGATTTTATCAAGAAAGCCCACAAGAATCTCCCATGTTACTCCAAAAGACATCTGTTTGTTTAAAGACAACAATAAAGAATGTTTAATTATTAAAAAGTAAATGATATGTCTAACATGTATCTGCACTCCTGCGCATGTGTATACAAACTTTATTTCTGGTCAAACTTATGTTTCTGAAAGATGTGCTAATTAGAAAAGTATTTGTGTGTGTGAGTGTGTGTGTGTGTGTGTGTGTGTGTGTGTGTGTGTTTCTGTGTACTTTCTTTTTCTCCCCCAAGCATGAATGAGCGCAATAGCATCATCAACTCTATAGTTGATATATATATATATATATATATATATATATATATATATATATAGAGAGAGAGAGAGAGAGAGAGAGAGAGAGAGTTTTGTGTAGGCTACATGCTTGTAGATTTCTTGTTCAGCATCACTTAGATATAGTCATGACAATCTTTCTTTAAATAGACCCATTAGATCACTCTACACATCCCACTTGAATATCTGAAGGCCATTTTAAACCCAGTCAAATGACAGTCATGGCATTTCTGCCAAATCTACACATCTTTGTTTAGTGAGTAGAACCACTTTCTATCCAGTTGTTCTAGAATAAACATTGAGTTTATCCTCAGCATTGTTCTAGGTAAGATTGAGTTGACATTATAGACTGTACTCCATCTAAAAACCAATTTATTGTGTAACCCTGTCGCCTCTACTTCCAAAATATCCCATCAGTCACTCTCTTTTATCACATCCACTGCTATGACCTTTGTACCACTGTGTGCTGGGGAGAAGGGAGCCAGAGCTAACCCAATCAACCATTTTCTCTTGCTCAGAGCAACAAATTTGTTTTCTAGTGTCTTGTTTCCCAGCAGGCTGTCATTTGTAAGGTAACCCATGATGATCTTTGCAGAGCTTAATCACACCAGACCATTCCTCCACTTAAAACCACCAATTCCTCCTCCTTGTGAGGAGGGTTATGTAGGCAGTTGGATTAATTCTCTGATAGAGCAAGCACATGTTATACAAACGGCTTAGACTCAATCTCTGGCACCAAAGATGTGTGTGTGTGTGTGTGTGTGTGTGTGTGTGTGTGTGTGTGTGTGTAAATAAATAAAGTCTTGCACATGAGGTCTCAAGACAATAATTGCCTGGGGGCTGAGGTAACAGGATCCAGTGATTTCGAGGTCACCATGAGCTGCACAGTAAGTTCCAGGCAAGCTCAGACTAGAGTAAGAGTGTGACCCTGTCTCAAACAAAAACAAACACATGATAAATTAATCAATTAAAAGGTAAAAGTAACATAAAACAACCTGGTAAAGTGAAATCTCCCTCCCTTGGTGATTTTTTTTTTCAGTTCTATTCTGTGAGAAACAGAAATAAAGAAAGTGTTGACAGTCAAAAATGAAGGGACTGGGGACCTGTCTGCACATGACAGGTTCGTCATTTGGCACCTGTATCTCTTTTTATATTTGCCTGATCATGGCTTTCCTCATGCATTGGCCTGACTGCCCTGGGTGTAACCTGGAAAGGCATGGGAACAATGTAAGGGAGAACTGTCAATGTGGAGGAAACAGATACCCAGCCCAGTTGCTTAGCTTGCTGGTGGAATGTTCTTGAAGTCACTTCCAATTGCTTTCACAAAGGAGTGGGAAAATAGGCCCTGGTGTGCACAGCATTAACCTACAATAGTACATCCTTCATTGACTTCTTTGACCTCATTTCTTGGTGCTTCTGGAATGACTTTCTAAAAGAAACCATACGTCAGGCCCCACACCAAGTCTGTTATGAGCAAAGACACGAACGCCTTGGCCAGGGCACATCTCTTCCTTGTGTAATCATAGATTCTCTGCCCTTGTCTCAGGAAGATCTCCGTGACATGGTAAGGCATCCTTCATATCAGTCTACATAACCCAACATCACAGACTAGGAAATTTACAAACACACACATTTATTTCTCATAATCCTGGAGCTGGATCGGCAGGAATCACAGTGCAGGTCTGGTGTATAGCAAGAGCTCTATGCCTTCTTCAAACATGGAACCTTCAGATAGTGTTCGCACATGGCAGCAATCATGAAGGAAGCTCTTTGAGCTATTTCTCTAAGAACACTGAAATAGTTCATGGGAATGACATCCTCAAATGCCCCACTTCCTAATACCATGACTTTGACTCTTAAGATTTCAATTGACAAATTTTGAACTACACACACACACACACACACACACACACAAATAACCCTGTAACATTAAATTTCAACCAGAATGGCTCATTCCTAGAGTCTCCCTGGTGCTTCAGTTCAAGTATTCATCTCTGTCCCACCGTTCACACATGTCCTTGGTGATGAAACTGAGCCACAATTCCATAAGTTGATTGACGTATATCTTCTCTCCTCTTCATAAAGGAGATTAAAGGCAAATATTCTCTCTCCCCTTTTGATCAATCCATAAAGCAGTACCTAGATGAATATGGGCAGTTAACATGTGTCAGCTGACTGACCTAAGGCCTTAATACATGTACTCATCTCATGGCTGTCTGACACTACCTTAGGGAATTGGCTTCATCTGCTCTAAATGTTTGGAAAGGCATTGATAAGGATATGGACAGAGAAACCTGAGTGGCTATATATCCTTACAGGTCACAGGCAGATTAGCAAGGGAAAGATTATGCAAAAAGTGTCAGATAGATTTTGATATATGTATACAAAAAATTATACCCACTTCAGTCCTTTTAACATGGTGTGCTCAAAATTTCCCAAAGACTTTCCATCACCTTAGGAAGAAAAGACATTTCTAAAGTGGCGGGTGAAATTCAGTCCCTACCCACCTTGACACGCCCCAGAATCCTCTTTGTTCACTCTTCTCAGTCACAAGGGTATCTCTTTGTTCTCCCTTAGAAAATCCAAGTCTCCCACACAGCCTTTCCCACTATTTCTTCACTTTCTGGAATTTTCTTCTCTTCATAATTTATTTTATCATCACTTGGACTCAGCTGATATTCACTTGCTTGTTATTTGTCTCTCATGCTGGATTAAAACATCAATGTGCTGGGGCCTTTACTTGATCTTTTCTGTTTAATTCTGCATCGCCAGGTACTAGAATATTACCTGATATTTAAGAAATGCTTGGAAAGGACTTGGCTGAATAAACCAGCGCATGATTCATTTTAGATTTATATGAGTCACAATAAGTATTTCATGGACAGGCAAAACATGCTAGGATGGGAAGTGTCAGTGCCAAGAATGTCACCGCTCCTGTTCAAAGACCCAAGGAGAGAAGTAGAGTCAATATCAAGGACTTCTTTTCAAAGACCATGTGTAGTCACAAAGGGGAAGGACTCCCGTGTATGTATGACACAGTAGGTAGCTTACAGAGTGACAACGACAATTATCATAACAACGATGATACTCTGCAGGCATCAAGACTTGGGTCTAAGTAAAGGAGGAAAGTGAGCAACGAGGTTATCAAAATTAGAGCGTAGACCGACGATTTCAAACTCTACTGTACATCAGAATCTAGCAGCCAATGTTTAAAACGAAAACTCTTCAAGGTCACTTTGTGCCTCATAGACACAAAATCAAAATATCCTAGCACAGGACCCAGGTATAATTGAGTAATTCCAAGATTTGGACAATTCAATTTGTTTATTTATTTTATTGTTTATTTATTTATCTCTGTGTATGTCACATTCACATGCACACATGCTATGTTACATGCATGGCATGGTATGCACACAAAGGTCAAAGGACAACGCAAAGACATAGGTCTTCTCCTTTCATTGTGTGGATCTTAGGCACCAAACTCAAGGTGTCAGCCTTGGTGGCAAGTGCCATTGACAGTTGAAACATTACACTGGCCCACTTCAGAAAACCTGAGAGTCAATGCACTCAGTTTTGTGGTTCAAAAATATGGTGCCTAGATGGGCAGCTCAGGACTAGTCGGTCAATCGTTAGACATGCAGAATTGAATCAACTGCTCTATGCCAGCCTACTGAATCAATATCTACACTTGAACAAGATCCAGGGGATTTGCATGCATTTTACAATCGAAGATATGCTAATACAGACCACAAGGGCACAGCTGGGCTGGAGAGAAGGGCATTTGTTTACAACATCCAGAGATGTCAGAGAACAGTAAATCTACTGTAATCTCTAACTGATGCAGAGCAGGTCCAGAGATGAGGGTGCGGATGACGGGAGAGGCTGTGAAAATGGACCCCCATGGCTCTGGCTCTAGTGGGAGGACAGTTACTGGAACAGAGGCACAGACATCATTCAGATATCATACATGGCAACTTGTAGGAGACCAGATTGGAAGGGTGTGTGAGCTCTCAACTTTACGTTATCCCAGACAGTGATGGAACAGGTGGGAGATGTAATTAAACTTGTATTTTGGGCTCGTGTTGGAAGAGTCAAAATTCTCAATAGGCTCTTAAAGAAGGCACGGGGCAAATGCTTTACCAGCCCTGGACATGGTTCCAGGAACCCAAGTAAAAAGTCGTGAAACAGTGGTGGAAACCCGTTATTCTAACACCCCATGGTAAGCAGGGAGGCAGAGACAGCAGAGTCAGCCCAAAGCTCACAGGGCCTCTGCCCTGGAGTACACAGCAGGGCAGAAACAAGAGAGGCCTTGCTCAGCAAGATGGAAAGTAAGAGACAATTCCCAAAACACGTCCTCCACTCCGCACATACGCCACAGTGCACGTACACCTCCGCTCTCACACACTCCGCAATACTCCACAGTGCACATACACCTCCACTCTCACACAAGCGTACACAATTACCTTTTTAAACAATAATGTGAAGATAGTGCAAAAGTGGGAATAAGTGGCATTTTTCTTGGTTCTTCAAAATGAGTGTATCCAGATCCACAAGTCTCCGATATTAGCTCATATGGCTTTTTATATTGGTCACTGGAATATTTAAAACACCTAAGATTAAGCGAACACAAAGAAGCAAGGAGATTGGACAGTGCCTTGCTTGGTTAGCTTGGCTAAGATTCTGTCAAATTATTTTCTTTAGAAATATAAATTTTATTTTCATACCAATAGCAAAACTGACTTCTTTTGCCACTTCATATAATTATCTTTTACAATTATGAATTTTAGAGTTGTGAGGCACTTACTTATTGTAAAGTACTGGTGGATTTGAAAGTTCCTTTAAGCTGCTGATCAAATTTAATTCATAGTTCTCGTGCATGCCACCTCCTGTGAGACGGGTGTGCGGGGTTCTCTGTGAAGAGTTAAGAATCTGGCAAAGCTGCCGAGAAAGAATCTTGAAGCCCAAGGTATATGATTAGGAACAGAAATGGTCTCTTTTCCTATTTAGAAGGTATTCCACCACGGCATTCTAAGTTTTTAAAATTACAGCTGAGCTGCTAACATGTAAATTCTAAATGAATGAGTTAGAGTCAGGCCCTGAGCTAAGTGCAGTTCTCTCTCTCTCTCTCTCTCTCTCTCTCTCTCTCTCTCTCTCCCTCTCTGGCTTCCTCCCTCCTTCCCTCCCTCCCTCCCTCCCTCCCTCCTCCCTCTCTCCCTTCCTCCCTCCCTCTGCCTAGCATTGCCCATGGCAGATATTGGGGAGGATGAGAAGTCAGATTCTAAACCCTCAGCTCTGCTTTACTTCCTTCTCTTCTTGGGCCTGCCCTCCTCTCCTAGTAGATGTCACCCAACAAACGTTCAGTATGTCACCTGCATGGTAACCTCATGCCAGGATCTAGGAAGATGGTTCAGCACATAAAGTACCTGCTACACAAATGTGAGGACCTGAGTTTGAATCCCTAACATTGACATAAAAGACAGGTATCATCACACATATCTTATCCCCCAGTGTTGGGGACCGACAAAGAAGGATCTCTGAGCCCTCTGGCCAGACAATCCAGCCAATAGATAGGCTCTGGGTTTAGGGAGAAACCTGTACAAAAGGTTAGATAAGTGAATACTCTGAACCACGCAAGGTCAACCTCAGACTTCCTTATGTGGGTGCCTAGTGCGTGCTTACACACATGCACAGACACACCCATACACATTCATGCACACACAAGCACAGAAACAAGATCGTTGTATCAAGTCTACTTCTTCTAAAGTATGCTAAAGGCATTTTTCAGGTATGTATTATTATGTTGGCATATGTACATATGTATGCATATGAATGTGTAACAAATTTCTTTTTTTTTTAAAGATTTATTTTATTTATTATATGTAAGTTCACTGTAGCTGTCTTCAGACACTCCAGAAGAGGGCGCCAGATCTCGTTACAGATGGTTGTGAGCCACCAGGTGGATGCTGGGATTTGAACTTATCACCTTCGGAAGAGCAGTCGGGTGCTCTTACCCGCTGAGCCATCTCACCAGCCCCTGTGTAACAAATTTCTAAAAATATTCATTCTATCCAGCAGTAGGAAGAATGCTTTATATTGTGACCCAAACATATCAATTTATGTGTATGTATTTATTTAACCAAAAAATATTTGTCTAGGAGCTGTTTTAGTCCAAGGCTACCTTTGTTCTATTTGATACAGAAAGAGAAGTAGATGTGGTATTTATATTCTTAACACAAACTTTAACTTTACCTAACTGTGTTACACAGCCTAATATATTCTATTCCAATCTAATATTTCCACTTTTTCAATAATCTATTCTCTTCCCCTTTTCAGAGAAATACTGCTTATGACCCACTAAATTGATTTAACAATGTGCTTGAGGGTACCAACCATTAGTTTGAAAATATTGTCTTAGATAGTGTCAGATCTGATTTTATAAGTTATGGGGATATGTTTGTTAATCCCTGTAGGTATTTAATATGATATATCTGATACCAAGAAGAAATGCAGAGTTGGGATCTGTATGTGGGTAGTATTTTTCTTCCTTGAAGCTTATATGAGTCACCCTTTATGTTTATTACCAATTACTTTCAAAATACCCTTAATGTCTTCTTCAACCAGAAGTCAATAAATGAAGCTTTGACCCTAGGTCTAAGTTGTCAAAGTCTTAAGAGAAATGTGTGAACCTGTGGTCTCTCCTGCATGATAAATTCTACTGGCAGATCTACTGTCTCTACCTAGGAGACATAAGGCTAACTTCCTTTCTGAACTCTCTAATGAGTTTTGCAAATGATATATAGTCTGTGATATAGTTTCTATCTCCTAAATACTATATATATATATATATATATATATATATATATATATATATATATATATCCTTAGCTAAGAGATATCATGGTACTTCTTTGAGAGGTAAAGAAATTTAATATAACATCTAAATATTTGTAAGCAATGTATCGTTATCCTTTCCACCTAAAACTGTGTTGTCATACCTGAGGTTCTGACACATGGCACCATTTGATTGGCAGGGGTTGAAGTGCTGGATGGTGGAAGCCAGAATTCCCTTCAACTTGTCTGGGCTAGAAACTGATTCTATGGAGGAAATAGCAGGCATACAGTACTGTGATGAGTCCAGTTCTCACTTGTGTCTTTACAATGGGATGATATAAAGATATATAGCATATACAATTGCATGGATAGTTACATAGATAGTAACAGCAGTTACTATATAGGCAGAATAAATGTTCATATCAATCAGTATCAAGCAAGAGGAGGCACCTAGTTATCATAAGCTCAGTCATAGAACCATTAGAAAATAATACAAGGTATCAAATCTTTCCTTTTTTCTCCCTCCCTCTCTCCCTCCCTCCCTCCCTCCCTCCTTCTTTCCTTTTTCGTTCCTTTCTTCCTTCTTCCTCCTTTGAAGACAATATCTTAAATTGCCTAATAAAACCTAAGGTTTTGAAGTTGCGATGTAGCGGTGGATGACTTTGAACTTCTCTTCTTACTGCCTTTCCTTCCAAGTGCTGGTATTATAGGTATCTCTGCCGTCTTCAGTTCTTGCTTTTTATTCATTTGTTTTTTAACATTTTAATGTATGCATTTACTTATTTATTATCACTTACTTACTCCTTATGCATATGAGTGCTGTACCTGCATGTACATCTGTTCATTGCTTGTTTACTTGGTGTCTGCTGAGGCAGAAGAAGGGCATTGGATCCCATAGAAACTGGAGTTCTAAATAGTTGTGGGAGATAATAACAGAACCGAGGTCCTCTAGAAGAGGGACAAGTATTCTTAACTGCTGGACCACATCTCCAGCTCCATTTTGTTGTTGTTGTTTATTTTTTGTTTCTTTGAGATAGGATCTCATTAAGTAGTCCAGCCTGATCTCAATCTTACAGTGCAGCATAGGCTGGCCTTGAGGCTATAGATTTCCTTGCCTAAGCCTCCAGAATCCTATGATTATAGATTTGCACCACCAGCCTTGGTTAGTTATTTGTATCTGATTGTTTGCACGTCCATACTTTTAGGAGTTCACATGCAGAGGTGCTGGCTATGTCCTCTTGCTACCGTATTCATATGTCCACTATGGGAGATGCTGTCAGGGTATTTTCTTCCCTTCAGTCACTTTCTATGGCAATGTCAGCCCCAGTGGATAGTTGTATCCAGGGGGCTTCTTCTTATTTCCTTGGCTGTAGATATCAATGTTGGTGAGTGGTTTTAGAAGTCCTTTACATATTAAGATATTTGAAAATATGTCTGATGTACATCCTGAAGACAATGATGTAGGGAAAACTCCAAAAATTCTGTATTCATGAGGTCCAATATCATCATGGGACAAGAAGACAAACCAGGGGTGGTAGATCTCAATGGGTCAATGATGGCTCGCTACAATTCAGTGGTTAATAAAATTATAGCTGTGGGCTAGAACCAGGCCATGAACCTATGTTGAGCTAAGCCAAGGGAATTTGTGACAGTCCAGAGCCTTAACAACCGTACCTAGACTTGTTGAGCCCTGCCACATAGGCAACTCTCAGGACATGTCAACACTAGGAATCTAAACTGTAGCTGAGTTGTTTCCGGGGTCTCTCATAGCTCCATGGTCTGAATCACTTTTACTACAACAAGGTTGAACTTGCACTTCTCCGTTCGTTCCCCCTCTGTCTGGCTGTGGTGAAGAAGAGTCCATTCACATCTCTGTCTATTTCCATTCAGAACGAGACGATGACCTTGGCAATGGCTGATTAGTCTTTTGAGCCTTGGAGTTTTCACGGGAAAATGGATGTGTTCATTGTTCATGCTAGTAAGGTTGTTTTAGGAGTCCATAAAATAGTGGGCATAAAGTGCTCAGTGGAATTGCAGGACACAGCAAACTTTTAGTAATCGATAGGTATTATTATCACTATTATACCTAATGATTTCCTGACCTACCTCAGTGCCCACTCCAGGCCTGAGAAGCCCAACTCAGTAGAGGCCTGCCTCTCTTGGATGCACTCAAGAGGTGGTGCAAAGCAGTTACTCTGGCGTAGGGAACCTTTAACAAAGTGTCTGCAGACCAGATTATGGGGAAAGAGAAAGTCATTAAGGGCACCAAGCTGGTTGGATAAATTAGATACATATACTGAGTGCTTTTTTAACGGTCATGTGCTTTTATTCTTAGCTGTGCTTTGGGAATATGCTTTTAGTTTGCATGACTTCTGAACCCATTACCCATTTCTAGAATAATAATAATAATAATAATAATAATAATAATAATAATAGCTAACATTTACTGAAAATCACTAAGGGTACTACAGAAACCTTTGAAGTAGGATGTGCATCTGGTTTGGTATCATGGCAGTGGTTAAAGTATTGAAGCAAAGAGAGGGAGCTCTCCCCTCCCCTTGTTTTTAACTCAGCTCTCTCCACCTACCCGCCACTGCAGCCCTTCACCATTCCGCTGCTCACGGATGTGTAAGTCATCATTAAAGTGTGTAACTGCCAATTTTCTCTTCCTACTGGTAAAATATAGGTACCGATGCTTTCATTCACACATCAGCAAATATTTATAAATGCTTTCTCTGAGGTACTGGTCGAAGGATTCAGGTAGAACATTTCCACATGGATCACATAGTCTAGTAACTTAGAGAGTCCCTAGGTCCACTCCCACCACCAATGAGGGTCTTTTAGCTAAGTACCCACTTGTGCCAGACTTTACTTTTGTTGTTGTTATTATTGTTTTAATTTTTTTACATTTCTTTCTCTCTCTCTTTGTCTGCCCCTCCACATAACACACACACACACACACACACACACTGTGTGTGTATATACATGTATATGCACACATGCCTTAGTACAGGTATGGCTGTATAAGAACAATATGCAGAAATTTGTTTTCTCCTTCCAATGTGTGGGTTTCATGGATCCAGTTAATGTCATCATGGATGGACATGGCCCTTAGGTGCTGAGCCTCTGGCCAGCCCACTTGTCCTGTTTCACATCTCATATCAAAGAACAGTTGCTCACTAAAGCAATAATTCTCTGTAGTAAGTCTAACTTGGACTGAGTTTTGCTTGCTGCCTTTGGTAGTTGGCAGCTGACGTATAGACGGGGTAGAGTCCTGCAGGCAAGTTCATTGGAGCGCCCACTGATGGAGTTTGTAATAGTGTTTGGTCTCTGTGTTTTGAGTCTCATGTTCTCAAAGCCTAAAAGGATTTCTGATTGTTTAGGGGGTGTGTCATTTTGGATAGTTACCTGTGTCAGAGTGGAAAAAAGACAGCTGAGGTTGCCACCAGCTAGCTACTCTTCAAAGCCAAATGAAAGAGTGAAATTCCTTGGTGACAGCTTTTAAACAAAAAACTTTTATCTACATAGACTCCACAGCTCAGTGTATACAAGTGGGGATGCTCTTTCTAAATAGTATTTCTTTTAAAGATGGCTTTATAGTTTGAATGTGAAATGTTCCCCCAAAGCTCATGTGCTTAAACAGTTAGTCCACCATGTGTAGTACTGTCTTGGGAAGTCTGGAACCTTGGAATTGAGTGCTAGCTACAGAAGGGAAGAGCTGGACTTAGGTTAAAGATGGTCTATCTATTTCGGCTCTGCCTTGAGTTATCGGGTTCCTTATCTGCTGTGATGTGAGGAGATTCAGCTGCAAGCTCCGATCACCACAGATGGTTTCCTTAACAGACTGGGGGCCCCTAAACAACGAGCCCATATAAATCCTCCCTTAAGCGGCTTCAGGCACAGAAGCAAGGAAAGGACACCAGTGGATGACAGCCGTCAGGAGGCGTGGGCAGCTGGATGAGCTGGCGTTTGAGTGCAGACCTGTCTATGTTGGTGCTTATGTGCGTCACTTTCTAGGTAAAAGCACTCCAAGGAATGCAACTATAATCTAAAGAGAAGGTACAGTGTCAGTCTGTTCTTGAAGTACATTGGGAATGTCTCCTCTGAAAGCGTAAGACAGCCCACGAATTGGCTTTTTCTAAAGAATGAAATGAAGCTCAACTCCCAAGAAGTCGATTTGACAGCTCTGCAGTTTGTTTCCCAGGGTGAAATATTTCCGTTGATGACTGCTCCATTCGTTCTGTCAGGCCTAGAGGACAGTGACAGGAGACTGAGAGGATAGCATGTTTACTATGATGATGTCCTAGTCACTAACCCTACGAGGAAACTCTAAAGAGGGGCAACACCTACTAACTTTCTCAGTCATGCTGGAGACTATTTAACTATTTTCATACTTAAAATGTATTTTTTTATAAACAGGGGCAGTGAAATTTAGTAAAGGAAGGGAAGTAGGAAGGAGAGGGAGAGCCAGAGTGAAGAAATTAAATGGAAATGGAGGAGTGGGTAAATGTTCACTAATCTTTCTACCCTCTTCATTAGTTGTAGGGAGCCATTCAACCTCTCCTTAAAGATGGCACTGACTGACTCAGCTGTACTGGCATAAACAACTCTTAATTGGCATTAGGCAGTGTCATCTGTGGTTTGATCTTGTGCCTGAGCGAGAGCCACGGGGCAGCCCCAGACCACCTGGTGTATAAGCAAGAGTCACGGGGCAGCCCGAGACCACCTGGTGTGTGGGTGGGAGCCACGGGGCAGCTCGGTGATTGGCCAGGACAGGGTTTAAATAGCTGCTCCTGGGTTGGCTCGGGGCCCCCATTCCATTCTACCACTCCACTCTGCTACTCCACTCTTCTCGGCCCCATTCCGCCATTGCACCATTTTCACTCTGTAACTGCATGCATGGCCACTCTGCATTGGGCCATTTTCCATTTTCCAACATGCTCTGCTAAGCTGTAAGTGCATCAAGTTCCTGAATAAACTGCCTGGAGAAGAAGCCTGGTTGTCTAGTGTCATATTCCTGCTGGACAGGGTAGGCGCTAGACAATTAGTCACTAGTCTGCCTTGCCTCATTCAGGACTATATTACAGCGAATGGTGTTGAGTATGTGGGTGTCAGACAGGGTCTCATTTGGTCTACTCTGGTTTCAAACTTGAGCTTGCTGTGTAATTACAAATAACCTTGAACGTCTGTCTTCCAAGTGCTGAGACAAGAGACATCCACCACCACTTCTATCTCAAGTAGTGCTGGGGAATATGCATCCTAGGCAAGTTCTTGACCAACTGAACGACACCCCAGCCCTGACTCATCTTTTCCTTTTCACCCTCTCTTGTCTGTGTTTCTTTATTCTTTAAAGGATGACAAAGTGTGTCTTGTGTCACAGTGTAAAGATGGCTAGTGTATTATAGAGAAAAAAATGTTTTAAACTACCCCAAAACATGAAGTATTGTATTGACATTATTTCCAAAGATGCTTCTCAGCTTCCCATAATCTAGCTGAACTGGGAAGATAGATTACTCTATTAATGACAGATACAGAACGATAGTGTTCACAGGCACACCTCAGCTGTCTAATTCAGCCTCTTCTATTGTATGGCATTAGATCTACTGGCTTAGAGGCATTAAATGACTTTTGAGAGTGTCTTAGTGAAGACTTTATTGCTGGGAAGAAAACACCACGACCATGACAACTCATAAAGGACAACATTTCATTGGGGCTGCCTTACAGTTTCAGAGGTTCAGTTCATCATGGCGGGAAGCATGGCAGCATGCAGGCAGACATGGTGCTGGAAGAGCCAGAAGTTCTACATCTTGATGCGAAGACAGCAGAAGGAGAACTGTCTCGACAGTAGGTGTAGCTTGAAGCTTGAGCATATAGATGAGACCCCAAAGCCTGTCCCTTCAGTGACATACTTCTTCCAACAAGGCCACACTTCTTAATAGTGCTACTCCCCATGGGTTGACCATTAGAACATGAGTCTATGGGGGGCCAAATGATTTAAACCACCACAGAAAGCCACCCAGTTTTTATTATAAGGATTTTAGATTTTTCCTATCACTAATTTGTGTCTTGGCTTCCTCTGAATTAAACTTTAATAACATTGTTCTCTTCTCATTTCTCTGCTAAAACTGGGCATGCCTAACCTGTGATCAGTGTGTCTACTACTCTTACAACTTTTACAATTAGATAGCTCTCTTAGTTCCCCAGGTTTACCAAAATAGATGCTACAACTGAAAATGAATCCCCTTGATATTCTGGGGAGGAATCACAGAGCAAGTAAGCACCACAGAGTAAGCATGTACTAAATGTGCTGCAGGAACAGCTAAGGGCTCTCATCGCAAGCAGCAAGCAGCAAATAGAGAGAAGAAACTAGGAATGGTATGTGGCTTTCGAGACCACAAAAACCAGTCTCTGGCAACACACTTCCTCCACCTGAGCATCACCACCCAGTCCTATGCAAACAGTGCCACAACCAGGAGCAAGCGTTCAAGTGACCAAGCATGTGGGGACATTTCATCTCAACCCTCACACTTATGCTGTCTGTTCATACACAGGTTCCTTTGTGTGCCCACTGAAGGAGCCACATTCTCCTTCTGCCTGGCATCTCTCTGTCCTTACTAACTCAGCTCTGGTTGAAGCCTTCAGTCCAAACTTACCCTCATTGAGTCTTATGTCAGTCTGAAATAGTTCCTGCCTAACTGAATGCATAATCAAAGGCCAACACCATCCTAGTGTTATACCTGCAGAAATGAAGAGCTTTGCTTCCTTGTCAGACCCTCCTCTGACTCTGAATCACACTCTGCCCTTCTCAAAAGATTATCAGTGATGTTCCTCGAGTGGGAAAAAGCCAGTGAAGTTCAAAACAAAATGACTGTCACTTAGCCAGGCCCCTAGCTGGTCAGAAGCACTCACAGTTCCTTTAAGTTTTGCCCCATCCAGATTGATTAAATAACTTGAATTATGAATGTAAAATGAGAGAGCATGTCGGAAGCATCACAAAACCAGCAAGGATGTTGTCAATGGCTTGGGAAAACATGTGTGTTATAGTAGACATTGGAAATACAGACACAGAAGGGCATGGAGCGCCAGAGTTGGTGTGAAGGCACACACACTAGATCAGTGCAACTGGACAGTGACAAGTCAGCATTGGATGGCTTATTTCCTACAACAATACTTATGTGATCTGAAAGAAGGAGGTAAAATCTAGTTATACATATGTTCTTTCTGCTATGTGTGTAGTGTGTGTGTCTGCATGTGTGTAATGTGTATGTTTAGTGTGTGTGTAGTGTGTGTAAGATATCAGGTGTCTTCCTTGATTGTTTTTCCATCTTAATTTTTTATTTTTTATTTTATGTATGTGAGTACACTATCTCTCTCTTCAAACACACCAGAAGAGGCAAGCAGATTTCATTACAGATGGTTGTGAGCCACACTGTGGTTGCTGGGAATTGAACTCAGGACCTCTGGAAGAGCAGTCTGTGCTCTTAGCTGCTGAGCCATCTCTCCATCCCCCCTTTCATCTGAATTTTTAGAACAGGGTGTCTAACTTAAGCTTGTCAATTTGAATAGATTTGGAGGCCAATGAGCTCCAGGCATCTCTCTCTCTCTCTCTCTCTCTCTCTCTCTGTCTCTGTCTTTCTCTGTCTCTCTCTCTGTCTCTCTGTCTCTGTCTCTGTCTCTCTCTCTCCTACCCCCACCTCCCAGCTGGAGTTAGAAATAAACACTTGGCTTTTATGTGGAGTGATGTGGATCCAAGCTCAGGCTTTCTAGCTTACATGACAAGTCCTTTTATTTATTTATTTTTAAGATTTATCTATTTATTTATTTATTTATTTATTTATTTATTTATTTATTTATCTAGTGTACATCGTTGTCTTTAGACACACCAGGAGAGGGAATCAGATCCCATTACAGATGGTTGTGAGCCACCATGTGATTGCTAAGAATTGAACTCAGGACCTCTGGAAGAGCAGTCAGTGCTCCTAATCACTGAGGCATCTCTCCAGCCCACATGACAGGTACTTACCTATCAGAGAGATCTTCCTAGCCTCTTTCTTTCTATGTTAATTTCTATTCTCATACTAGAAACAGGATTTGAGAGGGGAAATGGCAATGGTGTAGGGAGGGTTGGTCTTAAGTTATAATCAGTCATAGTTGCAAGTCTCAGAGTCAAAAATATAAATGTGCAATAAATTATGGTTAGGGAGAGAGGAGGAAGTCGGAGAGGGAACAGAGCTGTCGTTCTGAACTAGATTCCAACCTGACTTTGTCTTTTCATTAGATTAGGCTAAAGAAAGATTATTAACTCTCTATTGTGACAGCAGAAAAAAACAACAGCAGTCACAGACCCAGAAGCTTAACACACAGAGACATCTGTTTCACACAGCTCTATACATTAAGAACCTAGACAGGGTCTCACAAGACTGTGATCTGACCATCAACGAGGCCACCAGATAGAACAGAGTTCGAATTCTCTCTATACTCTAAGACAAGTCTCCTCACCAGAGTCTGGATCCAACCTGGCATGCTGATTACCACACAGATCCAAGTACCTGGAGCAGACTTCAAAGACTAGTCTGTGGCAGATCGGGAAGATGAGCCTTGTCCGCTCCCTCGCTGGGCCATCTTGGATGAAGCTTTTGTCACCAGGAAGGAAAGACACAAGTGTGACACTCCAGCCTCACTGCTGTGAGGATTCTGGTGAAAGACTTGAGAGTGCGGCCCTGGCTTCCACTGTTTGTTTCAGTGTTCTACGCTGGTTCTGACACAGCTCTCACCAGGAAGGCCTTTCCTGGTCACATGTTCACACACTCTGCTATCCTGATTGCCCAGTGAAGGGCAGTTCCACCCCACCCTGAACTTATATATTTAGACACCTAGTTAGAAGTGCTAGCAGATGAATCAGAGTGTTTGCGTCTAATCGCTCTTTCATGGTTTGGGATCTTTCCGTTCAGTGATCTATTCCATACGACTTGCCTTATTTGAGGGCAGAGCACTTATATAAAGCAGTACTGGGTGTCTTGTGGGTGTGTTATTTAGTTTCATCAATTACTTGAACCTTGGTGATAGAGACAGAACAACAACAAAGCGCTCACTTCTGTGACGACAGCAATGTTGGGATTCAAAAGTCAGTGTATTCCAGTGGATGTTCCTACTCACCTCTTCCCCTCTTTCCACTCAAACAAAATTGTGATAGAAGTGCACCCTATGCATGTGGAAGGCAAAGACAACACTGGATTCCCTGGAACCTGAGTTAGAGATGGTTGTGAGCTCCCACGTGCTAGGAGTTGAACTTGGGTTTTCTAGAAGAGTATGCAGTACTGTTAACACTGAGCCATGTCTCCAGCCCTTGCAGTAATTTTCTTTAAAGTGATCATTTTACCTGACCTCAATCTAAGGAACACAATCCACAGAAACATGTAAATCATACGCGAGTTATTTTCTTGTTGTTATTAAGTTTTTATTTGGTGTGTGTGTGTGTGTGTGTGTGTGTGTGTGTGTGTGTGTGTGTATGCAGGTCAGAGGACAACGTTCAGGTATGAGTTTTCTCTTTCTGCTCTTCAGGTCACAGGGGTAGAATTCAGCTTGTCAGGTTTAGGAACAAGATCTTTTACCTGCAGAGCTGTCTTTCCAGCACAAGTTTCCAGCTTATCCATTCTGTATGAAAGCACACGATATTGAATTAAAGCATTTTTGCTCACACACTACTTAGGGTTGCTTCCTTGCCCACTAACAATGATTGCACACCTTTTGGGGAGTACAGAATCTTTTTCAGACCTTGGTCCTCTGGGTCCCGACTAAGGAATTGACAATGGGCACGGTGACCACTGATGTACTGTGACTACTCTGTGAAAACCATCACGTGCTTTCACAGAGAACTTGTGAAACCTGCTAAAATCCTGGACCTAGTTAGCAAGGGTAGGGTTTTAACTCAGACACGCTGGCTCCACTCTGCTCCTTAATTACTTCATACCTTGCTTCTTGGGTTTAATTTGGGATTATAAAGATTAAAAGAAAAATAAATCGCCTCACACACATAGCTCACACTCTATCTAGTGCCAGGTCTAATGTATAGAAACAGCTCAATACAATTTAATGATTGTTCTAGAAGCTAGGTTGGTGTATTTTGGGTGACCCTTTTGTAGCCATCACAGAATGGTCTTTCAAAGTCAGGCTAGACCTGAAGCTTCTCACCTGAAGAATACCTGACAGCTTTGCTGTTGGGAAACAGCAGTCCATCTGACAGCCTTGCTGTTGGGAAACAGCAGTCCATCTGACTTGAGAAACTTTACAGGGTACCTCACAGTGACCTCAATGAAAGTTTGCAGGTCGTGAAGGCCAATTAGTTGCTATGGTGTCAATGAGTGCAAATTGCTGTAGGTTGTTGGTGAACAGGGAAATCTCTGCTGGGTCAGCGCCCAGGGCAATGAGGTACTAAAGCCTCTGCAGGGAGCTACAAGGCAGACACCTTAAAACCACAACTGTGCTGGGTGGTGGAGGTCTATGCATAAACGGGATGGGTTCTTCCTGTTTCCCCAGCCTGTGTGTGTAAATTAGGGTGTTAATCTCAGTCTCTACCTTTCTGTGTGGCCCAAATTAATTTCATTTTAGGAGTGGTTTTCTTTGTGGGTATAGAAGCAAGGCACAGAACACAGACTTGCTTATATGGTGCAACTTTTGATTATCAGGACAACTTTGGGATGTCAGTAACAATGCTTTTCATTTAAAAGTACTTCGTATTAGAGATAACCGAAATGAAGACAGGAAATTACGCTCACTCTGTGTAAAACATGGAAAACATTTACTCAACCTTTAAGGATGAGGAGGAAGAGGAGGAGGAAGAAGAAGAAGAAGAAGAAGAAGAAGAAGAAGAAGAAGAAGAAGAAGAAGAAGAAGAAGAAGAAGAAGAAAATTCACAATGCTAAATTGAACCCAGACATTGCTAGAGTACAGTGATGATTTCACTAATGGTTAAATAAAATTTTTCAAATTAATAATGCTCGTGCTGCCACAATAGACATAGTTCACTGAGATAATTAGAATGATTTTTTACTTTGTTAATAATGTAAAGTGTCACTGCTGGGGGTGATAGTCACGGATGTCTGCAGAGAACATCGAACAGAGCAGAGCACTCTGTCTTTGAAAAAAAACAGCCTTATCCCACAATTGCAGAATGTTTTATTCATACGGTGTTTATGTCTGCATATGTCCAAGCTATTTGCTAGGTGAACAGTCACACTTGATAGATCCAGGAGGGAATTTCTTGGTACAATGAGCAAAAAGAGCTATTTTGTTCTTGTGCTCCAACCTCAAACCAAGAAAAGAAAGAAAAAAAAGCTGTCATAAAAATATGGTCACCTTTCTGTCTTTAAAACAGCGCTAGTGCCTGGGGAAGATTCTCAGAATGAAAAAATATCTGTGACATTACCCAGGAAACTTTCAGTTCTTCACCTTGTAATAGTCAATCTTATTTAGACAGTGCTCTCTGGGTGGATTGGAAACTGTACTGTAAGGGATGGCTGTGGCCGCAAACCCACAGAACTATTACATATGACCATGACCTGGGCCCTCTACTAAAACTTTACTGTTTAGCTCTGTTCCTCACTGCTTTGACAAGTACCATAATCCAAACTACCGATGATAAAAATAAATCACTTCTCCCTACTTAATGATCTCTTGCTTTCCCTGATTTCCTGACTCCGAGAAGGTGAAGATATACTCCCTATAATTGGAAACCTGGGAAAGGGCAGCATAAGCTTTTACAATAAAGCTTTTCGTTATGTAGCTGTAAAGTTTCCGCCATTGAAAATAAAAGAGGCTATAATCAAACTGAAGGTGTATCTCTAACCAGGGTGCTGCCCTGAGGTGCTGATCCTTCCTCGTTCAAGGGTAATGTTGGCTCCCCATCAGTAATAAGAGCAGTTAGAATTTTTCTGTTGTTCATTTAGTTTCAATGACCCCTGGAAAGGGCTACTTACTGAAGTGTATTTGTTTGTGGAGGTAATTCTGTGGGGGAATATTTTAGATTCTGCTACAGAAATGGTGCTTATGATAGGGAAGAAAAGCAGCATTTAAAGAAACACGGAGATCACTTGCAAATTGTGCTACTTTCTCCGGTACAGATGGGCCTGAAAGGGAAAAGGTTCTCTGCGTGGCTCACACATCTCCCAGCGATGACATCATTGTAAAGTCACGGTTGCTCACATCCCAGATGGAGAGCAAGCCCTCCAAAGCCAACCAGGAAATGAGAAACTATTACTAACAGCCCTGGAAGAAGCCAGCTCTGCTGGCAGATTGGGAATCTGCAATGAATAACTCAAGGGGAGGATACACTTGAGTGGTCATGCCTTCCATCTTCCCAAGGGTCATAGCATCTGTTGTTCCAGACACTTGCATATGGAAACCAGCACCTGAGCTCTCAAAACGGGCACAGAGTATTAATGGGTAGACAGCCTTGGGTGGAAAGTGACTGGTCAACAGTTCAGAACACTGGATTAGCAACTTTACAGAGGAGAATTGGAGGAAATGGTCTTAAGGGACTATCATTAAAAAAAAAATGCTTTAAAAAAAATCTGGGGCTGGTGAGATGGCTCAGCGGGTAAGAGCACCCAACTGCTCTTCCAAAGGTGATAAGTTCAAATCCCAGCAACCACATGGTGGCTCATAACCATCCCTAACGAGATCTGGCTCCCTCTTCTGGAGTGTCTGAAGACAGCTACAGTGTACTCACATATAATAAATAAAATAAATCTTAAAAAAAAAAAAATCTGGAGTCACTGAGCCCAAATAGCTTACCAATGACCAGAACTAGCCTGACATGACAGAATTCTGGCTAGAACAGGAATGAGAGGATTAACTCTGCCTCTTGTTGATTGCTACTTAGAAGGCTTATCTGGAATCTGTGTTAGATGCCTAGTGAAAAGGAAAGGAGTGGGCTTCCTCTCTTATTCTCCTTTTCTGGATCTCTAAAATTCAGCTTTAGACGTTGTTGTTAGGAGCTGGAGAGAGGCCAGTGTCTGTACAGAGTTACCTGTGGTAACTTAGAAGGTTGTGCACTGGGTAGGATGGCCCGCCTTTAAGCACTCTTAGAGGTTTCAAGATAACCCACTTAGAAAGCTGTGGTACCACTCAGTAGGGCTGGCTCCATTTCAGATCTTGATTCTATGTCAGAGAAGGTCAGAATGAGATCATGTATATAGTGGGACAAGGCAGAAAGATTTTTAGGTATCTGCTTTGAAGCTTTCAGTCAGCTATAATCACATGACTACAAGAACCCTCTCTGAGAGGCCATTTTTAGGTTTGGGAGAGAAAAGGGCTGATCTGTCCTCAATTTGACAGGGTTTGGAATCACCTAGGATAGGTACCACTTAGAGTGTCTATTAAGGACTTTTCTTTTTTTTTTTCCTTTTCATTTTGTTTTGTTTTTCGAGACAGGGTTTCTCGGTATAGCCCTGGCTGTTCTGGAACTCACTTTGTAGACCAGGCTGGCCTCGAACTCAGAAATCTGCCTGCCTCTGCCTCCCAAGTGCTGGGATTAAAGGCGTGCGCCACCACACCGGGCTTAGGACTTTTCTATAAAAGTTGGGGGAGAGGAAACACTCCCTGTACATGAGTGACATCACCCCCTGGGCTGGAGTAGTCCTGGGGGAAACAGAATTTAGGAGAGAGCAAGCTGAGTACAGCAGTCATCTCTGCTTCCTGACAGATGCAACTTCACCCACCACAAGCTCCTGTCACCATGCCCCCTGGGCAGCAACTGTCTCCTCATACAATGAGCCAGAAGAAAGCTTCCCTCCCCTCCCCTCCCATTCCCTTCCCTTCCTTGAGTTGCTTTTGTCAGATATTTTGTTACCATAGCAAGAAAAGTAACAAGCTCAGCATACCCTGAATTCCTTCTTCATCTTCCATCCGCCCAGCTACATTTTAGCATCCTTTCGACATTGTTAGCCATTCTTTATTGTAAGTTCCAGACTTTCCAACACTTAGATGGTGCAATCATCTAAGTGTGTTTCCCAAATTTTACCTGTGGCAAACTTAATTTTCAATCCAGTTGTGTTAGGGAAAGGGGTCTTCAAGAAACTATGAAGTCACAGGGCTTTGTCCCTGCAGGGAAATTAATATCATGTCCAAGTCCATTGAGTAAAGGAGGGTATTTAGCAGCAGATCCTAAAACAGCCACTTCCTTTCGAAGATTCTTCCCAAGTCCAGTGCACAGTGAAAGTTGCCTTCCAACAGATATGGGGATAAAAGCATCTCTAGGTCCATTGGTTTCCCCTGGAGCATTGTGGGAACTGGGGCAAATATTGTCTCTCGGAAGGGATTCTGTCTCTTGCCTGCCTGGTGAGGTGTCCATGCCTTGGAATGCTGGTCAAATAAGGACAAAGCAAGCTGAGTTCATTATGCATTGCCTCTGTGAGCTCACCCCTAAAGCTGCTCTTTCTGCACTGTTATCCTGTGGGTAAGTGAGTATATGCGGGAGTCAAAGCCAGGAAGCTGGCTGGAGCAGCTGCTTCACCCCTGGCTGAGAGGCACCTGGAGATTGGTTCCACTCACCCAGCCTTGGATACTGTGGTGTAGTGCATAGCATGGGCAGTCTCTCAACAGCCAGTGGCTATGACAGACAGGAGCTCCCCTCCCGTCTAGACTGATACCTCTTCACATTCAACCTGGCTCCTTAGATGATCTCCTCTGATGGCTATGCTATTGGTAAGTCTCAGCAAGTTCTATCTACTCTCCTAGTGTGCCCTGACTGGGAGCAGGCCAGCACAGGACTGGTTGTGTTATCAAAGCCTTGTTACTCAGGAGGCTGAGGCAGGGGATGGAGAGTTTGAGGCCAGCCTGGGCAGCGTAGTGAGACTGTCTCAGGACAAGTTCAGCTTTTGATTCTGAATTCTCCACCCTCTCCGTCCATCCCTTCCTCTCCTTCCTTCCTTCTCTCCTTCCTTCTTCCCTTTCTCTTTTCTGCCCAATCACTCTATCTATGATGGGGGTGGGGGTGACTTCTTAAGCCTTTATTTGAGCTTGTTGATTAGCAAGTGCCTTAACAAGTGACAACATGCCCATTTGGGCCTCATCTATTTTTACTTGTAATAGATTAAGTCAGGAAAGGAAGGTAAGGCTTATAGAACCAAGCTAGAGGGCCTAGATCTTCTCCAGTTAAAGAGAAAACATTACTCTGCCTATTTATTTCCTTCACAAATATGGACTAGGGAGAGTAAAGAAGTTGCAAGGAGTTTAGAGATATTCTGCCAATAACGATCAGCACATTGAACTAAGGGAAGTGTTAAGGGAGGTAGTGCCAGAGGCAGACATGGTTCTGGTTTTATTTAGCACATTTAATAATGATCTGGAAAGGGGGAAACACATTAAAATCACAGATTATCCTAAATTGACAGGTGCTGTAAACACAAATGAGGGCAAACAAAAAAGAATTTAGAACAGAAATGAGATTCCATCAGGAAAAAAAAAAGTAGAGGGAGTTCTCTTACATCTGTGAGGGTATCCTAAATCAGCAGTGGAAATTGTTGGAAGAGTCATTTAGCTCAGAAAGCATTCATAGGCTTTGCCCACTTTTATCAGTGCTAACCCTGCCCCCAACAGTCATAGCTATTTTTATTCAGTCACATTAAACCGATTATTCCCAACACGTCAAAACACAAATCTGGTCTTGCCATTCCTCTGCTGGAGGCTAAACTCACAGGTCCTGAAGGAATCTCCCTCCTCTACTTCCTTAACCTTTGCAATCTGATATGTCCCTCTGCTCCGCTCTCCTTAAGACTTCCAGGCTGAAGTATTTGCAAATTCCTGACTGCATCATGCCTTCTTATCTCCAAAGGACTCTCAACACTCAGTTCTGGCCCCACTTCCTTCCTAGACTCTGTGCGAAACTGCTCGCTGCCCATCTCTGAGTTCACATTGGTACTGTCTTTATCACTGCACCGATTAGACATGTTAATAATGACAATGTGAGTGTTTATTTGTTGAGCAAATAACTGTGCTCCACACTCTCCCTGTGTGAGGCCTTTTACATTCATTATCTTTGTAACCATCACAGACCTCTTAGCATGATGCACTAATGATCCTCATGCAAAGGAGATGCAAAGTCTGTGTTAAGTCCAACAACCAGCGCATGGTTGAGCAGCTGATGCCGGAGATTATGCTATTATTGGAATTCATTTCCTGTCTCTCTCCTGAGACGGACACACTCCTTGAGGACAGGGAACATGTATGATTGTCTAGTATTTAGAGTTCTTTGCATAGTACACAAGCTTCATGACAACATCAACAAAGATATTTAATACTTAATGTATATTAATCATGTATCTTTAGTAGCCATCCAAGCAGGTGTGAGGTGATAGCTCATTGTGGCTTTGATTTGCATTTCTCCAATGAGTAGACACTAGTCATTTTGTACATCTTGTTTTGAAGAAATGCCTGTTCATGTTCTGAGCTGATTTTGAAGTTGAATTCTTAGTCTATAGGTGTATGTGTGTGTGTGTGTGTATGCGTGTGTGTGTGTGTGTGTGTGTGTGTGTGTGTGTGTGTCACTATTGATTGGCCTCATGCTTCTGCATAGGTCATTTGGCAAAGTCTCCTGAGAGAAAGCAAGTTTGCACTGTTAGATTTCCAATGCAGTACTTGGGAGAGACCAGTTGGATAGAGAGCATTGGCTCCCTGGCTCTTATTGAAGCCATCTGCTTTGTCTTAGCCATTCTTTTCCATTGAAGCATTTGCTCCACAAATTCTTGTGTTAGCAGCACAGTCTTTAGTGTCTATTATTCTAAGAGTTGGCATTTCTTATCATGATTTTTACTGCTATTATCTATCAAGGTAGAGGGGATTAGCAAAGTCCAGACCCAGGACATTGCCTGTGAGATACAATTTGCTTTGTTTGGGTAGGATTTGAATGTGTCTCTCATGGGGCAATATGTTGAGAAGTTGGCTCTTTTATGGTGCTGTAGGCCTGTTGGTGGTTACTACCTGCATTTCCTCTCATGCTCTGTCTTGCTATACGATTATTTGCCATTAAGACCTCCCAGGAATCTGAGTCAACAGGTCTGCCTTTAATTATATTTCCAGCCTTCTAAACCATGAATCAAAAAAACCTCTTTTTTTTTCTATAAATTATGCAGCCTCAGGCATTTTGTGATAATAACAAAAGACACTTTTACACATAGGGGAAGTCATGTTAATCAGGATTGGAATGTAGTTGTAGTCTTTCAGTGTAGTTGTGCTATAGGATCACTTCTCAATATATTCACTTTCTCACCTGCAAAATGGCTCTTTGCCTGTAGACCCCAGATTAACTACTTCTCCATCACCAGGGGGATGTCAAATAAATTTCAGTTTCTGTATCTCAGTCACAAAGATTCAACTCCGTCTTTTGTGATAAAGTTAAGAAATAGTGTTTAAGTAAAGCAGTAGATGGCTTTTCCATGTGCCGCTGGACTAAGCGATTTTATGTGCCGCCGGACTAAGCGATTTTTAGCTAGGAAATAATGTGACTTATTACCTTGGCATACTGCTTAGAAGCTTAGGAGAATGTGTTTTGTTAAAATTGATAATTCACATATAATCAGGCCTGTAAGATGAGAGATTTGTGTGTAATGGGCTAGGTGAGTGGGCTTTGTATTTATTACATTCACAAATGAGGCTTGTGTTATTAGGAATGTTTTATAGCAAAAAGTAATACCTACATTATTTAGCAGCTTTAACAGTTCAAAACTTTCCCCAGACACTATTTTATTCCATTTTCGCTGGAGTAATTTCTTTTTACAAATGAGAGAATGAAGACTTCCACATAGTAACCAAAGTAATTAGAAATCTTAGTGTAAACCAGGAGCAGAGGCCCAATTTGAGCCAGTATCTTCTGAATCTAACCCCACAGTGAGTTCTATTCAACAACCATGACCTGTTACAATGGGGTGTGATGATTAATATTCATTACTACCTTGGTTAAACTCAGAACTGCCTAGGAGAGACCCCATCTAAGTGTGCCTTTCTGAAGAGACAACGGAAGAGCCAAAAGAGCTCACTATGAACCTGAGTGACTCATGCCACAGGCCGGAGTCTTGGCCTGAGTCAGAAGATCAAGGGTGCTCTCAGTACAGTCTTCTGGACAGCAGAAGCAACACAGCCAGCCTCCCCGCTCTTCTACAATCAGATCTTGTCTGCCATGATGGGTTCTATCCGCAGGCTATGAATTTGGATTCAGTTGTCTTTCTTACAGTCCCAGGAGCAGGGACTACTATACAGGGCCTCTGGTTATTATGGAAGGACAGAGCAATTTCATTTCCATAAAGTTTAAGGATCTTAAAGTTAGCAGTGTAGGACCCTTGAGTGGCAATCCACTGAAAGACATGAACAACAAGGCTTTGCTGAGCCTCTAGCCATTTCTATAAGCCCTGAACATTTCACCATTTTTTTATATATAAAGTCACATATTTATTAGTTATTAAACATTAGATTAAATTATGTGTTACATATTTATTCAAATTGCCTACTGTGTATTCCTTATAAACGGGAAGGTACTCATGGGAAACAGTAACACAAAACCTAAAACAAAACAAAACAAAACAAAAACATATAAACGGTATAATTGTTTTATTTTCTAGTGCTCATATTTAGAATGTGTCAAAATTGCACATTTCTAATTACTAACCTTACAATTTAAAATATTCAACTTTTAAAAATCTTTTTTAACATTTAATCGATTAATTATTGGATCTTTATTTATTTATAATTGGATATTTTATTTATTTATATTTCAAATGTTATCTCCTTTTCCAGTTTCCCCTCTGCAAATGCCTTATCCATCCCCTCGTACCCTGCTTTTATGAGGGTGCTCCCCAACTCATCCACCCACTCCTGCCTCACCGCCCTTAGCATTTTTCTACACTGGAGCATCAAGCCTTCACAGGACCAAGGGCCTCCCCTCCCATTGATGCCAGATAAGGTCCCTCAGCTCCTTCAGGCCTTTCCATAACTTCTCCATTGGGGTCCCTACGCACAGTCCATTGGTCGGCTGCAAGCATCTGCATCTGTATTTGTCAGGATCTGGCAGAGCCTCTCAGGGGACTTCTATATCAGGCTCCTGTCAGCAAGCACTTCTTGGTATCACCATAGTGCCTGGGTTTGGTGTTTGCATGTGGGATGGATCCCCAGGTGGGGCAGTCTCTGGATGGCTTTTCCTTCAGTCTCTGCTCCACTCTTTGTCAATTCACTGGGTTTTAAAGAAGAAACTAGCTTGAACAGGTTTAGAAGTGTGTCTTAGAGTAGGTCTAAGTCTGTATGTTGAAGGTCTCCATTTAGATTATTCATCAGTCCTGGCCACTCTCTAAAAGAGTGGCTTCTTTCCTGCATTAGTAGATGATATCACAGTCTAGCTGCTGAGCCCCTAAACCAAACCTTGGTCCTTTTTGTAATTCTACATTTAATTGCTTTCTATCACTAAGACCTATTGACCATCTGTCCAAAAATATCTCTATCTTTCGGATATTTCTCCACCACACCTAATTCTACCCTGAATTAGACAAATCAGCTTTCTGTGTAATCTGTAGCCCCTCCCATGTGATCTCTCTGGTTCTTTTCTGGCTCTGCAATCCTTTCTCCTTGCCCAGCAGAGGTCACAAAGATGGGAAGTCTTTGTCCTTTTGCTTATGACTCTGCAAGGGATTCTGCTTTGATTTGGAATCAGAGCCAATCAAATCCAAGCCTCAATGTAGCCTTTGAGCCCCTAGGTTCTCACAGTTCTTCAGAGTCCACTTCCTCCTTCTGTTTGGTAGGTTCGTGTTAGTAGAATTGCACTTGTGTTGGTCCCCTGCATGCAGCAAATTCCTCTTCCATTGGCTGTGTTATTTTTCCTTTTCCTGTTGCTTGTTCCCCTACACTGTTAGGAGTTACTGGCCTCTTCCTTCAGATACTGCCTTCTCTGTCATGAGGTGCCACCATATCTCTCTGAGAAATCTGAAATAACCCTGCCACTAGCAGGTTTTCTCTATAGACTCCTGAGAGGTCTTAGTCTATTCATGGGAAACATATCAGAATAGCTCTTATGACGTAAGGCTGGGTTAGATGGTGATGCCGCCTGCATTTCAATGGTGGCTTCACACCCCTTGAGGGTGTGGGAAGCTGTTGGATGACACTGAAGATCCAAAGTCCGGCGGAAGCTTCCTCAGGCTCAGTCCTTATCTCTGAAGAAGATGCTTCACTAATTAGCGCAGTGAATGTGGGAAGTGGATGTTTATTGGTGAAATCAGCACCTTGTTAATTAGCACTATGAATGCTAGAGACGGGCTGCCATTAGAAATGTAGAGGGGGATGAAGAGAGCTGTAGACCTTCCAACGTAGCACGACCAAGGTGAAGAAAGAAAACCTTTTCATCCAAAGCTGAACAGAAAATGGCATTTTTGTATGATTATTTGTTTTGTTTTGTTGTTTGTTTTGAAGCCAGCGATCCTCCGTGTATCTCTGGATGTTCTGAAACTCACTACTACGTAGACCACACTAGTCTCAAGCTCAGACTTACAGAGATCCTAATGCCTCTGCTTCCCACATGCTGACATTAAACCCATGTACCACCATGCCCAGCATGAAAGAACAGAGTCCACTGGCTTATACAACATTTTCCCTCTCTTTTCCTCTGTGTATGTGTGTGTGTGTGTGTGTGTGTGTGTGCTTGTAAATATCTGGGTGTGTATGCACATGTGTGCACATGAGTGTGAGGCCTGGGTTGAATGCCAGGGATATCTCATGATCACTCTTCCACATTATTTTTGAAGCATGGTCTGTTCTCTCCATCAAAGCCAAAGCCCAGCAATATGGCGAGTTTCTCTTCCAGCTTACTCTGGGTGGCTCCTTTCTATGCCACAAACTACAAATGAGCCTTCTTACCCACCCGGCATTTCCATGCGTACTCATGAACCAAGTGCTGTATCCCCTGATCCAGCTCCCAGTCCTAAAACACTTGAGTTTGTCTGTGGCTGACTATAAGGGCTGCACAGTCTCCTACTCAATTATTGTCTTGGCAGTCTTGAATGAAGATGGTGCTGGAAGCGCATACTAAAGGGATAGAAAGAGCCACACCCCCGTTACAGAACAGGTTTTACCAGTAGTCTCCCGTTTAATAGCTGATTATATTTTACTTCATTTCATGAAGTCTGTATGTGAGAGATTAGGGTGAGCCATGCCTTTATTTATAACCTTACAGCAAAGGTGTAGGGAAGAAACCCAACTCAGGACTTGTTAACGATCTTCTGAAGAGACACATACATGATAATAGAGCTTAGGTTTCTTCCTACAAGCATGAATGAATGAAGTTCACTTGTATATTTATCTATTTATTTAGTATTGCTTACTAGCTGCCTTTTAACCATAACCTGGGGCCTGAAAGACAATGGAAGACTTAACAGAGACGTGCTTTTCAGAGCCACCTGTCTTAGAACACTGGCCCTGAGAGATACTATGAAGAAAAATATAGAGATGAAATAATATGTATTAAGGGTTAAATGAGACACAGGCCTGTCTTTTGTAAATATGTACAATGTACACGAGTATCTTAAAGACTTTGAGAGGTGACTGAGGGAACATCACAAAGACACAGAGAGACACAGAGAGAGAGAGAGAGAGAGAGAGAGAGAGAGACAGACAGACAGACAGGCAGACAGACAGAGAGACAGACAGACAAACACAGATACAGACACACACACACACACACACACACACACACACACACACACACACATGGCAGGGAGAGGTTTACCTTGTTTTAACAAGAATTTCCCAAAGTTATTTGAATGAGCATGAAACTATTTTTTTCTGTCACATGTGCTAACACAACCTAGAAAGACTTTGGGGGTGGGATGGGGTGTGAGTAACAGATGTGGATAGGAAGTTGGCAATACAAACAACCAGCTTTGATTATCCTGAGGAGGTCGTCTGGGGTGAGAGCCACCCTCCTCTTCTGGTGTGCCTCCTACATAGAGAACGCCTGTAGCATGGCTATGAAGAGGCCAAGAAGCATCCCTTGGGCTATTCTTACCTTCTGACCTACCTTTTACAGAGAGACAGGAAGAGTCATGTTCTGGAAGCAAGAGGACTGGGAGATCCTAGGTGCACTCAGGCACTGATAATCAGATATGAACATGCTACTTGGTGTAGCAGAAAAAACTGAACCCCTGAGAGATACAGTGAAGTGAAATTCAGTTCCTACACCTTTTATGGGTCAGCCCGAGCTCGTCACCAGGAGAATGACTACAAAGGTATTTCACCTTAGTGAGGCTAGTGAGCTGGCCTTGAGAATAACTCCAGGGACTCAGAGTAAGAAGAAACAGGACTACTGATGGGCTTTTGTCTCTATCTTCCCTCCATGACACCCCAAAGAAGACATCAGATTCATTTGCATTTCTAAATCCAGAACAGGCCTAAGGAAGTTGACTATTTTCTTTCTCTTACTGACTTGTTTAACTAGACATCAAACTGTGCCATAAAGTCTGGCAAATACATTCAAGAACGAATCCTGAATTACGATCTCCCATGTACATACAATTACTGAGGTGAACACTTGGACAACAGAGGACTATCTGAGTACAGTTGAAAGGGAGGGAAGGAAGGAAATGGAGAGAGCTTTCGCTCGTGCTCTGATGGTATGTGAACTCTTCTTTCAACTTGGGATGCCCTGTGCTTCCTTCTGTTGTCACTATTAGTACACTATTAACTATTAATCACTAATCATCCTCCATTTACAGTTGAGATGGCGTTTACTTTGGTAAGCCTTCTCTCAGCCCTGGGTCTAGTATATTAGGAAATATGTCCAGGTGTCCCCGTATGGCTTTCATGGGCATGCTTGCATCATTACTTATTGGCTATGTACTACTAGATTATAAAGTCTATCGTGGTCCATGATCATAGTGATATACATAAGTCCCCAGAGCCTGCTCCATCGGCTGCTGGGAGATAGAAGCTTAATGTGCATCTCTATTTTAGTTAGTTGATGCAGGGGGTTTGGATTTTATTTAGAGCATCCTTGATATCCTGTGCTGTATTTGGGAAAACTCACATCAACATAACTCTTACATATTAAACTTCACATTCACTACGAGAATATGGGATTGGTGACCCCAAGGTAATTAAACCAGAGGTAAACAAAATGTTACAGATTATGGAAGTTAGACAGAAGGGCATTAAAACATATAGTTTCTGAAGAAATTCTTGAGTTCTGCAAGTTCCTAGCAGTGACCCCTCTTGGCAGAGCAGGGCTTTGGGTTATAAAGTCAGTCGAATGATCAAGAGGCACCATTGTTTAGAAGGCTTGATTTGTCAGTATATATAATTGTTTGCTCTGAGGTTTCCTTGTCATATGATGGCAGTGGCCAAGAACTGCATGTGAAAACCACAGACCAGTATACAAATAAATGAAAAGACCAAAGTTATAAACACACATGAGCACATGCATTCAAAGTGGCTTCTCTTGAGACATTTATTTGCGTGTATGTTTGTACAGCTATGTAACATGAAGAATATAGTATATACATATGAGTGTATGTTTGTTAGAGGTAAGGATGAAAGAAAAGAGAAAAGATTGTGGGAAGACAAATAAAGAAAATAAAGACATAAGAAGAGAAAGAAGAAATCAAATGTATAGCCAAATTCTTGGTACTTGATGTAAATAAGCCAAGTTTTAAAAGCAAATACATTTAAGCCATAGAAACCAAACCTAACCATGTGCACAATTCTTTCTTAGCCCCCACTGAATTCACAGGCTTATGTATATATACACAGTTACTGTGGTCTTTGCTGTTCACTAAATAGTTAGCTAAAACATTTTGCTGATGACCAAAGTTTGGTTGTTCATTGCACAGATCAAATGAAATGGAAGAGTTCAGAAGCTTTCGAGCAAATGAGTTGCTTGCTACATAGCAAATAAAGCCCTACGACAATGCACTGAATGGGGGAGATGACAGAGCTTTGAAAGTCAAGTCTCAGAATGCTCCATTTGACATACAAAGAGGGAACGGCAAGACGGGGCATCCATGACAAGCTTATGTTGTGATGCTTAAGTTGAGGTGGGGGAAGAAACTCCGTAGTACTTGTTTCAAACAGTGGCACATGGTGCTTTCATTTTGTCAGTGTGTTTGCATGTGACCATTAAAGAAGGGGTTGGGTTACATGGAGTCTCTTGCAGACTTTTACAGAATTTCTGTCTTCAGATATCTCTTCTTTCATTTCTTTCCACTTAACAGCCCAGAGCTGATTTTTTTTTTCAAATATGTATAAGGTCTCAAATGGAAAACATTTTGCTAATTTGGATGGGCTTTTTTCAAGACTGTAAAATCTAGTCATCGTAGACAATAGAAACAGACTGTTGGCTTGGAAATGAGGGACAAAAACGATTGGTGTAAATCAGTTTTTGAGGTGTCATGTTTCTGCGGAGTCAATCCAAGTCTGTGTGGTGTCCTTTTTTCCCCCAAAAATGGAATGTGTGATGTGAATCTACAAGTTCCAAGTTCAGTAAGAAACCTCATCTCAAAAATCAAGATGGAGAGTGCAGAGGAGGCCACCTGCTGCTGATCCCTTTCGTTCACACACATTCACACATACACACAAAAATAACAATTTAAAACTAAATCCTACAGTGATGATGGTGGACCTACAGAGAAATCGCAGATCTCTTCCTGGGCCACACAAGGTGCTCAAAGCTCTGTCCATCCTCCTGTCGTCTACAGGAAGGAAGTAGACCTGATGGAAAAGACCCTGGGCTGTTGTATTACTTGGGGAACTTCACTTAGCCCTTTTTCCTCCTAGTGACTTTGGAATGCCTCCTAGATCCCTTGCTCTCCACAAATCCTGGCCCGCCATTGGCTTCTGTAATTAATATTGTAATCATAACTGCAAGATGTAACTGCCTTGTGTTGGGACCATCCCCCCTTCTTGATCAATGGAGTTTGTCAGTGGGAGCACAACAATCACACACGGGAGATTTTTGTGTCTTTTCTTGACTTCACAAACAGCAAGTGCATTTAGGATTCAGGCTTGTCATTAAACAGTGCCCAATTGTCACAGGCAGGGTGGATGCAAAGGTGTCTGTAGCCCAGGGAAACGACTATTATATTGACCTTGGCTGAAAGAGTCTGTAATTCTGGGGAATTACTGTTTCTATGCTGTCCTTGTCTGTGACTTGAAATCACATCCATAGGCTATGTAACAAGGTGGTTTGAACATTCAGTATGAGGAGCAAAGACCAATGCTTCAGCGTCATCCTTAAAAGACCCCATGTTGGAGTTTGAAATGAGATTATATACAAAAGGCACATTATTGAAATTGACTGAAAGACGGTCAGTCAAGCACAGCACATTCCTATTGTCTACGATTTTACTAGTCAAAGGCAAGCAGACCACATCTTTCCCTGGAAGCAGGGCAACTCATGAATACGTTAATAGTCAGCCTCCTGGTAGTTTGATTTCTAAATGGGTTTCTTTCTCAACATTTCTCCACTCCTTTCTATGGCAAAGAATGTCAAGCCCCCCAATCAATGCCAGCTATGCTTGGCTTTGCTGTCCCTTGATGTGCTATCTTCCCTGTGTGTGTGTAAGGACACAGGCCTCTTTCCCTTCATCGTAATGAGGCTGGCTCGGTTGGACAAACATAGGTAGTTCTGAGTTTAGAACTGTAGGTCTTCTGTCACTGCAAACACACCACAGAACCTCACTTCTTAGCACTTGTTTAGGCAGCTTATCAGTGAGAGAAAGTTGCAACCGTGGTCCCCTTTCTCTGACACTTCTGCTGGGTGTCCCTCATGTCTTTGCTTTCTCCAGGACTGCAGACACCATACTGCTTATCTGCAGGCTATGCAGGCTATGCTTTCAAGACCATTTCCAGTGGTCTTGAAAGAGTATTATGTAACCAAAGACAAAATGGAATCCCTTGTGTGAGGAGGGAAAATGAACCTTTAAACTAACCGATGGCCCTAGGTAGGGGGCAAGCCTTTCCTGGAACAATCACAGAATAGCCCAACGCCCTCTGAATGTCACAGCGACCTATGTGGAATGTCTCAATGCCCCAGGAGGTTGCCTAAGGTAGCACATGACTTAACTGTTAGGTAGATTACCTCCCCCTTCCCCCCCCTTTTGTCTCTTAGAGTTAGCTATTACCTCAAGCTGCTCTTGCTGATGTTTGAACTAGCCAATCATGTGAAACCGCACCAATTTCCCCAACCCCCCACACCATTGCTATAAAAGCTTCTAATTTTCGAGCCTCGTGGTCGACCCCCCTGTCCCCTGCGTGGGATACGGGTCGTCCCGGAGCTCCCGATTAAAATTCCTCTTGCAGTTTGCATCAAGACAGGTCTCTCATGGTTCTTGGGATGCGCGAACAGCCCATGTTTGGAATAGGGGTATTTCTGGTTTGGTCTTACAGTCTAGCCCTCAACTCCATAGGGATTCACATTTTGCAGCCTGAGAAAATTGACCTGGAGAAATTTGCTTCTCTACTAGAGTTCAAGAACCATAGGCCTAAACTAATTCAGTAACAGTATTTAGACTTAATAAGTGAGGCCCCTGGACTTGCAGAAAGAGGAGCCTTTCCTTTGATAGAGCAATCTTGCTCTTTTTCTTCTCTTGGGCGTGCTGAGATGCGAGGAGGGAGGATTTGAAGACACTCTTGCTCATTCTTGTTCCTGTGGGAGCTGCTTCTTTAATCTCTTGATAGCACACTTTACTAGGCTGTGCTCCACTGTTAAATTACTCTGGTTGTTTGTGCTTGACTAATGTTGAGGGCTGACCATACAGATTGGGTACAGTTCAAGAAAACTTGTACAACTAGCTCTTGATGATTCTGTCTCCCTTTGGCCCCAGGATGCTATCCTCTGATCAGCCTACAGAATGGCATGGCTTTAGTCTGGAGACTTACCACATTGCAGTGCATGCTAATTACTGAAGGCATTGCCCTGACATATAGCCCCCTCTTTAGAAAGATCTAGACCTTGAGCCTGAATACTTAAGGGAAGTAGAATTATGAAGGGGAAATGATACCTGGGATAGGAGAGTGAGTTGGGTCATTTAGGTTATAAGAGGCCATGAGAAGGCCATTGTAGTGCACACCTTTAGTCCCAGCACTCAGGAAGCAGAGGCAGGTGGATCTCTTTGAGTTCCAGACCAGTCTGCTTTACAAAGTGAGTTTCAGGACAGCAAAGGCTACGTAGAGAGAGACCCTCTCTCAGAAAGCAAAACAAAACAAAACAGAGCAAACCAAAACCAAGAAGACAACATGTTAGGTTAGATCTGGGGAAAGAAACCAAACATAGGTCGGACGGAGGGAGGCATTCTCTTCTTACAACGTTAAAACAGGTAGAAAAAGCTACCGAAAGCTGGAGAGAGTGAGCAGCACGTCCTAGCATGAGAGAGTGAGCAGCACGTCCTAGCTGGAGAGAGTGAGCAGCACGTCCTAGCATGAGAGAGTGAGCAGCACATCCTAGCTGGAGAGAGTGAGCAGCACATCCTAGCTGGAGAGAGTGAGCAGCACATCCTAGCTGGAGAGAGTGAGCAGCACATCCTAGCATGAGAGGGGCCCTCACTCCTCCAAGACAAACAAGTCACAGCAGTGACAGAAATTCAAGTATTGATTTTTCTTCTTTCTGCTCATACGACGACCCTTTACCATCAAGTGCCAAGAGATTGTTCTCAGCCTTCCTCAGTTTACCTCCAGTGATGGCTGCATATTTCATCCTGATGTTTTCTGCTATGTGAGGGATTCCTTTTAATCCTGTTGTTGAAGTGCTCATTTGTTTTAAAGTAAAATAAAAACAATGTAGTTTGGGTGGTTGCCTTGAAGTCTGAGGAAAGGCGGGTCTTTGAACAAAGCTCTCCGGGCTCCCGGCAGGGAGTGCCTGGTTGATGTGGCAGTCTCCTCCATTGCACAGCTGCCTGAGACAAGTTATCTCCCTAGCACTCTTCATAGTCTCTTTCCCAAGTTGTCTGTCCTCCTGTTCTCTTTCTGCCTCTTTTTCTTCATATATGTCTTTTCTAGCCCCCAAACTGTTTGAGCGCCGATTCTCAACCTGTGGGTCACATAACAGATATTCTGCATATCGGATATTTACATTAAGATTCGTAACTAGCAAAATTACATTTAGGAAGTAGCAACAAACGTAATTTTATGGTTGGGAGTCATTACAACCTGAGGAACTGTACAAATGGGGGTATACATCAGCAAGGTTGAGGGCCGCTGGGTCAGATAGTCCTTTCTCTTCCAATGGGAAACATAGGCAAGAGATGAGAAACTACTTCTGAAATATGAGGGTCATCACTATCATAATTTATGGGCAATAGAAAAACATTAAAGGGATCTATGAAGGGTGTTATTACCCAGAAAGGAACTGGCTATGTTTACAGATGTACCTAGAAAATGTTGAGGTCTTCCTGATGCTGATTTCTGATCATTTAAACGCCCTCCCTTCCCCTCCCTCCCTCCCTCCCTCTTTTCCATGCACCATCCGTTTTATGTTTTGAGACAAAGGCTCATGCAGCCCCTGTTGACAATGAACTTCTTCGGTAACTGAGGATGACCTGGAACTCCAATTTCCTGCTTCCTCCTCCTGAGAACAGCGATTCCAGGTGTGTGTCACCACACAGGGGTCAGTTTTAAACTTCGCTTTTTCTTTTGTTGTCTCCTAGCGAGTCTGAGTAGCCCTGGGCAGAAATAAAATAGCCTCCATAAGACTTCTCCCACAAGGACTTGGGGCTGCGTGTGGATGTGCTAACAGGGTTGGTTCTAAGTGCCTTCCAACCCTTCTGTTGAATTCTCTCTGTGGCATGCAATTCCTGAGGGGTACACACCAAATTGATAAGCCCAGTGCTAGAGTAAGCTGTCGTATGCAGTCCCCAGGAGCCTCTGACTCTGAGTGTCAAAATCCAATAGTGCTCCAGGAGAGTAGCTGTCCCAGAGAAGAAAAGAAACCCTCGAATGCCCTATTGACAGCATAAGCAATTTAAAGACTCAACAAAGTTAATATTCTCACATTATAACAACATCTCCTATAAATTATTAAAGCCCACACAATTTATTACTCATGGGGGGGGGGCAGCAGCTGAATCATGAGCTGTGCTACTTAATGATTTATTTTTTGTTCTTCGATGTGTTGAGGTTTATAAATCACCCGGTTCTGCTCTGCACTGCACCAGAGAAAAGCATTCGCCTGTCAGCCACCGATGGTCACCTAAGCTGGGGCCTGGTAGAACCTCATATTTAGCTTCTATCAGCAGCCTCTTTCTCTGTTTGAGGTGGCTGTCCCTGTTCATTACTATAATGTTTAAGCATGACTGGAATCACTATGATTTAAGCTATTAGATGGTAGAGCTAAGGCGTTTCAGAAATAAATATTAACCTCATTATTTAGGCAGAGTGAAAGACAAGACTTCTTGTATTCTGTCACAAGCCTTCCAAGTAAATAAAAATTTACTTAGCAATCTCACGCTTTAAAGTCTGGTCTGCCAGCTTAACCAAGAGCTATCCTGACTACATTTCACGATTTAAAACAAACATATATCTATGTCTCTTCACTCTGAGGGCCTTGTTTTTATCTCCGATGCTACCATTGACTTGAGCTAGTCAGTTAGCTTTCAGAAACAAACTTCCTAATATATTCCTGGACCACGATGTATTAGATAATATCTGAGTTGTTCTCCAGATCTAAGATTCTAAAACGATGAGACATAAGTGCATATTAGGCAGCAATGAGTGCCCACGGTGGGGAGAGAGCAGAGACCCGCCTGGCCTGCTCTGTCTTTGCTGTGTTCTACTTTCAAGAGACCTGGGGTCCTCCGTAGACCAATCTGTCCACCTTGTCTGAGCTGGCCAGGAGAGCAGGAGAGAGGTTTCAAAGGAAATTGAATCACACTTAAGAAGAGAGAACAGAGATGGGTTAGAATCGTGGAGAATGTTCTAGAAATGGTATACAAATGTGAAGACTCTGTAACCTTCCTTGAGGTTGGCTTATAATTCAAGGTGGCCATTTAGTCTGAGAGTTTGTGAGTGTTTCTGCATGTACCTTTGTAATGACCCTTCCATCTCAGTACGTTCCTGTCCCAGCTGGAATTCCCCTTGAGAATAAATGCTCATTTGAGCTGTAGAGAGGCTACTTTCGTGTGTGATTCTGAGAATAGTGTCATGTTAGATCAGCATCCTAGAGTTAACAGAAAAATAAACACTCAAGCACAAACCAAGAAGGCATGGAAATACAAGTTGTTTTAATACAGTTTCTCTTGTAAAGGCAATTTGATACACATACTTCTTGGGAATTAAAATAATAGACATCAATAATGCATGGACTACACATTTAATTTGCTTCCCAGAAGTAAACAAACAAAGTGTAAGTTTCCTTTGGAGCCTCAGAACTTGAAGAACATAGCTCGACCTTTAAAAATTACTTCATTTTGTATAGTGCATAATTAACTACATGAATGAAAAAGCGTATTCATTAAATTTATTTTACATTTAGCATGTGTGTGTATGCATGTGTGCATATGTGTGTTGTGTGCATGTGTACATGTGTGTGCTCTGCTGCCGCACAAGCATGGAGGCTGTATGGCCACATGAAGGGGTTGCTTCTCTCCTTCCACCATGTGGGTTCTGGGAATAGAAGTCAGTAGTCAGGCTAGTCCCTAAGTGCTTTGCCCACTAGATCATGGGGTTGTGTTTCATAAATACATTAGTAATCGAATCTTTGAGTATCACTGGAGTAGAATTCCATTTTGTTTTGCACATAGGTACCGGTCTACTTTTATGCACATTGCTTATGAATGACCCTCGTTTTACTCATCTGAGAAATGGAGACAGCAATCTTTAGCTGCTTTACAAGGCTGACACATAGCTAAAATGTGTTTAAACTGGCGAAGACACATGGAAAAATAAATTATAATGTTTTTAATTATATGACTGACAACATTTTCAGTTTTTTTCTTTCAACAAGAAAGGTGGAATCTCACTCAGCCACTGTAAAGTTCCTCAGGTAACATTTACACACTCATGGCTTCCTCTGGCCTGTAGAATAGAGGAGCTGGAGGCCAAGTATGGTGAAGAGGTCTGTCCTTCCACATTCTGTCTGCAGGGAATTCTACCTGGTTATAGAAGGCTGAGGAGGACACAGAGGCCTTGTCTTTCCGGTTGGGTTAAATCCTCTAACGGGCTTCGCCTACAAGTCGGAAGCTTGTGTGCTTCAGATGGACCAATGTACCAAGGACTCACTACAAACAGCAAATACTTTTCCTCTGTAAGTATCCTAACCCTAAAATGTTAGGTTTGGTGAAAATGGATGGAAACATACTTGGCAAAGTTAAGTTTAGGCCTTGGTTGCCCAAGACATTTGTATAGTCAGATGCTGGACTTATTGTAGACATTGTGCGATAATGTCCCAGTGCAGAACAAAGGCTTTAGCAGCTTTTGATAACATGGAAGGTCCACTTGGCTGATTAGACTGAATCACTGAACCTTATGCTGCCCTATATATACAATGGCAGACATAAGCACCCTCCTAAGAGGGGAGGTGTTTAGATGAGATCTTTAAGGCTTGGGTATTGTGTCTCATGAATGCACATGAAAGCCAGGATGCATAAGTAGCCATTCATTCTGTCAACAACATTAATTGAAAACTCAGGGGTGCATAAAGCCCCACTTGGGTTTATAGAGTGAGCCACAAGAATCCCTTCACATCTGTGTGCAAATACTTTACAACTGGGAAACTGGGGCTGATCCCTAGGGGACGTGAAAAGGCTGGTAAATGGTGACACACACATCCACTGTGAACTCCACCTACCGTTTGCCAGACCACTTATGTGCCATAATTTTCTGTCATACACATCTTTAAAGGTATTATGGCCCTTGTAAATACTAAATTTATTCCAGTGTCTTGAGCAAACTGTTTCCCACTGACCTGCAAACTCTGCTGGAAGCTGGTAGAGTGTTAAACTACTCACTGCTGAAAGGTTCACATGGGGATAGTTCTTTGTGTTCTGAAAAAGCCACAGGCTTTGAAGAGACTTATTACTCGCAGGGTGTGCAAGTCTCAAGTGTTGTCTGAGTTTACAGAGACTTTTTTCATGGTTGGTGTGTCTCTATCCGACAGAGTCACATTAGTACACTTTGAGTAGAAAGACCATCAGCGCATGTACTCTTAGAGCCACATGCCCAAAGGTTCTGACCACTTTCCTGAGCAGGGTGGGGTGGGTCTGGAGGGTAAACCTTGCAGAGTTCAGTTAAGTCCTCTGTTCTGCCCCACCATGCTGGTCCTTCCTTCTGAGCCTCGGAGCTACCTGTTGTGACACCTGTTGTGACACCCAGTATAAGGAAGGCTGATTTTTGCCTCTAGGATCAGGCTGACTAGGAAAATAAAGTGACCAAGAGTCCCTGCAGCAAAGTTACTTCCGTAAGCAGACTTCAGAGAAAGATGGCTAAGGAGACTGGAGATAAAGAGTCCAGCATTTTTGCTCTGGCTTAATATGTAACTAAACCTGGCTGGTTTGATCCTTAGCAGAAAGGAAGAAGAAGGAATAGGAAGAAGAGGATAACAAGAAGAGGAGGAGGAGAAGCAGAGGAGGGGAGGGGAGGAAAGGGGAAGGAAGGGGAGGAGGAAGGGGAAGGAAGAAGAGAAGGAGAGATCTTGAAGATGTGAAAAAATTTTTTCTTCATATATAATTCTATATCCTCACCTCCCCGTTTTGTTTTCTGAGACAAGATTTCTAAATGGTAACTTGTCTGTCTTGGAACTTCCCACCTGCGTGGCTGCCAACTCAGAGAACCTGCCTTTGTTTCCCAAGTGCTGGGATTAGAGGCGTGCACCACCAGCACCCTAGCATATCTTCCATCAGTGTGTCCTGGGAACAACTCAAACGACTTAAGTCCTTGTCCTAGAGCAAGCTCTGGGAAAGCCCAGTCACCACTCTAACTCTTCTCTTGTGCAAAATGAACCCCACAGGACGCTGTGACATCTACATGGGTGTTATGAGAATGAAATCAGGCACGTGACATGGTTTGATCTGATTGATCTGATTTGATTTGATCTGATTGATCTGATTGATCTGATTGATCTGATTGATCTGATTTGATCTGATTTGATTTGATCTGATCTGATTTGATCTGATTTGATCTGATTGATCTGATTTGATCTGATTGATCTGATTTGATCTGATTTGATTTGATCTGATCTGATTTGATCTGATTTGATCTGATTTGATTTGATTTGATCTGATTTGATCTGATTTGATCTGATTTGATCTGATTTGATTTGATCTGATCTGATCTGATTTGATCTGATTGATCTGATTGATCTGATTGATCTGATTGATCTGATTTGATCTGATTTGATCTGATCTGATCTGATTTGATCTGATTTGATCTGATTTGATCTGATTTGATCTGATTTGATCTGATTTGATTTGATCTGATCTGATTGATCTGATTTGATCTGATTGATCTGATTGATCTGATTGATCTGATTGATCTGATTGATCTGATTGATCTGATTTAGGCACTTTGAAAGTAGGGAGAGTCAGTGAACTCTCGTATTTGAACCAAGAAGATTGCTGTCGCCGTTGTGTGCTTCAAACTTTAATTCATTCATCTAAAATATTTGTCAATAATATTGTTTATCAGTGAGGTAAAGAGAAAAAAATATCAGAACATAAGTAATGTAAGATAAGATGCTATTGAGAAGCAGAAGCACAGGGTGAAGAGAAGTACCTGCTTATACCACTCAACCCCCACACCCGTTCCCCACAGGACAGTTGTCAAAGGTCAGGAGGGGAGCCTGGCTTTTCCTCGCTGTTACCTGCTTGCTGAGGAAGCATGATCTCCCAGCTTTCTTCATATGGAAGGAACATTTTCATTAAGTTTGAAATTCACAGGGAGCAACTGTGCTTACATCTTTTCTAGAATTCTGTTAAAACCGAATCCTGTTACTTAAACATTCAGAAGTGTAAGTCAAAGCCACACAGACAGAAAAGGGGCAGGCAGAGGGAAGGCTTTTTAAGAAGCAGCAGTTGAGGGCCGTGGAGAAAGCTTAGGAGGTAAAGTGATTGTGAGTCTCAGGAGCTGAGTTTGATCCTGTTTTAAAATACTGGCCTGGTAAAGTGTGCTTACAACCACAGTGATGGAGGTGTGGAGACAGGCGCAGCTGCTGGGCCTCGCTGGCCACCGGGCAAGTTCTGAGGTAATCAACCACCCGAGCACAGTTTCATTTCCTCTCACCGTGTTTTTGGTGAACAGCCCGAGGAGCAAGGCTAAAGGTTGACTTCTGACCTCTGTATGCACACACCCATGCCCATGCCCAATCTCACATGCAAAGCTGCCATCGAACACTGAAGTACCTGCTCATCACTCCAGGCGAACTCAGGGCAGAAAACAGAGACTCTGATTCCTGTATGTTACCTCTCAAATTTCAACAAAACTGTGTGAGAACGTTTTTATAAACATAAATGTCATCCCACTACCAGAAGCACAACAGAGAGAGAGAGAGAGAGAGAGAGAGAGAGATTGAGTTGTTTCCTGCTTTGCGCTCCTGTAACAAGATACTAGGGCCTTGTGTAGGAATCAGATCCTTTTGAGAAGACAGTATGACCATGTTTTGCTTGTTCTCTTATCTTTCAGTGCCCTTCCACTTCCTGCCAGGAGGTGATGGAGGTGATGGAGGTGAAGTCATAAGAAGGGCTCACAAGATTACTGGCACCTGGATCCTGGACTTCCCTTCTTGAGAACTGCCTACAGCGAGCGCTCTGTGACAGTAACCCCTGAGGATTCAGACAGACAAAGGACTGAGTTTGCTGATACATTTAAATGGCCCAAAGAGATAAAGGTGAATGCCAAGACAATACCTTCTCGTCACAAGCTCATGTAATTTCATCTTGCCAACTAAATGAGTTTATGAACTGACTGGAGAGACAAGTATACCGCTTCAGCCTTGCTGCCCTGTGATTGTGTTAGGCATTAATTGACTGTGCCCACAGTTTCGCCAGTACTGGATCTACCAGAGCGTGTGACTCACTCCCATGTAGAAACAATGACCTCCCAGAACTGTTAATGATTTCAGAGAGATTTCCCAATTACTCAGAGCAGACACTATTGCACAAAATAAGGTTACTCTTTCAGTCACAACTTAGGTCCCACAATCTTGAGAGACTTGACAGATGGTATACCAGTCACATGGGTCACAATCTTGCAGCTGTTACTGGGAGTTTACAGTTAAGAAACACTTACTAAGTTTATCTCCATGATGACTTTTGCTGATCTTCATTTAGGAGTCCATTGACCTGCCTTGGGACCCTCAGTTGCGTATCTCAGTGGTAAGCTGGTCAGGAGGTCTTGTTTCCCTGCTCCCATGATATTTAGGACTACCAGTACCCCATTGGGGATGCTGTGCCACAGAACCTCCCTGTGTGTGACATCTGTATGAGGTGTCTCTCACCTGTCCTAGACTGTGAGCTCCCTGAAGGCAGGGACTGCCATTTGATATGTTTATTCTTCGCATCTTTCACAGGCCCAGATGTTTGATCTGTGTTCAATAAAGCTTTGCTGATCAAGTCATATAGTTACAATACATCATGTTTATATTACATACTTCTGCTAGTTCATATAACAAATTGAACTATACTACTAAATTACTTAGTTTTAGTACTGTTTTATTTTCATTTTGTTTTAGTTATTTGAGAACCATTTTGCATATATCCTTTTGTGGAGGTGTATATGTGGGTGGTCTGTGTGTACATGTTTGTAAATATGTATGTGTGGAGGCCAGAGGTCGGTGCTCTGTACATTGTATTTCGAGGCTGGGTCTCTCACTGCACTTGAGGCTAACCATATGGACCCTTCTGTTTATGTCACTCCAGTGCCTGGCTTTGTAGGTGATTGATGGGGGTTGGCCTCAGGTCCTCAGTGTGTGAGGCAGGCACATGATACCAGCAACTGAACCACCTTCCACATCCAAGAAGGATTTATAACGCAGAAGGGCAATGATCACCTTTGGGTTAACAGTACCTGAATCCTTCAAAGTCATCGTCTCCCGAAAGCTGCCTGTCATTGGATTGATTGTAAAAATGTCTTTCCAAACAAAACAGAACAAACAAACAAAACCCCAAATTTCCTAATATATTTGCTTATCCAGACAGGTTTTTACAATCTCAAGGGAAACCCATGTAATGGGTGAGAGCCACTGCCACCTGATGTCTGCCAGTCCCTACCAACTCATGAAGTGTTCAAGTCAATCCCCGACTTGAAATAGAAAAGCGAGTCGAATAAATGTCTTTTGAAAAAACCCCACTGCCGAAAATTTCTGTAATATAATCTAAAATAAATATACCAACTTAACTTTCACATATAAAATAAGAGACGAGCAGGTTTTAAAAACCATCAGCAGAACAAATATTTATGGAGCAGAGTGACAAGCCGACTTATTGAAAGCTTTGACACATACTGTCTCAGTTAAGGTCTGATGGGCACGTCCACTCATGATTCTTCAGGGGACTAACCAAGAGTTTCCTTTACTGTTTTCAGAAGAGAATTAGGTTATGACCCCTTTCCAGATGTTTCCCTCGTCACATGATTGTGATGACTCTTCCAAGTCTCCCATTGCTCAATTCCCATTTCAGTGTTTATGGAGCAATGATTTATAAAGGAGAAGAAGAGTGGAAACCAGGCAGTTGAAAGGGACCAGCCATATTTCATATAAATCTAACATAGAAAATTAAGTGTTATTATATATCAAATTTAAGTGTTATTATGTATTCAAAGGTGGGAGCTGAGGTGATGACTCCATTGGTAAAATTCTTGCAGTAGAAACATGAAGACCTGAATTCAGATCCTTGCACCCGTGTTGGAAGCCAGGCTTGGAGACAAGTGTCTATGACACCAGCAGTCATGTCAGAGACAGGAGGAACTCTAGAGCTCATTGAATCAATGTGGAGCTCCGGCTTAGGTGAGAAACCATCTCCAACTATACGGTGAGAGCAACAGGGAAGAGAGCTGATTGCTCCTTGTGGCCTCTACATGCACACATATATACATACATTCATGTCAACTCTACCTGCTCATGTTCACATGCACACACGACCACAAGCATGCACCACACAAAGTGTGAATTTTAAGGTATATTTACAAATTGAATAACTGGAAACTGAAAATCACTTCTAGCAGTGGATGTAAACATAGAGCAAACCCTACTCATCATGAGTCTGTACAGAAATCGTTGCACAACTGCCTATGGAAACTTGTAACGTCATCTCCTAACTCTCAGAAGGTTCCAGGTTATCATTAGATGACAAATGCCACAGATTAATGCATAAATTTCCCTTATGAAAATTGAGGATTTGGAGTCAATTACTAATGTCCGATGAACTCAGATCCAGATAGAGACACATATCTTGTCTCTATCTAAAAATGAGCCAGTAATAAAGCTTATGCATACTTTTCCTTTATGTCTAGAAAAGAAACCTGGAATTTTATTCTATTTCCTTGTATTTTCTAACACACTAAGGAACAGAATTGACAGTTTATAACAAAACTTATACATGCACTGGAAAAGATACACTTCATTACAATAGATGCTAGTGATCCACAATAAATAAAATACCAACAACAATAACTAAGCTGGCCCTCACTAAATATCTACTATTCACCAAGGACATATGCAAATCCTCCAGTAATGGTTTGACTTTTAGATCTTTTCTTATTATTACCGTGTGCGTGTAACACAATGATGGTTTTCATTATGCCTTTTTTTTCCTGCTGTGGCCTCATGAACTATTAGTATTCATCACATTTTATAGCTGAGACAGCGAAGGGACATAGACTTCACTGTAACTCGAAGATGTTCACACTATCAGTAAGGGATTCAGTGGAATGGAGCTTGTGCATGTGTACATGTGTGTATGCATAGCTCTGTGTGTGTGTGTGTGTGCATGCGTGTGTGTGTGTGTGTGTGTGTGTGTGTGTGTGTGTGTGTGCGCGCACGTGCGCACATATGTGTTTGAGCACTTATTATACGTCCATCGCTTAGAAAAGATTGAAAATGCTTTCAGGCAATGAACACAGGTTTAATTTTGGTACAACCATTACCATGGGAGGAAAAGGGAAGGACCCATCCCCACGCTATTAAGAGACTAACAGCCCACAGCTGTCCCCTCTTTTGAGCAGAGAGGCTGGATTGTGTGGGATGCTCTCCAACCCAGGCAGCAGGCTGGCAATGGTTTTCTAGAGTAAGGGCACAGCATTCCTCCTTCCCTCACCCTGCTGCCCTGCTGCAGGGAAGCATTTAGCTTTGTTGACCGAGCTCCCATGGCTTCTATAGAGCTCACATCTTTGCTTAGCTTCCTTTCTCAGCCCTGCCCCCTTGCCTTTTCTCTTCTGTGTGCTGCCTCAATCGGTCACTTTTCTAAAAGCCCCTTCCTTAGGCTTTGCTTGGAGAGAACTGGAACCAAGATGGATGGCAGCAGCACTGCTCCTAGGAAGCAAAGATGGTGGTTCTGGAGGTGTTAGCAATGAGTTACAGGCACTGGTGGGGGTCTCCATATTGATAGTATTGCTAATGACTGGCATGTGATAGCAGTGCGACTGTCAAAACCAGAGGGCAGCACACTGTGCTAGGCAGGCTCAATTCAATTCCTTCCTGCAACTGTGTGTGTGTGTGTGTGTGTGTGTTAGAACACAATTTTTTATGTATTTTCAGACAGAATTCAGGACTGAAGACAGCCTCAAGTTTTATTGGCTACTATTTTACAGAGAATATAAAATGACTTCTGGCTAACCCTACTCCCTGCAGTTACTGGGTTCTGATCCAAGTCGGAAGATGTGTTCCATGGCAGATGTGATTTTCCTGGCTTTGATATGCATGGAGACAATAGAATTCAGAAAACTGTAGATTGATTGGTCCTTGCTAAATTATGAAGTGTTGAAGACCTAGCATAAGAAGCTCTGCTATTTACTCCTGTCCTGGGCATGTGATTATCACATCGTCCAGCTAAAACCACCCACACTCATTGGCTCCATGTTCCTCTGGCTCAGGACTCCAGCAAAGCCTTAGCCAGCCTCTCAGCTCTAGAGTCTCTTGGTCAGGTGCCCTCTAAGCTACGGTCTTAGCCCCTGAGATGAGAAAGGTGTTTTTCTCTTGTTTGTGTGTTGATGCTTAAGTGACTACCCTTGATTGGCTCCATTCCAGGAATCAAAGGATGGAAACAGGAAAAATTCCCCTAATGCCACATCCAGTGGCCATCTCTCCAGCTCTAGGTTTGATGAGTCTAGAAGTCCTAGTTTCCAAACGTTCCTCTCTGGAAACTCCTCGCTTGGCTGTTGCTTGAATAACTTGAGCTGCCCCTGCCAGTAGATGACTGACCCGAAGTGACTCTACTGGCAGAGTAACTGACCTGATTACCAGGGTGAGGCAGAAGTGCTGCCATGTGACAAGAGGTCAAGGAGCAGAGAGCATGTCACTCAGAGGTGGGGAGGGTTGGGCTCTATCTTGGTGTCGCTGTGCCTTGGTTAACTGAAAGAAGCAATCTGCAATTTGATTGGGCTCAGATGTTCAGACTCCTAACAAAGGAAAATATGGTAATTTACCAGGTTCTGCAGATATACCAGTTCATCTTCAGGTTAACTTGACTGGGGTTGCAGTAATCAGGGAGACACAGGTCTGGGATGTGTCCCGGAGGATGCTTATGAAATCTTTTACTGGGAAAGAAAGTATCATTCTGAACCTGGGGACCATTCTTTGGTCTGACTAAGGAGACATGCCCCAGTGTTGGAACCTACTGCTTGCCCACCCAGAGCTGCTAGCTGCCTTAGACTCCAGTTGCCATGACAACAGTTGCTGAAGCCGCTTTGCATGCCTTCTTAGCCAGGATGAAATATAACCTCAAGCTGGGAGCCAAAAGAAACTTACCTGTCCATCTCTTAGGTGCCTTTGTCAGGGATTTTGTCACAACAATGGGAACAGTAATTATTACAAAGACATAGAAATTGACATTTAGAGAGATGAGGTGCTGAAGATGCATAAGGTTTAATCTCTTCGGACAAACTGCCAGAGAGCAAGCAACAGTTTACTCTGCTTGGTCCTAGCTCAGACCTTTTAACCCAGCGTGTGAGATTAGCCTGGAGTTAGAAGCAGCTTTGTCTAGATAAAGTAGGAAGCAGGTGGAAATAGGCAGCTCATGAGGTAGTGCTGGCCCAGAGAGGTGGCTTACTCCAACTCCTAGCTGGTGCTGCAAACTTCTCAATGATTTGCCAAGCCTCCTGAGAATTATCCTTCAAAGTAAGAGGGTCAGACATGACAGCTTCTGATCTACTACTTTTGCGGACAGCCAGATTTCAGCCTGGCCCACATCCTCCCTCTCTTCTTTTCCAGTCCCTTCTGCTCCTTTTCAGAAAGCATTCTCTAGACAGGTGACACATAGAAGAATCTCAGGGCCGGGGCTTCCTTCTAAAGTCTCTCACTGAGGCACTGTTTTCTGCTATTACTTATACTGGGCCATATTTTGTCTGCCAGTGTCTCTGACCCACACCTGATAACTAGCTTGTGAAGTGTGTGCATTCAGTTTGCCAACTGGGTTTGTATTTAGCCTCTAACACCTCTCTTAAATGTATTGACGTAGCAAAGACTTAAACTCATTCTCATTACTCTGTGCTATTGTTGATCTTCTTCTTCTTCTTCTTCTTCTTCTTCTTCTTCTTCTTCTTCTTCTTCTTCTTCTTCTTCTTCTTCTTCTTCTTCCTTCTTCCTTCTCCTCCTTCTCCTTCTCCTTCTTCATCTTCCCCCCCCCCCCCCCCCCCCCCCCCTTCTTCTTCCCCTCCCCCTCCCCCCTCCTCCTCCTCCTGATTCTGTCCTGGACTCACTTTGTAGACTGGGGCTAGTCTCGAACTCACAGTGATCCACCTCCCTCTGCCTCCCTCCCCTATTGCTGGGATTAAAGACATGTGTCACCAAGCACCAGCTTCATTTACACTTAAGATCATTGTAACCACTGGAAATTACACAATTCTTGCCACTGCCTAAGATATCCTGTGTCCTGATGCCAGCTACTTGTCTTAAACAAACAAACAAACAAACAAACAAACAAACCACACATAGTTCCTAGCACACTGCTTACTGGATTGCGATTTAAGGTGAAATTATTCCATAATTTTCCTTTTACCAAGTAGCCGACATATAATTTGTTTATGTCCTGGATAATAAACGCTATGACATGAGTCACATTGCTCCTGCCTGGTGAAGGTCTCTAAGTGCTCTCACTTACACTATGTTACATAACTCATTGATCACATTTTTTTTTTTCCTGTAAAACTATTATTTACCAACCCAGCACTTCTTTCCAAACTCTAGACAGAATGAAAGCTTCCTTTCTGGATTCCATAGCATTTACAAGAAGACACCTGTCATATTTTCATTATTGTTTATCAACACATCTTTCTTGCCTACATGACTCAGATGTCACAAAAGCCAAATGATATACCTCACTGATCGCACTGGCTTCTTACAATACCTCAAATTCTGTATACAAAAGTTTTGAGAGTGAGACTACACAGCCCAACAATTGGTCACCTGTACCCTTAATCCCGCCTTCTGTCATTTTTCTTTCCCTTGTTGGAGGTTTTGAAACTGAAGAATCATTAGACAATTTGTAGAATCTGTTGGTCTTGGGACTGGCTACACCTATGGGCCACACCCATGGTCCATGACTGAACAGGCTTATGTAACTGCTTCCGGCACGTTCATACTAATGCACTCAGTGCTTTGCAACACACAGAGGCAAAAAAATATACTTACAAATGTTGTCACCAGGAGATATTTAGCTAGGTGATACATTTGAAGCCATTCATTTTAGCTCTCCTTGGGGGCAGGGGGTGGGGAGGTTGCAGGAAGTGGTAGGAAAGAGAGAAAGAGCTAGTGTACAAATGTATAAAATTTCTGTCCATTTTATTACTTCTTCACACTGTTATTTGGATGCTGTTTGACTGGTCCTTGGTTCTGATTCATCTTGGTCAGTGTTTCTCCAACTACAGCATGTCACACCTTTGGGTTTGCATATCAGATACCTAAAATTACAGTTATGAAGTAACAAAAATATCAATGTCATGGTTGGGGTCACCACAACATGAGGAACTGTACTAAAGGGTCACAGCATCAGGAAGGCTGAGAACAACTGCTCTAAAGTTACCTATAAGCAGGACACGCATGTTTGACATTTTTCAACTTTTCTTCAAAGAAAAACAAATCCCTTAAAAAAATATTCTAATGCTGAATTGTGGAACTATCATCATAAAGTCTAAATAAACGCACATGAGAAAACCTTCAATATATTATTAGAAAATGCATTTGTGATCTGGGGTTTAACCAGGAGGTAAAAAAGGTAATGAGTGTTTCCACATTAAAGGAGAGCTATTGCTTAATGTAGCATAAAACTTGGCTATGAGACTCTGACCTGATCATATTAATTTTTATCCCCTGAAATCACATTCTCAGCCTTAGTTCTCCCATCCCTCTGTGACTTCAAAGGAAGTGGGGAAGGCACACAACAGGACGGGTCCAATTCACCTCTGTTTGGAAACAGGCAAAAGGTTATAGACACATCTTCTTTTTGTGCATTGCACTCTACAGAAAATCCCTGCCAGGCTAATGCATGTATATATATATATATATATATATATATATATATATATATATATATAATACTAGCATTGGAGAAATTGGAAGCAAGATGTTAAAATTAATCCAGAGTGGTATAAAACTATGGAATCATATTTATTATCTCTGGCATTAGCTGATGGAACAAAAAGGTAAATCAATTTAGAAATGTAACTTTAGAGTTGAGGATAGCCTGACCCGTTTTGTTCTTGTACCGGTTTATATGATGACTGTGATCAGTACAACGAGCAGAGTTTTCATTCTCCTGCTAAAGCACACTTTTCTCCTTTAAGTGTGTTTGTGAACGTTTATGGGTGTATGTGTGCACATTGATTATTTTAACTCAAGTTTGAAATCGGGATTTGTTATACTGAAGAGCAAAGGAGTGAAATAACCTAACCAGGTCATTAAAAGACTGACCATCCACGAGGTACTAGCTTGGAGCCACCATTGAACACTTCTGTCCCGACTCAGAAGGAAAAGACAAGTATTGTAATCCCCAGTCACCTCTGAAAATGACATCAGGAAATGTCCTCTCAGAGTCAGCTATTGGTCAAGACTTACATGGAATTAGACAAAGCAAGGAAGGAGCAAAGGCTGATGGGTAGGAAGTTTGAACCAAAGACCTTAATCCCTTCCTGCTGTCATACATAATATTTCCTGTTGATCAGCTACATATATATTGTATTATCTCTTGAAAGGAAGCACATACAAATCCTCATCTTACAGGCTAAGTCTCCAGTCCTTTCCTCTCCTTTCCCTGGAGCATTAGTTTCAGTGGAAATGTCTCAGCACAACTTAATACTCACTGAAAGTAACAGCAACAAGAATAAAGTTTCCCCAGCAGATCCTGCTATGAAAGCTGTCAGATTAAACAATGTGAATGAGTCAGGCACTGGAGAAGTTAGGAAGCAAGTGGATCTCTATGAGTTCAAGGCCAGCCTGCTTTCATGGGGAGTTCCAGATCAGTCATGGCTTCATAGTGAGGCACCGTCTCTCAAAGGGATTTAAATAAATAATAAGTACACTCTTCCAGTGTTTGGTGTCATCTCACTGCAAGACAATCAAACATGATGGATCTTATTTAATGAAGGGTAGCTTGCTATCTGAAATGTCTTTGGTAAGGCTGGAGAGGTGGCACAGCAGGTGAGGACACTTGCTCCTGACATTGATGGCCTGAGCTCTAGCATGGTGCCCTCATGGAGGAGAGAGAGGACTGACTCCAGGGGACACATTGATTGTCCTCTGACCTTCACACACCTGCACATGTACACAAAATATACAATGTGACGTGAAAATTAAGTAAGAAAAAAAAGGGTATTTCCCCTGACAGCAGTCAAACTAGCCTAGGGGATGTATAGTTTAACAGCCAATACAAGAAGGAGTATCTGAAAAAGATACCAGTTTTGTTTAAGCTATGTCTACTCTGAAACCCAGAACACTGGTAAGAAGCATACACTTATTGTCACCATTCCTAAAGGAGTTGGAATTACAAACAAAGAACTTTTATAATTAGTTGACTTATTTAGTGAGCCCTCGGTGTTTCACATGCCTCCATATTTGTCTAACTCTTGAGGTTCAATTCCCAGCACCCCAACAACACAGAGCAAGAAATTGGAATGCCAATATTTTGGCCAGGGAATGCTGGTTTTCAAGAGAGGATTTTTCTTTTCAGCCCTGTCTGTCACAGAACTCACTCTATAGACCAAGCTGGCCTCAAACTGAGAGATCCACCTGCCTCTGTCTCCCCAGTCAGTGCTGGGACTAAAGGTGTGTACCACCACCACCTGACAAGGGTAGGGTTTCTAAGAGGCACGGATGCTGAGTCCTCAAACCACCAGCATCGCCCTCCCAAGGTTAACCTGCAGCTAAGGAACCAGCTTGCCTCTGGTCCCGGCTTCACAGCTCTATAGCCAACTGTACCGTGTTGAAATTTGTATGACAGGCAGTTTCAGCACTTTTGTTTAGTTAAATGCAAGAGCATCACTTTAAAAGAAAAGCTCTATTGCCAAAAAATATAAACAGCCTGAACTTTGATTAATATAAATATTTTAGAAGCAGAACATTCTGTTACATCTTACAAAAACAGTTCTGAAGGGGCTGCTGGGAAAGCAGAAGCACTTTCGAACATGAGATGAACTCGACACAATACAGCTGCAGAGCAGAATTTTAAGTAAATATGAATTGTTTGTCTTTTCAAGAGGACCGTGGACTTTGCTTGAAAGGGGCTATTTTGAGCGCTTCATGTTTCATTAGTAAAAATGAAAGTTTTCTTTTATAGATTTATTTTNCTGAAGGGGCTGCTGGGAAAGCAGAAGCACTTTCGAACATGAGATGAACTCGACACAATACAGCTGCAGAGCAGAATTTTAAGTAAATATGAATTGTTTGTCTTTTCAAGAGGACCGTGGACTTTGCTTGAAAGGGGCTATTTTGAGCGCTTCATGTTTCATTAGTAAAAATGAAAGTTTTCTTTTATAGATTTATTTTCGAGGCAGCCAATTTAAATTTCAAAGTCCTCTAATTAAAAAAGATGCCATTAAAATGATTTCCCCTGCCAAGTTTAGGGTTATTTACTAATAAGCTGCTGGACAAGAGATGTGCGAAGTGAATAGATGAGAAGCATTGATGGGGAAGCCTTGGAAGGGCGAAGTTAGTTTATTAAGTCCTCGTTTGTCGCAAATGACCCCGCTGCACATAGAAAAGCAATCCTTCTACCTTAGAAGATTAATTCTGAAGGAGGTGCTCTGGGGTCAAAGAACACGGAGCATGTGCCTAATCTCGAAGAAATCAGGCTATTTCTCACAGCAATTAAGCCAAGGTCTGAGTTTCACCCATGGTGTATTTAAACACAGGATACAATTAAGCCCCAAAGTATTAATATCTTTGCTTTGCAAAATTGCCCAGGAAATAGATTTTGCCCTCTCTCAAATGAACAGCAAGTCAAATTAAGGGAATAACTCCTCGATTCGTAGCCAAGTTGCTTGAAATGAGAGTGTCACATTCTTTTCTAATTGCAAATGACTCGTAGACTTCAGGATAGGTTTCTTTTCTTTATTTTTAAAAGAACCTTACAATAGTCTGAGTGTTATGAGCTTTCCAGCTCCTTTTATCTAAATAGTGAATCTCAGTCCATTTTTTTGAAAATGTATTGTTTTCACGCTGTAATTAAATAGACAAGTCATTGTGTGTTAAAAATCAACTCATTATAAAAATCTGAGGACTTATAATTTGCTACCCAGACAATATTCTAACTAAGGAGCTTGGCAGCGGATGTGTAGAGGGGGAAGGAATGTAACTCATAAGCAATCAAACGATCAGAAGGTTTTTCTTAGAGTAATTTCTTCATATACTTATCTCAAGCAATGAGCTAATGCTCCAGAGAAAATTATTACAGCTTTAAAACATTGCCTCACAGAGACAAAATAAAAGGCTAAATATAAAAACAACTAAACAGCTTTTATTTGTTGTACATCATATCCCTAAGGCAAAAAATTTTAATAGCACACGAGTTGTGTTAAATAAAGTACTGCTTTCATTCAGTTCTTATTAAAAAATCCCTTCTAGAATTAAAAGATTTTTACCCCTTTTCTAATTCTTTTGTTCTTTCTCTTTTGTCTATATATCAGATCAACTTTTCATTTCATTGCCAAATCAAATTCTCTTTGTCTTTTTTTTTCCCCCAGGGGAGGGCAGGGTGGGAAGTTGGTCTTGGAGTGGGAAAAGATAAGTCAATAGCTTTTGTTTATATAGCTGAATCAATAATGTCTTCTTTTCATATAGGACTTGGTAGCAAGACCATTTTTGTTACACAGTTTCAGGAAACGCAAGGAGAAACATGTAACCCATGATCCACAGACATCCTTATAGAATGGTAACCCTGAGGGAGTGGGGCAAATAGGATGTCTGCAATGTGTGTTTTTGCTAGCTCGCGCGTGTGCATGTGTGTGTCACAGTCTTGTGTGCACTTGATGTTGCTTTTAGCAACTGAGAATAGAGGTAAAGTGTCAAGGGTCTTTGGACCTACGTTATGAGTAGTTTAGGTTGTATGTGTTGTATGTGTGGTGTGTCTGTTGTAATGCATGGGAGTATGCAGCTGGGTGAACCTGCGCGTGAACACAGAAGCCACAGGTGTCTTCCGCTATGACTCTGCACTCTATTCCTTTGAGACAGGTTGTCTCACTGGATTGGAAGTTTGCTGTTTTGGCCAGACTACCTTATCAGAAATCTGCCAGGATCTACGTGCTTATCTCCCCTTTAATGCTGACATTACCTCCCTCACATAACCATAGTTAGTTCTTTTTATATTTTCTTAAGTGTCAGTTATGAGGCCGGGCAGTGGTGGCACACATCTTTAATCCCAGCACTTGGAAGGCAGAGGCAGGTGGATTTCTGAGTTCGAGGCCAGCCTGGTCTACAGAGTGAGTTCCGAGACAGCCAGGACTACAGAGAAACTCTATCTTGAAAAACAAAACAAGACAAAACAAAACAAAAAAAGTGTCGGTTATGGAAGTTTGAACTCAGAATGTTATATTTGCAAAGCAAGTCATCAGGCACTGAGCAGCTCCCTAACCTAAGCATGGGATCTTGGGAAATGTATGGTGGGCTATACGAGAATGTGTGGAGACTTGAATCAAACAAAGCCTTGTTCTTATAGGACCAATGATTATAATATACTTCTTGCTGACATCACTGGCAACTTGGTCTGTTCTGTAACCTTTAAAAGTGCAGCATATCCCAAAATGAGTTACTTATTAAACAAATGTTCTTTTTCTAGTGCAACTGACCTTTAAACGATTATTTCTCAGCGCCCACAACAAAGAGAATTTCACCTGCCACCTTTACACTTTTGAAGTGCTACAGTGAGTGGATCCCCAACCTTTTCATAACCTGGAAGAAACCTGATACACAACATGGAATTACAAAATGCTAATGAGCACTTTTTCCTTTAAGGGGAAGTCTTACTAGTCTGTTAGCGTGCTGAGACGTGCAGAAGCTATGCAAAAGGGTAGAAATAAGCAGTTACTGCCATTGGCCTGCAACAGTTTTAGACACCACAACTCTAGAGTCCTGGGGTAGTAGTCATTTAGCCACTAAGGGCAGTTTCTGCAGGTTTTCCCCTATAATTTTTAAAGTGTGTAGCTGTGGGTCCCTGTAGGTGTGTGCATGTGTGATAATGGGTGGGTAGGATGTGGATTTAAAGCTGCATTTAATTGAGAAAGTAGTATTGTCACATTCGGGAACCTACTCAGAGTTTGTAGATAATCTGAGGTGAACCTCTACCCACTTAACCTAGAGACTCATCATCTGTACAAAAGGAAGATTTTTTTTTTTGTGAATATGTATATATATATATATATATATATATATATATATATATATATATATATATATATNTGAACCTCTACCCACTTAACCTAGAGACTCATCATCTGTACAAAAGGAAGATTTTTTTTATGAATATGTGTGTATATATATATATATATATATATATATATATATATATATATCTTGCTTATTCTTAATTAAATGGAGATGGTAAAAGTAAGCTTTATTCAGGAATCAAATCAATCTAGCACATATTTAGAAGCTATCCATTTGTAAGAACTGTGTTTCTCTACATCCCATTGCTCTGTTCGTTGGCAGATAACCTAGTTTATACTTCCGTAGAGCTGAGGAATCTAACAGAAAGTTCATTAGCCTAAATATTTTCACTCAGAGAAAAGTGAAATTCTATTTTTGAAAAATCCCATGAAAAATAGTTTTACCTGCAAACTTAGTAACATGCTAAGAGTCCATACTTCACACATACTGACTTATAAACTTAAGGCACAGATATCCACCTATGTTTAAGAATAAAAATTTCTTTCTTGCAAAATCTTACCTTAAAAGAGATAGCTGGAGGATAATAGACAAACAGCTAGATAAATGGTAGATAGACAGACAGACAGATAGATGGATAGATGATAGATGGTTGATAGATGATAGATAATAGGTAAGTGGATATGTTGGTTCAAAGGTATCGGGCTTAAAAATGTTAAGTCCCATTGCTTTAAACAACAATCCCTTTTCCTTTTCACTTATAAAATATGCCTACTGGAAGGAATTACAAAAATATCTGAGAATTCTTTTAAATAATGACAACAAAGTATTTTTAGAATAACTTCCACAGACGCTTTCTTCGAACTCTGATGTGATAATATTTTCTAAATCATAAGGGCAGGGCAGCTACAAGGCTCCTAGGAAAAAAACTAAAATTAACATCCTTTTGGGGAAAAATGAGCTCCAAAAGAAAAAATAGCGATCTATCTTGTTTGCCTTCTACAATTTAATTTACAAAATGGCAAATCGGTTATTTTATTGACATGTTACCACAAAGAAAAAGAGCCAGACCTAAGACTAACGGAGCTTATTACTAAGACTTCCGGAGTCGTATTCATTAATTTGGTTGGCTGCTGACAAACAGAAGAAAATCAACAGCTCTGGGTAAAATAATCATCAAGGGCTTCGATGTCTGTAAACGATTTAAATTCCTGACATTGAATATTTATAGCGAGCCATGAGCCTTTGACAGTCACCATATTTCAGCCGGCTCTCGGCTCCCAACACAGACACAAACCCAGAGGTTTCCTGATGGATCTTCAGGCCCTTGTCTCTCTTGGTCGTTTGGTCTGTCTTACCATGAGATAAGGGACACCCAGAGTGTTACTGAGAGTCTCCCAAGACCTCACTCCCTGCCTGGTGGCCCTCCCTCCCCAGAACTGTAGTTCAGATGAAAGAGGACCTCCACCCTTTCAGCTGCAGCCCTGTGGAATAATTCTCATCCTCCCCCTACCACGTGATCACAGATCAGCGCAGCGCGGGCTTCCATCCTCAGGCTTCAAGAACCTACTCTGCCTGTGAGCAGAGACAGCATTTCGACCACAGATGTGACCAGTTAACTGTACAAGCAAAGAGGGTAAATCCACGTAACAATACTTCATTCAGCAAGGGAACCTGCAGCGGATTACAGTTTCTCTCTGCTTAAGTCTGGTCTTAATTTACTGCTTTTATTCAGTTTTCAACCACAAACGAGCCCCTTATGAGGCATTCACTAGGCAGAATTGACAACTCTTTTTATCTACTTGAAAAATATTTTTGGATAATAATTTATGGTTACAAAATATTTTAAGCAGTTTGAACACTTATCATGCTTTCAATGCTTAACCGTGCACTATCCTCTCTTTAAAAAAAAAAAAAGAAGAAGAAAAAAGAAAAGAAAAAAACAAAAAACGGACTGCCATACAATCTGGTCATGTTATACACAGCATTTGTAACAACGGAGTGATTTGGCCACATAGAAACACAAATTAAAACAAACAAACAAACAAAAAGAACTCCACGTATTTCACGGAGAATGTCTTAAAGTGTTTCCTAAGCTCTTAAATTGCATCTCAGGAGAACATCAGGGTCCAGGATGGTACTTGCAGGCTCCAAATGTGGGAAAAATAATTTTGGCAAGTATTGTATTTTATTTATGGGTCAATGTTTAAAATAACATATTTTTGAACACCCTTCAGAGTTTGAGAAAAAAAAATCTGTCTCTCTGTGGACATGAAGGACAGTTCATGCTCTGTTTGTACTCTATACATGAACCTGGAGGAAAGAGACTGATTTAGACTGTTTGTTTCTATAGTCAAATGCTTTCTCTGTACTTAGTTCTGACTTAATGCTGTCAGGTAAACTGTCTGCAGGTGCCTGATAGAGTGGGAGCGGGCCTTTATGAAGGCTGAGTGCCAGTCACTAGGACTAAACTGAAATCTACTCCTCACCACAGGTTCAAAATGCTATCTGCGTGTAATAAATGACAAGTGTCAGTGTCTGGCTTGTTTCTGCAGAACGACCTGGTTTTGTCACCCTGATCTGTGACTACAACGGACCCAAGCGAATGAGAAGGAAGAAGGAAAGCATGGTGCAAGCAAAGACCCGGATGCAGTGCGGTTGTCGTTCTTTGAGATAGAAACATTGCTTTTTTAAATGGCTTTAGATCTTTAAACTGTGGGTACAGGAAGCTCTGTGAGTTTTTTCATGACAGAATTTGAGTATTCCAGGCTCCTTTCCTCAATTTTTTTCTTATTTTTTATCATCAAATAGTAGTTATGCATAATAAAATTTCCATTATGATATTTTCATACACGTATATGAGGCATTTTTATCAAAATCACCCCCTGTTACCCAGGCTTGCTCCTCTCCTTACCTTTACTTTTCCTGTTAGCTCTCTTTCGAGTCTCGTGGCTATTGTGTCTGTGTGTGTGTGTGCGTATGTCCCAATGATTTTCGTTAATGCGGGTGGGAGTTTGTTTATAAGAGCCTGGGTATGCTGGCAGTGGCTATGCCACTGAAGAAACTGCCAGACTCCTTGATGGGAAGGGATCCCTCCTATTGTAGAAGGAGCCTTCCTGGGCAGATACTCACTGGTGTTAGACAGTCATCTGGTTCCCTCATCAGCCTACCTGCCATCTTAAGCTAAGTATTGAAGAAAGCACATTTGGCCTCAAAAAGAAAAGACATCGCTTTAACAATAATGAGCTAGACAGCATTCTCTACAGGTCTCTTCAAGCTTCATATGCGAATCATATTTAATAATCAAATTATGCACGTGTTACAAGGGGGAAACTATGTAAATGTGCAACAGGAAAATAATAGACTGTATCATTATCATTCTGGTTAGCTAAGTGATTATTCCCTCTTTGCAGACTACAGTTCTGTTTGATTTTCATCATAAAAAGAGGTAGGGCTTGTTGACTGTTTATTATTCCCGTTGGTTTGAAATTCTGTTGGAAAGGGTTCTGAAGATCATTCTTGTCATGTTAGAATGTTTCACCGTCTGCCTTCTCCCTGTAGAGAGGATTCATTGCCTCCATCATGAGCTCACAATAGTATAAAAGATAAGGCTTGGAAGGCCATCAGCTAGTCCACAGCAACACGGAATCGAATGACGCTTACTGTAGTTCCTAAATAATTTATGTTAAAATTGTTTCATTAACAATGCGATAACCTCATTCTGCTATTTAATACAAATATATTAAAGCACAGACAAGAGTGACTTTAGTAACTAGTAAAGGAGGTTTAGGATGTGACAATCCCAGAGAGCTAGCGCTGTCATCAGGCAAATGTCAGCTCTCATCAGCAGCCATGTGTCAAAGGTAACAAACAGCAGAGAGGTGATACCTTCTCTTTGCTTCCCTGTCATGCTTTTTACCTTTTATACCAGATTCCAGGTACCCAAATTCTGTCGTTTTCTTTCTCTCCCCACCAAGGACTATGTGCAAAGTATGGGAGCCGGGCAGAGGGTGGGAGAGAGAGAGGGAGGAAGGGACACACACACACACACACACACACACACACACACACGAGAGAGAGAGAGAGAGAGAGAGAGAGAGAGAGAGAGAATGGGAGGTAGTAATTTAGTAATCCAGGTTTAAAAAGTTGTTTTCTTAATCACTGTATAACTTCAAGATTCTAATGGTCTTAAAAATATAAGAGCCCTTGTCATTTATTTCCTGACAGGAAAGCTAGAGCTCAGTTTGGGGTTCAGGGAAAGCAGGTGATTCAATGTGATTTGAAAAGAGAAAGAAAACTTGATAAGAAATTATTAATCCACCCTCCTCGACACTCTCCTAGTGGTTTGTACATTTTACTAAACTTTTTAAAATCCAGATTTATTAAAAGGAAGATTAAACGAAATATACAAGGAAATCTTTCTGTAGCACATGCCTTAGAGTGAAGCACCCACATGGTGAGGTGGGAATAGTTGGGCATTTAAATAACTTAAAAATAAAAGTGCAACAGGCTGAACAGAAGCAACTAAGAAACTCCACCCCCATCCCAGTGCCTCAAAGATTTGGGAAAAGGAACGACTGGAAATGGAAGTACATGAACACAGGGGTGGACACAGTGTGTGACAGTGCGTTTGGGAAATGAAAATCTCCTTCTGTAGTGCTGGTCGCAGAGGTTTAAATTTAAACGTGAAGGCTATTTAAAGGTCCCACTGAGGTTCTATGGGATTGGATGTAGAACAGAGACCATATAGCTGGTGTCTGCTAGTCAGTGCCATCAAGGAGCCTAACCAAACAGTAGAAGAGAATGGCCCCTAAAAGCCATCTGAGAGCCATGCCATCTGAGAGCCATGCCATCTGAGAGCCATGCCATCTGAGAGCACTGTATGTGAGAGCGTGGTACAGCTCAAGAGCCGTGTTGGATGAGCGCGGGCAACCCACAGATTTAAGGTTCCCACAGTCCAGCAGTTGAAGAATATTCAGTGGATAGTGGTGGTGCACACCTTCCATCCCAGCATTCAAGAAGCAGAAGCAGGTGGATTTCTGAGTTAAAGGCTAGCCATAAAAACCCTGTCTCAAAAAGCAGAACAAAACACAAGGACAAACAAACAGACAAACAAACGAGCAGTCACCTCAGTGGCTAACGGGACTGGGCACACACACACACACACACACACACACACAACATCAGATGCAAGGATTATGACTTCTCTAGACCAGGGGACATCTGTGCCTCTGGCAGCCATGGGGTACAGGGCCTGGATGGAGTTCCAAAAGTTTGAAGAGGAGAATGAACAGGACTAGTCACAGAATCAGAAAGCTAACCCTTGAAGTGTGAGAGATTCCTGGAAGGCCATGCAAGTGAAGACACTTCAAGGAGTACTCCATATAGGAAAGTGATGTCCTTGTCAGAAGCGACAAGGCTGAGTCACAGGATCAAGTCTAAGCCAAGATGGGGACAGGGACTTATAGCTTGTCTTTCTATTTCTAAGAGAGGAAGAATGGTAGGCTAAAGAGACACTTGGTGATAAAAAGATGCTTGATTTATCAAACAGGAGTGATAACTGCTTACACACACAGACACACACACACACACACACACACACACACACGCATGCACGCACGAATGAACACACATGCACATGCCTCAATTAATTGCTTGGTAAACACATGTCCTTCACCCAAATTATTGGGTTAATGAGCAGCACTGACACGGTTTGCCAGAGCCCCGAGCTGCTGAGCATGTGTTCAGGTGCCGAGTGGAAGCACCTGAAATGTGGGCGAGAACAATTACACATTCCATCAACATTTTCTGGCACGTAGCAGAGGCAGGAGCAGATTGAATCTGCTACACAGCCGGTCAGTAACCCGGATAAGGACTGCATACCATCATCTCAATGGAGGTCGCCTGTGATTTGCTTATTGCCATGTAACCCAATTTTAGAATAGCACAAATTTTAATTATATGTTTCATTTAACTGGCACCTGTCCTTGGAGGCTGTTATTAAAATTCTAACAAGCTATGATGTGGGAACTATTATTATGTATGATTTATAGAGAGTCAAAAATAAATAAGGAGAGAAGGAAAGAAAAAAAGAAGAAGAGGAAGGAGAAGAAGGCAGGGAGGCAGGTTGGGAAGGTTAGTGTGAATACTGGTGGATGTAAACACCCGGGAGTCCCCTGGCCAGACACACCACATCAACTCTCTAGAAAGCTCTGGGGAAAATACCTCAGATTTATAGTGCTCACAGGTAATTTTGCTCAAGTCCCATCTTGTCCATGCTGTGGGTAGAGCACTCGTCCTCAGCAACATGGTCTCCTAAATAAGATGCTTGACATTGAGACCAAGCTGGTTTAAAATAAGTGTGTGTGTGTGTGTGTGTGTGTGTGTGTGTGTGTGTGTGTGTGTGTTTGATAAAATGTCTCACGTGGTCTATGCTAAGCTGGAACTCACTATGTGACCCAGTATGGCCTCAAACTCCCAGCAACCCTCTGCTTCCACCTTCTAAGTAAATGGACCAGAGCAAGGAGACACCATAATAAGATTCCAGCGGCAGGCACACTTGGGTAATGCTGAGATGCCCGAGTTTGGGTGGAGATGAGGAGAGTGTGGCTAAGTGCAGAGACTAAAGAACAGAAGTGAGATGTGCTGGCCCTGGGGGCGTGGGAGACCACACCACTCTATTTAATAAACTTTAATATTTCAATAATAAAGAAGAAAAATCAGTTGAGAGATGCATGGGGACGGATGTGCCGATTTATTGGGGTAAAAGAACTCATTCTGTGCTGCAAAATTTTATCATCAACACTAAACCAGAACTTCGTCTGTTAATTATTTTATATTTCTATACTTCTATTAGGGATTCTACTGTACCTACACCTATTTCTCCCAAAAATAGGAATAGGAAAAAAATCTGTATTTTTTTTTCTAGTCTCTGCCTTTACAAGAAAAAAAAAAAGCCTTAGGTTTCTAGGGTAAGTGCCAAATACACTTCCTGTTTAGATCAAATCTAGCTTGAACTGAAATAATTAGCCAGTGCTCCTAATTTTAATGGAAATGTAACTTAACTCCTTCCTCACAATAACCCCGTTCTGTCCTGCTGTGAACAGTGATTTATATGAAATAATTAGTAGACTATTTCTGCCACAGAAACATGCAAAAGTTATCCTAAAACAAAAACAAAACAACAATAAAACCCACGACCTTTTAACCTCTCCAGAAAATTAAATAAAAAATATGTGGGGGGAAAATCACATTTTTCCAAAGCCCGTTCTGCTTGGGAGATGACTTTCCATTTATGTGTACATCCTCAGACAGGGTTGTGACCCTGCTTGAATGACTCCGGCTCCTGTAGTTTCTATACCTGCATGGGGGAGGATGCGAAATGATTTTATAATTAGAAATTCTTAATAGAATTGACAGAAAGAAGAAAACATTCTGGTGCGGAGAATGCGCTGGGCATGAGTGCCCATAAAACCAGAGATATTGAATGCGTTGGCTTTTATTCCTCTAGCTGCATAAAAAACGAAGCCCCTAAAGAGAGCTAAATATAACACAAAGTAAGCGGCGTGCATGCCTGGACTTAGCAGCAGTAGGTGTGTGCAAAGAGACCACAAGCCTGATTTGTGCAATAGATATTGGAAGTTGTGTGGTAACCAGAAAAATAGCTAATTCTCATTAAAACTTTTTACCCATGGCTGAATGGCACAGGCTTTGGGAGTGCTTCAGTGTTCATTTTCAACCTGCCATCCCCCAAATTTCCTATTGAATGACATTTTAGAAAGCTGTTGCTATTCGAGGTGTCCCCAGTGCCGAAGAAGTCCCACGATCACTCCACAGTCTAGTTGCCTCTCCACTGCTCGGCCTGAGAAAATTTCATCCCCAGAGCTGATTCAGGGACTTGTTTGGATCTGCTACTGGCAGCATAATACGGGATGAATGAAAAAATAAAGCCCTCGGCAGCTGAATGCCCCTAAAGAGCACTTGGGAACTTCATTGGGTGCCAAATAAAGTAGGTCCGGTGTCAGCTGCGGGAAGCGTATTGTACTGGGCTCGGCAGTCTGTCCCGGGAAGCCTATTCATTTCTGGGGAAATTTTCAGGTATTGAATTTTAATCCATGATGCCCAATTATAATTTGGGACCCTTTTACATGAGAGACTGGGCTTCACCCCATATGGCAATTAAGTCAGGACCGCCTAATACACGGTTTTAATTTCCACCAAGCAGGTGCTGCTTCTGGTCAGTAACCAATCCGTGATTTGCCTTCCTTCTGTGGATTACGCAGCTTTCATTTTCATAAGCCAGCGTCACCCCTTCCTGCAAGCATCCAGTGTGTGTTAGGTGGTCTCCTGCCTAGTCCTCTAGAGCTTCACACAGACATCTTTTAAAAGTATTTGTAATTTAGAAAACATTATTTTGTAGGTCCCAGTTTGATCTCTATTGTGCAGTAAATTACTTATTTTTTTTTTTTTTGCAAGTAAGTGAATAATGGAAGGTTTATGGTATTATCTGATGCTTGGAATTAGGAGGTGGACTCTTCAGGAGTAATGGCTTTTTACTAATTCAGGTATAGACACCCACACACTTATTATTATTAAAAACTTACAAACAAAACATGTATAAAAATATTCCCCAATTCCTATGTCTTTGAAATAATTATCTTGGGAGACATTATCTCCAGGGCCCTTTGTTTCTCTGCCTCTGCGCCACCCTCTTCCTGTAACAGTGTTCCTTTTCTTAGATTTCACTTTGGGTTTAACACACCAAGTCGTGTAACCATTGATGTCTGTCTGAAGGAATAAGATACTGAAGGTTCCTTCCTCAAGTCCTCCGTGCTTCCAACTGTACAGGTTCTCTGCTCTTCAGGGTCATCCCCAGTGTTAGGTGTGCTGTGCTCACATGCTGACCTCTACCCCTGTGTTTTATTCCAGAGACTTAAGTTACATTCTTCAACTCAACAGTTACAGTTTCATCAAGACTCTCTCTTCTTATCAGCACAGTCTCCTTCTGGTCTGATTGTGGGCAGAATCCATGCTCCAAAGACCCACTGATTAGGCACATGGACAGTCAGGCTATGATAGTCAGCTTTAAAGTTTTAAAAACTATTATCTGGGTTTCTTTAGGGATGCACTATAGAGATCCCATCTGTACTGGCTGGTTCTGTGTGTCAACTTGCCACAAGCTGGAGTTATCACAAAGGAGCCTCCCTTGAGGAAATGCCTCCATGAGATCCAGCTGTAAGTCATTTTCTCATTTAGTGATTTAGTGCCCATTGTGGGTGGTGCCATCTCTAGACTGATAGTCTTGGATTTTATAAGAGAGCAAGCTTTGCAAGCCAGGGGAAGCCCAGCCAGAAAGTAACATCCCTCCACGCCTGTGCATCAGCTCCTGCTTCCTGACCTGCTTGAGTTCCAATCCTGACTATATAAGCTGAATAAACCCTTTCCTTCCCAACTTGCTTCTTTGTCATAACGTTTGTGCAGGAATAGAAACCCTGACTGAGAGACCATCTTATAATACTACAAACCCAAACCTGAAGGTGTTGAATGTGTAGAAAAACATTGTGTAATTCAAATCTTGTCTAGAAAGAAATCCTTCCACAGACATGAAGAGAAGGAATAAGCTTTAGGTTGTTTTGAGGGGGACTCATGGAATCCCCGTTGGCATTAGCCCCAGACACACCCAGACCCCCACCCCCTCCTGACCCTCACCTCCCAACCCCTGTGAAGCTCAGGCTGACGTTACCTTCCTGATTACCATCTTGCTTCTACGTCTCACATGCTACAGTGAAAGATTTGTCTGTTCGGATGAGAGAAATTTATCTCCCCTAGCCCAGTGGTGGTTGCACACGCCTTTAGTCCCAGTACAAGAGAGGCAGAGGCAGTCAGATCTGTGAGTTCAAGGATATCCTGATCTACAGAGGGAGTACCAGGACACCCATAACTACAGAGAACTACCCAGAGAAACTCTGCCCTGAAAAACAAAACAAAATGAAATAAAGAAAAAAAAAAAAGAAAGAAAAGAAAAATGGAAGAAATTTCTCTCCCTAAAATGCTTTTTGTAAGACAGTGGGTAGGGAAGGGTCAGGAGGCAGAGCCTGGGTGGTGCTATTGGCCAAAGCTTCTTTGGGGCTGTTCATATTACCATCTTCTTGCTTTGCTTTGTTTTAATTATAAGATTTATGGTTGCTGCCGTGTGTATTAGTATGGTGCAGCTGAAACCTGCTCCAGTCATGAACTTCCAGTACTGGGGAGGATAGGGCTTGGGGGGGGGGGTTAAGGGCAGAGAGAAAGGGAGGGAGGACAGTGAGGAAGGAGAGAGAGAGAGAGATGAGTTTGAATTTTCAAAAGCTATGAAGACCTAGGGAGGAGGGAAAGGCTGAGGAGGGATGAGGAGGCTCCTCTGGGGAGGGATGAGGAGTGCTCCTCTGAGTGAGGGCCCTGGTGCCACCCTCAGCTCAGGGCTTCTCATCTCTTGTAGCTCCCGGGAGTGACAGCAAAGAGTCCTCCACTATCTGTCAGGATTGTCTCCATTGTCCTCTGCTCCCGCTCAATTCTTAGCCAAGGGTAAGCCTTGGATGGGATCACAGACAAATGTTTCCTCTAAAGGAAACAAATGGACCACTTTGGGATTTGAAAAATTCCTAGTTCAAAAACTGTGCAAAGCTGTCCTGTTGTGTAATCCCAGGATATCTCACTTTAAAAGGGTGCTCTGCCCGACTGCTCTTCCAAAGGTGATGAGTTCAAATCCCAGCAACCACATGGTGGCTTACAACCACCCGTAACAAGATCTGACGCCCTCCTCTGGTGCGTCTGAAGTCAGCTACAGCGTACTTATGAAGAATAATAAGAAATGAATCCTTGGACCGGAGAGACCAACCGGAGCAAGCCAGGCTGTCCAGAGCGAGCGGAGCNTTCCAAAGGTGATGAGTTCAAATCCCAGCAACCACATGGTGGCTTACAACCACCCGTAACAAGATCTGACGCCCTCCTCTGGTGCGTCTGAAGTCAGCTACAGCGTACTTATGAAGAATAATAAGAAATGAATCCTTGGACCGGAGAGACCAACCGGAGCAAGCCAGGCTGTCCAGAGCGAGCGGAGCCGAACGGGGACAGCCGGAACTAGCGGGGCCAAACCGGAGCAAGCGGAGCCGATCGGAGCGAGTGGGGCTGGCTGGAACAAGTGGGGGCCGTACGGGGGCGGCCAGGAGCAAGTGGGGCTGGCTGGAGCGAGCAGGGTCGAGCAGAGCGAGCAGGGTTGACCGGAACAAGGGGAAAAAGAAAGGGTGCTCTGTGGTGACTTAGACACAGATGAATAGGTTCCAGAGGTTCATACACAGGAACAATCCCACCTGTGGCAGATGTCATGATGGAAAGAAGGAGGATCTTTAAGAGGAGGAGCCTAGTAGAAAACGCTTAGTGGTTGGAGCCATGACCCTGAAGAGAATGGATGGTAGGCAACATCTCTGTGTCAACTTTCTTAAAAACAAAACAAACAAAACCAAATAAAAAAAAAAAATCTAGCTTTAGGTATTTTATCATAAAATCAGAAATTGAACTGATAAGAAGACCTAGGGTGTAGATCACTGGCAGAGTGAATACTTGGCAGGCTCAAGGCTCAAGACCCTTGGTTTAACACACACACACACACACACACACACACACACACGCCTGAACATTGGCTAATATCCTTTTTCTACAACACAATAGATATTATTTGGTTACGCAAATTAAATTATATTTGAAAGCATTCCTCAAACTGTTCTAAGAAACTTCCGTGCCTTGCCAAGTTTCAGATGCTTCCTTAAAGCTTCCTGTCCTCAGCAAATGCCTTTGTAACCCAAATAGTATTTGCCTCTGAGTGTGCCATGGCCCCATTATCATGTTATAAGCACTGAGAAGTTCTTTAGGGAAGGACAAAAAGGTTTAATTCTACAAAATAATCTAACGCGTTACGAGACATCCTCCTTAAAACTCTACTAATAATATCCATTTATATATGCCTGGTATGTAGCTAGCGAGGAAATGGTTGCCTAGAGTGCATGAGGACTGGGTTCAATCTCTAGCATTAATAAGAAGCATTTTCAAGGTTATAATTATGAAGCCGTGGACTCCAGTAAAAGTATCCATGAATCCGTGGTTGTTGCTTTTGTTTTGAAACATAAAAATATTAGAGCCACTGAGAACTGTCACATTACAGTTTGATACAAATGTTTTTTTTTTAATTTTTTTTTTAAAGATTTATTTTATTTATTATACATAAGTACACTGTAGCTGTCTTCAGACACTCCAGAAGAGGGCGCCAGATCTCGTTACGGATGGTTGTGAGCCATCATGTGGATGCTGGGATTTGAACTTATCACCTTCGGAAGAGCAGTCGGGTGCTCTTACCCGCTGAGCCATCTCACCAGCCCTGATTCAAATGTTTTATGTGGAGTCACGTCAGCTGTGAGCGTCATAGCTCCTGATGCTATGACCTGGTTACTTCCCTGCGTCTCTGTCAGCCGCTGGCGCCCTAAGGACATGTCCAGATCTTGGTTACCAGTGTCTACCTGGTTCTTAAACATAATAAAGAACCAGTAAATAGAGGCATATTTGCTTAAATGAGTGATAAACACTGCCGTAGATTTATTTAAGCTGTGGGTCTAACCACATTGGAATGTGGGTTTAAAAAAAAAAAAACAAAAAAACAACTCCTTGCCCTCAAAGTAAAAATAACAGAAATAAAAACGAGGAGGACTAAATTGAACTGGTCTTTAATAGGGTTGTCAGAGCCAATAAATTCCTCACCAATTACTCTATTATCTGATGCCTCGTTGCTCCTGTTAGCTGGTCTATTTGAAGTCAATGTTCATTTTGTTCTATAATTTTTCAATTTGTCTTTAAGTCTTTATGCTTTCAGTTACCTTCCATAGCTGTGTCTTTCTGCCATTTATTCTTCGTTGGATGATTTCTTAAAAGCAGCTAACGGTGAGTTTCATCTATCATCCGACACCCTGGAAAGCTTGTTGAAGAATACAAGAATATGCAGTGGGGGACTGGGGGTGGGGCAGGGGCTTGGTGGCTGAAAGGAGTTTAAGTAGATGGGGTTTGGAGTTAGCTTAACACATATTTATTGAATGCTTACTTTGGGCTGGACACTGTATACAAAGTCTAGGACATTCAAGATCAGCCAAACTATGACATATTCATGGAACAGAGAGAAATAAGAATTATCAAAACTCTACCCTCCCCCCAATTTAATTTAAACTCTAGAGTGACTTAATGCTTCTAGAGTTATAATTTGATGTATAAATTCTTCATTTTATAGTACGTGTGTGTGTGTGTGTGTGTGTGTGTGTGTTTTCTATCTTGAACATTTTGCAAAAGTTCCTAGGATTCTATAGTCAGGAGGACACACAGCAAGGTTCTGCCACGCAAAATTAAATGTAATTTTAGTCATTTGGAATCAAGGTAATAACTGATCACAAGTCAAGAAGGTTTCGATGTTGGCTTGATAAGCTATGGCCTCGAGAGGCACCCTGTTTTCTTTATTCCATTATCATCATCATTATCACTGATATTATTATTTTGGTGCTCAGTATTAATTCCAGAGCACACGTCTAAGCACACTTCTCTCCACTAAGTCCCCGTCTCAGCCCTGCTATCATATTGTTGCCAATAAAGTTTTATTTTGACCAGCTGTGAATGTTGTCTTTCCTACAACCCATTACAGGTTTTGTGCCCCTGCGGCAGATTTGAGCAGAACTAAATTGTCTACATAACTGCAACTATTTATCTGGCCATGTGCAAAACTCATATACTGACTTCTTGTCTAGACAGTCCTTGGTAATTTGTGCTAAGGAGAATGATAATTTAGGTGAGAACAAAATGATTGATAACCAGGGGAAATTTTTAATATCTCCTTCTGGATATGATTTTTGTCCTATATTTGAATACGATGTGAATATTATTCTGGGAATTTTTATCTAATAAAAGTAATATTCTCTGCTCTGAAGGGTATTAAAGATCTGAATCAGTAGCGTGAAGAAGGTCTACAGGACTTGGCGGCAGTGTTCCTTTGTTCTCTACCTGAAAGTGCAGGCGTGAAAATCCAGCATGTCTAACTCTTCTAGTAATGAATGTTATGCTGGGAATACAGAGTTTGCTTAGAATGTAATATATTTCAGCAGTTATCCTATCTGGGTTCCAAACTGGCTCGCATGATCCTGACTTCCTGATGCCTGTGACCTTATACGATTTTATCCTACATGGAACATGGTTGACTGTGTAGCCAATAGGTCATAACACGAATTACTGTGGTGAGTTTTGAAGGTAGAAATGTCATCCAAGGAAGAGTGACTTCTATTGTGCTTTGAAGGAGCCTCTTTGGAAAGGTCTATACAGCAAAGACAATGCTTTCTGCCCACAGGTGAGGCATACCTGAGCCATTCTCCGATGTGCTCACAACAGTACCATCCTGGAAGTCGGTTTTGTTTTGTTTTTCTTTCTTTTGCCCCAGTCCAACACCTGACATGCTGGTGTTAATCTCCTAAGTGACTTTGTGCAGGGACCTCTGGTGAAATCACTCCTACATTCCAGACCTAAGGAATCTATAGAATAGTACAGTGACCAATGTTAAATATTCACTTTTAGAATAATTTGTTAATCAGCAGTTGATTGGCAGAGGGGAGAAGTGAGGATGGAGCCAGGAATCTTTCAGAGTCTAAGCCTGTGTACTACAGCACTCAACTCCAGACCAAGCTGTGCTGAGCCCTGCTTCTGCCGTTGGTTCCATGTGATCAAAGGATGAGTCTGTAATTATGCGACTTAGTCTTATCGTCTGCAAAAGTGGTGATATAATTATTTCTGTGTCTCAGAATTATGACTTCACTGATACGAGTATAAAATCAAAACCCTGGCATATAAATTGGTCGTTTGGTGAGTAGTAGTATTATTGTTATTATCATTATTGACTTAACGGTTTCTCTACCGAGTTCTCTCCCCATTCCCTGAACAGTAATTCGGACTCGTGGACTGAACTTAAGAGTCCTGGATGTACTGTTTCCCTCTTTTGGTTCAGAGAGAGTGAGACAGACAGAGACAGAGACAGAGACAGAGACAGAGACTCTCATACACACACACACACACACACACACACACACACCCTACCACCACCACCACACACTAGTCACATTTTTCCAGAAGAATTATTCACAGTTAGATAATAGTAGAATATGAGCTTTGACCTAAGCATTTTTCAGACTTTGTCTTTCAAACTAGCTGAAGTTATAGTAGATTTGAAGAGGACTTTTAACCTATATCTTAAAGTATATACAACACAGAAGAACTAACTTGACTATGAAAGTTTGCTATCATTATAAATGATGAAAGTCAGACCTGGGATGACAAATGCCATGTGGTCTCTCACACAGAGAATCTAGATTTACAAGGACAAAGACGTGAAAGTGAACAAGGATTGGGAAGAGAAAATGTCCAGTGGGAGGGGGGGCCTGGGGAGCAAGTGAGATAGGGAGGGGACAAGATCAGAACCATCCTAAAACTCATCATTCTATACAACTAATGTATACAAATATTTTTTAAATCAAAAGAAAGAAAGCCACTAACAAGGAAAAAGGGGTAAGTCAGTTAGGAAGCAGTGAATTCTATAGCCAGATTCCAAGATGGGCAAAAGACAGACAAGATGAGGCTGCTACTGCTGAACTGCTTAAAAAGCTTGTTACTGAGTCTTGGGAGACGGCTCAGCAGTAAAGAGCACTGACTGCTCTTCCAGAGGTCCTGAGTTCAATTCCCAGTAACTACACACACACACAATCTATGCCACTGTGTATGAACAATCTGAGGCAGGAGCAAGTTGTGACTTAGCTCTGAAGTATAGGCGCTGGCCTCAAGCACAACGTACAAAATAAATGACGCGGCAGATGTGATTTCTGATCTTATTTGCTAAAGACTCAACCTTATTTTTTTTTTCAACTTTTATTAGATATTTTCTTCATTTACATTTCAAGTGTTATCCAGAAAGTTCCCTATATCCTCCCCCCTCCCGGCCCTGCTACCCTACCCACCCGCTCCCACCCCCTGGCCCCGGCGTTCCCCTGTATTGGGGCATAAAAAGTCTGCATAACCAAGGGGCCTCTCTTCCCACTGATGGCCAACTAGGCCATCCTCTTCTATATATGCAGCTAGAGACACGAGCCCAGGGGGTACTAGTTAGTTCATGGTTGTTCTTCCACCTATAGGGTTGAAGACCCCTTTAGCTCCTAAGACTCAACCTTATATATCTTCCTTTTCTTAGCAAAAAATAAAAAGATAAATTGGAAAATAACATGATACTTTGCAGATTGTTTGAATTATCCAGCCTGCCTTTAATTCAAGGGATTACTGGACAAACCCCGAGTTCATTCAAAAAACACTTCTAAAATCTGCTCAGGATTACCAATATTGTCAGCAAAACCTGTTTCAAATTTATTGCTTTCATCCAGGTTAAATAATAAAAAGGTCCATTTGTCCCACCACGTGTACATACACAATTTCAGCTTTCATCATTCCTTACAAGTTTAATCCAGTGATTTATGCTTTTTAAACTCATATTCGAGGATTCTGTTGAGAAAGTCACCCAGACAGACAGAAGACCTCGTGGGATTAATAGGATGTGTGCCAAGTTCAAAGCCTGTGGGGTCACCCCTGAGCAAGAAAAAACAACCTAAACACAGTAACCCTCCTTTCAGGGTCTAATCATGTTAATGACTTTTGCAAAAGAGAACTGGCTGAGGTCGAAGAGTTCAGAGAGGAGGACCCAAACGTTACACATAACCTGCATGGAAGAGAAGTCATTGCTGCTGGAAGCTTCTCCTATTCAAAGTGCGGAAGACACCGTTTTCTTGGAGGAAATCTACCTTCTGTGTGAGTCAATGTACTAATGGGTAAATTTGAAGTTTCAGAACTTTTGATTTTCTTTCTGAAGCTGTTATATTTCACTCAACTCCACCTCTAGCTGAGAAAAAGTGGGGAAAACAAGCAGGTGAGCTGACTTTAAAACACTCTTCAGTCCCCAGTGCAGTGCTTCAGCGTTGTCAGAGAGCCCCCCAAGCCAGTATGTTGTTTCAGACACTTATGAACCTTTACCTGTAGCGACTCCCTTCCTTGTTTAAGGAATAAACATCTTCAGCAGCTCCATTAAGAGCCTACAGATGACATCTTGCTGAGCACATTTTGCCACATCTCTGACAATCGTTATCTCAAAGGATTTCTGGCTCTCATTTGGTTACAGCATTGTTTAATACTTTGGCCAAGTAGTGGTTTGTGTTTGTTAAGTTCAAAGGGCTGTTTTAAATTTTAATTATGTGCACATGCCTGTGTTTATATACACATGACTGCCATTGATCATGGCAGCCAATGGAAGAGATTAGAGCTCCTGGGACTGAACTTATAGATAGGTGAGAGTCACCTCTGGCTCCTTGACTTGGGTACCAGGAACTGAACTCTGGTCCTCTGCAACAACTCTCCCCCTCCTCCTCCCCCTCCCCTCCCTCTCCGTTTGTTTTTGTTGTGTTTGTTTGTTTGTCTGTCTGTTTTGGAGACAGGGTCTAACTATGTAGCTTTGGCTAGAGGGCAAGGTGTAGACCAGGCTGGCCTCTACCCTCCCTCTCCCACCCTGTATGCTTATACCCCACATTGTTAATAATGATGAAAAAGATTAGCTTAGTTTTATATACTACAGATTTAGGGACTGGGTGGTGGTGGTGCACAACTTTAATCCCAACAGGCAGATCTCTAAGTTCAAGGCCAGCCTGGTCTACAGAGAGAGTTCAGAACAGCCACAGCTACACAGAGAAATTCTGTTTTGAAATAAAAACAAACAGACAACATTATATACTTAAGAACACTGGTATTTGTTGCATTTAAAAACACTGAGATGTATTTGTCTGGCTTATAAAAATTCAGCTGCACAAGTGATATTTAATTTAAATTTCCTTGTGTCAAATTTATGATTTATGAAGATAACCAAAATTCTTTCAGACTAGTTGGAAATTGCTTCACATTGAAAAATCTTGAATTATTTTCAGAATACATAGCATGTTACCAGGACATAATTGTCTACTTCTATGGAAAAGGAAGCTATTTTCTTGATCTTGCTTAGTGTAATAGAATGGACAGTTAGGGTTACAAATCAAAAACCAAAGCCAAACAAATAAACAAGGCAAGCTTTTCTTTCTCTTTCTCTTTCTCCTTCTCTTCTCTTTCTCTTTCTCTTTTCTTTTCTTTTTTTGGGGGGTGGGGTGGGGTGGAGGGGTGTTGGGGAGGATCCTTGTGATTGTATAGAGAAGCCCAGTAAAGTCTCCCTGGCAATATTTACTATTCTATCATTATTTTTAAGTTAATGTATGTGGCTCTGCTGGCAGCTGAATCTGACTCCATGTTCTGCTCCCTTCATCTTCAGCCCTAGTGTTGTAACAGTTTAAATGTGGCTTCGACACTGACTCTAGCCTTCCACAGATGTGCATCCCTAAATCAACAAACCTGCACACCTTTTCCTAATTTGCCAGCACATGACTTACTTTGCTAATGCATATTGTATCTGCTATTTCAGCTACAGATTTTAAATTGTTGTGTTATCTTTTCCTAGTGTCTCCTGTGATTTTGCATTAGTACATGACTATAGACAGCCATTTGGGTTCATATTATTGTTAGTATTTGATTCTTATGAGAAGAACTCATTACTATTGCTGGTCAGTTATGGGATTGCTGAAAGTGATCTCAAAACTCTAATGGTAAGTAGGACATATCTAGTGAGGTTACTGCTACACCAATGAAGCACCATGACCAAAAACCAAGTTGTGGAGGAAAGGGTTTATTCAGCTTCTATTTCCACATTGCTGTTCATCCCCAAAGGAAGTCAGGACAGGCACTCAGAAACAGAGCAGAGACCCAGAAGGAGGAGCTGACGCAGCAGCCATGGAGGGGTGCTACTTACTGGCTTGCTTCCCCTGACTTGTTCAGCCTGCTTTCTTATAGAACCCAGGACTACAAGCCCAAGGATGGCATCACCCACAGAGGCTGTCTGCCCAGCCCTCACCCCCAGACACCTCAGACATACACATACACACCACTGATCAGTACGAAAATGCCTTATGGCAGGATCTCATAACTGAGGCTCCTTCTTCTCTGATGACTCTAGCTTGTATCAATTTGATACAAAACAGCAAATATATGTATACATATATATATACATATATATATGTATATATATATATATATATATATATATATATATATATATATATATATATATATATATATATATATATATATTTGAGTTTATGTGGAACACAAAGTCTTGTAAGCGCCCAACCTTGTGACATTGTGACATGATATCATTGCCTGCAACCAACTTTGTGCTGGAGAATCTTGCAATTGAGTTTATGAGGGAGGGGGAGAGAGAGACAGGGAGACACAAAGCAAGACAGAGAGACAATCTCATAATGTATTCACGGATGTTCTGGGCTGCACAGACCGTGGGCAAGGGCACATACTTGCTAGAACATGAGTCTGTTTTTCCTTTCATTTCTGTAGTTCCCTGTTGAATTCTAGACTTTTCCAAACCTGGCTCTCCTGGACGTCTGTGCAGAAGAGTGGGAACATAAGTTTTATTCTCCAGAGGAGACTGTTGTCTCCCAGACTTACGTACTGCCTCTGTCTGCTAACCTAGGCCTAGTCCTGGAAGCTTCTAGCTTCTTTACAATCTAATCTAGGCCTAGAATCTTTTCAGCCTCTGAGACCTCTGCTGAATAAACTCACCCTTTCTAGTTCTTTCTGAGCTCTGGCTGGCTGGTTCAACTCAGCTCTTCTGGCTCTGAACTCTTCACCAAGATGTCTGATTCAACCTGGCTTCTTTCTGTTTCTCTTGAATTACTCTGCTTGGCCTCAAACTAACTCTGGTAATATGTTATAAATGTTATAATTCTCTGACTCCTTCTCATTCTCTGGCTTGTTCTGTCTTCACCTGTGACTAGCTTGTTCTCTCTCTGTACCCTGTTCTCTGTCACTGCCCTGTAAAACTGTACACTGTACTGTTCTCACTTAATTAAGTAGCTTCCCTTTCATCTCTGTTCTCATGAGAGTTGGGCATATCCTATTCTGTCAAATCTTTCTCTGATTGTCACTTGGTCTGCCAGTCAATTTGACATCACTTTCAAAAACGAGTGAAACTTCTCCAAACTAACTTTTCCTTCATTGTTTAGGATTAAAAGTATATCCTCAGGGTATGTCTATATTCCAGCCAGAGGGATTAAAGGTGTGTCTGTATTCCAGTCAGAGGGATTAAAGGTGCGTGCTGAGGGCTAAATCAAACCACAACTAGCAACAGGGCTTTTCAGTGAATAACAGTCTCAGGGTTCACAGTGTGATCAAATATCCTGCAACAGAAGGAGCCTTGGTAGCCTAACTCCTCCCCAAGATCTGTTCTGCACTGTCAATCACATCTCTTTTCCAAGGTACTTCACTGAACACAAATCAAGTTTGAGGCACATCTCCTTCCAATCAATAGACCCTTATAGATTGCTTTAGTCTACCTAAATGACTTCCCAAGAAAATATCTTGCCATCTTGTTTCTAAAGGGAAAACATCAGATTGAGAGTTCTGTCAGGTCATTGAATGGGACAGGTGACTGTGTTCCTTTGGGGCACTGGGGCACCTCAGCTTTGGGCAGTTCTTAGATGGTAAGGCACAGTATTTTCTCTCCAGTCAGACACACACACAACAGAGGCATTGGGACTGGAGTGGCTTTGAATTCAGGCAAATGGCTAAAGGAAGTTCAGGCTGCCAGAGTGTTCTGACACTCCACAAAGGCTAGTCTGCCTCAAAATTTCTGCTGTGTGGTCAAGACAGGCCCATGCTGAAACACAGACCTGCCTTGAAGTCCAGCCTTAGCAAATCAACTGCAAATGTGGCTACTGGTGGCCTCTTCAATAACAATCCAGCACATTTATCATTCATACCAGAGAGGCCTGTGCTGCAGTAAGAGAGCTCGTGTCTGCTAAGCAGCCGCTGCTCACATATCTTCCTGTTCTGTAGCCGAGGGGAATTCTGGCAAAATTTGTGTTTATATTTTGCATGATGTTGCTAACTCAATATTGTCCACTGTGTCATCGGATTTGATTGTCACAATGGCACTGGGGGAGAACCAGAATGTCCCTGGATTGCCTTCAGGAAACTGACTCAGCTGTAACCATCTGTGTTCAGACAGTGGCAATCTTGAGTTATATTTTTAAATATACTCAGAGAAGATTTGGGAACCCACCTTCTTTTTTACCATATCATATAGAAAAAGTCATTTCTATCTACTGATTTCCTCTCCTGATATTTGAAATGAATGTTTGGTTTTGGAAGGAAATGAATTCTGATTCAGGGGATGCCTGGATCATCACAGCTCTTCTCAGCTGCAGACAAAGGTGGGAGGCTGTGTGACTGGACATTCTGTCGGATGCTACTCTCCACTTGGAACATCAGGGACACTGGGAAGGCCGTTCTCTTTAGAAATTTTGTTAGAACAAGGTGTGCATCTATAGATGATGGTAAACTGAGCGTCTTGACATTAATATTCTTTGAGGACACATGGCTACATTTTATGGGTCTGGAATTTGAATCTAGGCTTTAGAACATTTGAGATGATCACTCTATACTCTAACACAAGTTACATCTTCAGTTCAGAGAACACATTTTTGACTGTGTAGGGTGGCCTCTACAATGGCTCAGATAGATCTTTATTTGAGGCTACCTCCCTTAACTTGGGTATGGGCTAGATCCAGTAACTTGTCTTTCTTTCTTTCTTTCTTTCTTTCTTTCTTTCTTTCTTTCTTTCTTTCTTTCTTTCTTTCTTTCTTTCTTCCTTCCTTCCTTCCTTCCTTCCTTCCTTCCCTCCTTCCCCCTCTCTCTTTTTATTTTCCTTTTTTTCTTTTCTTTTATATTTGAGACAGAATTTCTCTGTATAGCCTGGCTGTCCTGGACTTCACACAGGCTAGCCTTGAGATCAGAGATCTGCCTTCCTCTGCCTCTTGAGTGCTGGGACTAAGACTGTATGTCTCTACTATAGGGCTAGTGACTCGCTTCTGATGAGCAGAAAATAGCAGAAGAGGTGGGTGCCACATAGATGAGACTACAGAGAGCATATGGCTCTCTTTCCTGCTCACCATGGAAGCTTGCTGCCATTCCCAGGGCTGGTCTGTAGATCAGCAGCTTGCATGGAAATGAACAGAAAATCTCCACCTCACGACACCATAAAATCTCTGATACAGGCCTGGAGAGATGGCTCAGCGGTTAAGAGCATGGGGATTGAACTCAGGACCTCTGGGAGAGCAGTCATGGTGGCTCACTACCATCTGTAATGGGATCAGATGCACTCTTCTAGTGTGTGTCTGAAGACAGCTGCAGTGTACTCATATAAATAAAAAAAATAAATAAATCTTAAAAAAAAATCTTTAGAACAGTAGTTCTCAACCTGTGGATTACAACCCCTTTGGAAGTCAACCAACCTTTTAACAGGGTTGTCTAAAACCATCTGAAAAGACATATATTTACATCATGACTCATAACAATAGCAAAACTACAGTTATGAACTAGCAATGAAAATACATTTATGGTGGAGGGGGTCATCGCAACATGAGGAACCGCTTTAAAGGGTCACTGCATTAGGAAGGTTGAGAAGCTCTTCCCCAGTGCTTCAGGAGCTGTGTGTTGCAAGCTTCTGTTTCCCTGACTTTGGTGGAAGGTCCTTCTGATGACCTTGATATACCTCAGGTCTGGTTGTCATGGAGATGGCAATTGGATAAGAGCCCAACTCCATGTTCTTTGTTTGGCTGCACCAAAATTCCTGACCTGCAGAAAGAGGTCACTCCGTCTGGAGTGGCTCACTTCAAAACAATATGGAAATTATGCTTTGACTTCACCTATTTCCCCTCATCTTTCATGGGCTGACTACTGCCTGCAATCAATGTTAGACGTAGATCTGATGTTAGTTAACTATGAAAACTGCATAGTCACTAAGATTATTGCTTTGGCGTTAGGAACATTGGAGCTGTCCCTAGATTTAACCATTTACAAGCTTCAGGGGAGGGATTAATTTCAGTTACTCCATTTCCTTCTCTGCAATGGGATCTACATACATTGACACATACCCCATAGGTGTTTGCGTGCTCCTTTGAGCTTTGATGCAATTGATGAAATAAAACAAAATCCTTAGGAAAAGCAAATCCTTAGGAAGTGTTTGCTATTACAACTTGTGTATTGTGGTCTAATCATAGTTTTAACCTACAAATAAGTGTTTATATAGGAAGAGGAAGTTTGGTGCCATCATTTTCACATTATCCTGTTTGAGACTTTGAGCTCAGACTTATCCATGAAAACTGGAGAAAGGTTGAAAGACCTGAAAGCTATTTTTTTTCTCCCTTGGTTTCAGTTTTCTTACTTGCTGTTAAAAGAAAGTTTTTAGCAAGAAAACCCAGTTGTGTTCTTATCTCCTTTGTGGGTTTCTAAAATGTCTATGAATCGATGCCATCACCATCATCCATGTCATAATAAGAAACCCAAGCTAAGCGTGTTTTCTCCAGTGCTCTGGTTTCTCTCTTTGCGAACTCTTCTTTTTTTTCTTAGGTGATGTAAGACCTGTTGGGAATTGGTCCCCAGTGCTGCTGCCCAGATCCTTGGACCATCAAAGAGATTGCATGAAAAGAGGAAGAGGTATAGGGGTGGTGAGAGAGTGAGAGTGCTTCCCGAGGAAACCTGAAGACATGATTTCAATTCCTGGAACTCACACCAAAATCTGGATCTAATGTCCCTTGTCTACATTACTATTACAGAGACATGGAGACAAAGACAGGAGAACTGGTTGCCCACATTTTCCCCTGACAATCAGTAAGTAAATAAGCAAGTAAACAAACAAACAAGTCTTAAGTGCACACGGCCAGAATAGCAGTGCACATCTTTAATTTCAGCATTAGAAAGATGAGATAGACTAATCTCTATAAATTCAAGTCTAGTTTGATTTATATAGCAAGTTTCAGAACAGAGTTTCCTAGTGATAGAGAAAGAAAGAAAAAGAGAAAGAAAGAAAGAAAGAAAGAAAGAAAGAAAGAAAGATAGAAAGAAAGATAGATGGGAAGGAGGGAAGGAAGGAGGGAGGAAGGAAGAAGGAAAAAAGGAAGGAAAGAAGGAAGGAAGAAAGGGAAGAGGAGACGAAAAGAGAAAAGGGAAGGAAAGGGAAGGGAAGGGAAGGGAAGGGAAGGGAAGGGAAGGGAAGGGAAGGGAAGGGAAGGGAAGGGAAGAAAGACAAGACAAGACAACCCCAGAACTAATAATGATCCAAGCCAAGCTTTGGAACAGGGGCACAGAATAGCAATACAAACCATTCTAAAATAGTTCACAAGGCACAAACGTAATGTAATTACATGACAATGGCTGATATTTGATGCTTTAAATGAGAGCCACATTACAATGGTCTTTACTAGGTGTTTCTGGAATTCTACTGAGATATCCTTAGTGATAATGTCAGATACACACAGCACTTCACAGCACCAGACACATATGATGACCACCTGCTTATGAGCATTTACAAATCAAAACAAAAAGGCAAGTTTTTTGCTTTGATAGTAAAAGAATCAAAAATATTTGTTGGATGGGCAAATGAAGGTTTTCCAATATTACTATGTGTGTGTAAAATATCAGAGAAATAATACTAATAGCTACAATGATTTTTCTTTAATATCATTTAATATACTATCTATTAACTCCTTGGATTTAGACACTAAACAAGGCACCTGAAATAGGAAAAGTGAGTCTGTGTATACCTTACTAACTAAAGAGTAAAAGGGGGGACCACTTGGGAATGATTACAGAATATTGCTATACAATTTTTCTTTAAACTGTATTTTTTTCTTTTTTAAACCATGGAAATTAACTTAGTATAATGTTAAGAATAATACTGAGAAGTAGCCACAAGCGAAGGCTCTGGAAATGGTCTTTCCAGTGGAGAGCATGTAATTGAACATTCCAGACTAAGGGGAAAGAAAGAAAATGGATTGATTCTCATTAGAAGACACATGAACATAGACTCGTAGAACTTGGGTTTTCATCTTTAAGGAGGCTAAAGTCTCCATGTTGCTTCTTAGTACATTCGACACACAGGATCTGATCGACATCATTTAAGCGTCTTCCTTAGAATGAAAATGTTCGTGTGGTAAATAAACGTGCATTTGTCAGTGGGCATCCAAGAGGAGGAATGGATGCGGTGTTTAACTGAATCACCTTTCTTAGATACCTAAAGGCTTCAAAAAATTTAAATTAATGTATATCCTAACTGTGCACTTCCCCTCAAGGGGCCTTTTTGTATACAATTAGTTTCTCCCTCTACCGTATAGCCCCTATATTGTATTTATTATTTATAAAATTGTCCTTTTACTTGCAACCAGAAATGTATATTGATCTTTGTGAAGATTTATCTATGCAGAAACCCTTGTTCTTTTTCCTTAACAATTAAAATGTGTGTGTGTGTGTGTGTGTGTGTGTGTGTGTGTGTGTTGATTTCTTTAAGAAACATTTCAGTCAGACAGGTTTTTCTATAAGTGATGTTCATGCAGGCATCTTGTGCATTGAACAGAAAGAGAGGAATTTGTGACTGAGCTAGGGGGACAAAAGCAAGCAAAAGCTTGCTCTTCTGAGAATCATATCTTCTCTTTTAAAAACACGAGGCCAGGGTAAAGTTATCATCTCGTGCAAATCTACAACCAGAGAGATGTCAGTGTAATAAGAATATTTTTTATTGAATTTAAATACAAGTCAGAGGGAAATTATTTTTAAAATAAACCATATGATTGAATAATATTGATGGTACAAATTCATTTCTTATGGGTCAAATATTCCCCCTAGGAACGGGTGTTACAGCAGGAAACAAAGTCACCAAAACACAGCCCCTGGGGCTTTTATTCTTGGGTAAGGGTCACTCTGAGGAAGAAAATGAGAAAATAAATAACAAATAAATCATGTTATGTATCATGTTATGTATCAGAAGGGTGAATTAAACGGAGTGGATGAGCTGCCGGGGTGAGGGTCAGCATGGCCCAGATGGTGTGCACATGGGGAGACAAAGTCGGTCCTACTGACCAAGAGACATTTGAGCAGTGAATTTGACTGACATTCAAATTTCCCTACAAATGGGGAAAGGGTGTTGAAGCTTCAGTAAAATCCTTAGGCTGTTATGTGGTTCCTTCAAGAGATAGTCAGAAGCAGTGGGGCTGGAGAAGACAGCCTGGGAGTGGGCGGGTCAGAGGAGCTGGGGTCTAGGAACAGAGTGGTTGCAGGACACTCAGAATCTTGGAGGCCTTTGGGAAGGCTAAGACCATGATCCTGACTATTGAATGACTATTTTTGTTTGTTTGTTTGGTTGGTTGGTTTGGTTTTTTTGAGACAGGGTTTCTCTGTATAGCCCTGGCTGTCCTGGAACTCACTTTGTAGACCAGGCTGGCCTCAGAAATCCACCTGCCTCTGCCTCCCGAGTGCTGGGATTAAAAGCGTGCGCCACCATTTTGTCCTGATTTGCTCCTGCTCTTCCCCCTGCACCCCTCCCTGCCTCCTCATCTACATATGCCCTTCCCACATCTATTATCAAGGATTCACTTAGGCACCTATAGATCTGAAGAAGTGCATGGTTCTCTGGGTTTAGGGGCATATTTCTGTTAGTCTCTTAAATTCAAAATTATGTTCCGAATTCCTAATTTGGACAAAACTGCAGATTGAGTTAGCATCTTTTCAGAAGGTGCTGCACCCTACACATTACTGACCACAGAGCTCTAGGCTGCCGCTGAAAGGGATGCCATGGCAAGCATTTCACACACACGCGCTAACTTGCCTTGTACTCTCAGCAGTCCCAAGCAGACGGAGTCTCTTGTTTTGCCCTTTAGTGGACAAGATGAATGAGGGTGGCAAGATGATGTAACACAAATTCCTTTCCTAGCCACAGAGACGGCCACTGACCCTTGAACTTAGGTATTTTTGACTCCAGTGTCTGCCCTTGACCATTCACAACACTGTCTCTTGTTGTCACAGTCCTTGACAATACTCACACTCTTTGAAGTGTTTTTGTCTATTTGCTTATTCATATCCTACTGTATGCTCGGCATTCTCAGGCATTGTGTGGACAGAGCAATTGCTAGCCTTAATAGTGTCTTTGTCTGGAGTCAAGAAGTATGTCTCCTCTTCAAGGCCCTTTATGATGATGTCAGAATGTCATTGTCATATTCTCTTGTAATATTTACAGAGCAAGACATGGCTTGGGCTGTGGCTTAGTGATAGAGTGACGACGGGTTCTGGGTTCAAGATATGTGATATGATGTAATATGGCAGAGGCCGGAGGAAGACAAGATAATCAACTGCCACTTTTGGTCAATTCAATTGTGACAACATATACACATTTATCTACAAGTATATATAAGAATATACATGAGAGACAAATTTTAGTGAAGCCAATGGTAGCAAGCCATGCCTCTAGACCTTTTCCTTCAAAAGCACATGACCCAGAAAGCTGTACTGGGAATCTCTGTATGCATCGCAGAAAAGATACCATGCATTGCTCTCTAGAAATGGAAAGCAAATCCCATCGGGGGAGAAAAGAATGACTTCTTTTCTGTAAGACATTTTGAAGTATTATCATAGCGTAAAATTGAAACCTTCATTAACTGACACAAATCTATTATGTTTAAATGTATTTGCACAGCACTAATAAGTTTTAGGTTTTGCTCATCCAGTCCTAGGAGCTGAGGGAGCCTCAGGTCACCCTTAGGATGGTAGAGGTGCCCCAGTCTGGGGAACCCCAGAACTGATCTCCTGTCTTTCCTGCAGGTGCAGATATGACCAAGTCCGAGAACCACACCACACACAATCAGTCCCACAAGTGGCACAGAAATGGCATCAAGAAACCCCGGTCACAAAGATACGAATCTCTTAAGGGGGCTGACCCCAAGTTCCTGAGGAGCATGCAATTTTCCAAGAAGCACAACAAGAAAGGCCTGAAAGAGATGCAGTCCAACAATGCAAAGGCAGTGAGCGCACGCATGCGCAGAGGCCATCAAGGCAAAGGCAGTGCGTGTGGGCATGCGCAGAGGTCATCAAGGCCCTTGTGAAGCCTCTGGCCATCAAGCCCAAGATGCCAAAGGGGACCAGCGCAAACTCAGCCGCGTGGCTTTCATCGCTCACCCCAAGCTTGGGAAGCAGCTTCGAAGCTACATTGCCAAGGGTCAGAGGCTCTGCCAAACGAATCCCAAGGTTCAAACCAAGGCAGGGGCCAAAGCTCCAGCTAAGGCCCAGCTTCAGCTGCCAGTGGTGCCCAGGCCCCTGCAAAGGCCCCAAAGGAAAGCCTCCTGCCCATGTGAAGACAGATGGACTGCTGTGACACACCTGCCTACACACTATTGGCAGGTGACCAGTGTCCTATGCCGTTGTTACAAATAAACTCAGTTTTAGCAGAGTATTCTGACTATCCATACAGAGATCTTCAAATTCTTGTCAATTCTGTGTCACATAGTTTCCATTTAGATTCTAATCAATGCATATATTTATACACCTTGCTGGGGTTTCTTGTAGCCCAAGTTAGCTTCAAAGATCACTAAGTAACTGAGGATGACCTTGAACTTCTGATCTTTCTGCCTCTCCTCAGAGTTGAGATGGCAGACGTGTCCCTGTGTGTTCCATTTCTGTGGTGCTGGGGTTGGAACCTAGAGCATGCTAGGTAACCGTTGTCAGTGTACTTAAAAACACGTACTGAATTCCCATCAATGACAGTGTTGCATGGTGAGCATATTAAAGTAACACAGACCATAACCTACGAAGCACAGGCCATATTCTGAGTGTTATTGCAATAGCAGATATCAGTTCTTCATAGTAATTATATCCATCATGACTGACATTAATCAGTTACCTACTTAGAAGAGTCTTTCCCCCCTCACCAAGATCAGAGTATACCTTTGCCATTAATTTTATATTAATTAGCACTTTCCCTCAAGAGATGTTAAAGTATGACTAGTTATTAATTTCATCCTTACAAATAATGAAAATGAAGTTCAGAGAAGAGAAGGGTGAGGCTGAGTTCAAACTCAGGAATTTCTGACTCCAAAGCCCACCACCAGGGAGGAAGTCTCTGTAAAGGAGATAGGAGAAGGGATGAAGAGGATTCCTTATCACCTAACCCCGAAGATGGACAGACAAATCAGAGGTGAATATATCAAAGAGAGAGGCAGCACAAAGGCAGAACTTTGCGAAGGTGAAGACACTCTGTGTAATGGAGTCCTCCATAGCCACCCATGCCCAAAGCCAATGCCATTTCTTACCATTTGGAAGCAAGTCTGAATACCTGCACTCCATCCTGTAATTTCTGATACAGGACTTTGTCCAGGAATGTATTTCAAGGCTCATTCTATCTCTTTTCCTCTCTATCTGTACTTGCCTTTCAGCTTAGATGCAGTGCTTTTGAAAAGGTAATTTGAAGATAACAGGAGACATGAAACAGGAATAGCAAACATGTTTTCAAAGCCTAACCAGGTGCCTGGTAGCATTCCATTACATTAATAAAGTCATTTGAAAAGTGAGCAGAGGCCCCCACCCCACCCCCTTATCAGAACAAATTTTAAGAGCTTGGGCCAAAGTCTACAAATAACTGTAGCAGAAAGGCTTCAGGAAAGTAATCAAATTGAAAGGTCTTTGCACCTCACTGTCTCTCAGGTAGCAGCATGCGTGACCTTGGAAATGTTCTCAGCAGACCATTTGGTGAGACACCCAGCAAAAGCCTAAGTGTGAGCCGTTTTGGTCAAAGCCATTGGGTTTCATAGAATCCTCCAGTCCAGGGACCACTTATTTCTTTACTTCTGTGCAGCTAATCTGAGAAGCCATTTTGTGAGTGTGTTTCAACAAAGGCACTTACTTTCTTACGGCTGATGGAAAGAGTACTGTTGACTGTTAGCTCTTTTCGGTTTTGTACAGAGTCTCATTCCTGGTGGCTTTGTACCTCCATGTAGATAGCTGAGGGTGACCCTGAACTTCTGATCCACCTGCTCCCACCTTCTGAGCGCTCCGCATCCGGAAACACAGGAATCACCACCTTCTGTTTATGCCCTGCTGGGAGAAAGACCCGGAGGTTCTTGCTTGGTAAACACTCTGCCAACTGACTTGCTACTTTTGACTTCAATGTTTTTCCTTTTTTTCATTAACTGAGTGAGATAGAGTTTCCTTCTGTAGCTGTCCTAGAACTCAGGACAATTCTACCTCAGCCTCTCTGGTCTCCATTGAAATCCCTGTCTTTTCTTTTAATATTTATGTACACAATATTTTTCTCCTGTCGCCAAAACCCCAAGAATAAGGCAAAAGCTTTACTCTTCCTTGGGAGTTCTAGGGTTTACCTTTACTTTGTTCATGAAAAATGGTAGTTTGTTTGTTTGAGACCAAGTTTCATGTAGCCCAGGCTAGCCTTCAATTCTGGAAATATAACCACAGCTAACCTTGAATTCCTGACTCTTTCTCCTATGTGCTGTGACTTGCAGGTTTGTCTAATAACATCCAGCTTTAATTAAAGTATCCTGAGATGAGTTTTTTGAGTACCTACTATATGCCAGATTTACAGTAAGTGGGAATAAGCGACTTAGTCTCCACTAACGTTGTCACTGTTATAACATAGAAGCAAGAAGCATGTTATTTTAATACAATGGGAGTAAAGGTGTCCAGTGCCGGGGACATAGTCAAAAAAGCATTGAGCTCACTCTGCAGGGTTGGAGCAGACCCTCAGAGACAGTGACAAGTATTTCTGAGATTATAAAGAGAGCCATAGTTAAGAGGAGAAAAGTCAAAGGGGTGGGGTGGGGGGTGCAACCTGAACACACCCAGACTGCCACCCTAGCAGACAGAGTCCCGAGTTCTGGGAACTTGAGACAGCTACGTGAGAGGGAAGTAACAGCCAAGTTGCCAACAGCACAGTATCTGTGTTTCCTTTTGATGCTGTTAAGGTCATTTGTACGCAGAATCCATAAAATCTGGATGTGGCTAAAAAGGAAGCCATTATGACAATCACCAAGCACCTCCCGGAGTGTACAAAACCAGAGGGACAGTCTCATTAGAAATTACCTCCAGGAGCAGTGTAAAATGGCTGAAGCATCTACTGTTCCTCCTTCTGAACACTGCCTACTGCCCTTCTCAGAGAACCAAGATGGAGGTGGAGCCTGGTAGGTGGAAGAGTCTTTTCCACATTCCCCAGGGTCTGAGTATAACACAGAGTGACCTTTAGATAAACATAACCCAAATTTTAAGAAACTACTTGGCTATCCATAATCAAGATAGCTTTTGGCCTATTTGCATTTTGCAAATTAAGCATCTCTCTGAAGGCCTGTATCCTCCTGCAAGCATCTTTCAGCTCCTCTGCACCTTCCCTGGCTCTGGAAGTCTCTCTCTAGTGTGCTAGGTACTGAACTTTGACGGAGAGTCCAGCGCAATAACAGTAAAGTTTAATGGCGCATAACTTTGAGAGACTGACAAATTCCCAGCCAAAGTATTGATTCTTACAGAATTTATGAAGCACACGCTGTATTCTGTGTCATTATGGTCCATTTTTGGCTGAAAGAATCATGTAAAATAGATTTTTAAATGAGTGGTAATAGCCAGACATAAAGAAGGTATTGATGTGGGTCTTGGAGGGTGAAATAGCATGGCAGATTAAGGCAGACAACAAATCAAACACAACAGTCCCTCTCTTACTACAGTGTAAATTCCCTGTTCCTTTTAATCACCCCCTTCCAGGTCCCACTTAATTTGCCTTCTACAGATCTGTTCTGAAGAGCATTAGAGATGCTAAGATTTTTTTGCATGCTTGCAAATACTGTTTTCAGGTGGTATCGGGAGTCAAGGAACTGGTTGCTTATATTTGGCAAAGCAGTATGCTCTGGTGGGTAAATAATGCCTTTGAAAATAATGAAATAATGTTAGATAAAATGTTTTTCTATGATAAATACCTGCTTATAAATGGCACAAGTATTGAATCAGGGTTTGAAGACTGAATTTTTTCCATGAATTTATCCATTTTAAATAAAAGGAAACTTTTGTTTTTAGTAGAAAACAAACAAACAAACAAACAAACAAACAAACAACGTGTGTTCTCCCTTTACAACTTTAAGCTAAGCTCTTTCTTTTCCAGAGAGGACTTGTGAAGGTGTTTCTATGTCAGCTTTGTGTTGGAAGAGTGTGGAATTCGCTGCCCTGGCTCTGGGCTGCTCATCCTAATACCTTCATAAACAGCTGAAACGGAAGGTTCCCCGCACCCCTGACATTTTGTTTTGACACGCTCTGGGGGAAAGAGTAGCTTTCAAAAATAGTCATTTAAACTTTGATTTTATGCTTCGCTGTGGAATACATGTTTATTAAATGCGTGTCTCACCGACAGAGTAATCAATATAGATTGTGTAGTACATTATGAAGAAACCATGTCTGAGATTATTAGAAAAATTAAATGCCTTAGGTTTTGCTTACTTGAGCAATATGGGGAAATTAACAGTTTAAATTCCTTTGTGGACTGGACTGGATTTAGCCTTGCTCAGAACATATGATAGTTGGCACACTGCTTTAGACACATGTATTTCTTTTCCTTTAAATGAACTCACAGCTACCCTGTCCAGTTATCTGTCATTCATCTAATAAACATTAAGTTATCCAACATCCTAAATTTAAAGACTAATGTTTATGAAACGATTCTACAGATCAATGGGAGGCAGACAGGGAAGGAAAGGGAGTAGCTGTAGGAAAGGGAGTAGCTCTGGCTTTTTCTGAAACTTATTTGTGCTTCCATCCCATTCTAGAAACCCTTTCAGAACTGCAAAGACAGACTACCCTGTCTGGTTGTACTAGGAGCCCAAGGAGCCTACACACACACACACACACACACACACACACACACACACACACACACACACACAAACACACACACACACACACACACCTGAAACCCTGCCATAATCAAGCAAATCTATTTTCAAGTAGCTGATTTTCAACAATTTAGGAGTTATCCATTTAATAAAAAAGTAACCTGGCAAGAAAAAAAGGGCCAAGAATCTCAATAGATTTTTCTCAGGTCCAGCAGAGCCTGAAGGACTCTTCAAGGTCTTGGTCAACAGTGAACAGAACAGCTTGAGACAAAACTCTGGGATAACCCACAGACTAGATGCTGTGAGGCCTGTAGAGAGAGAGGCAGGTTTTACACTAAGCATTTTCCCAAGACAAATGCAGGCAAATTCAAACAAAATAGGCTGCTTAGGGTGGGAGATTTCAACACAAATTCAAGGAAGAGTAAAGCAAGTCCTCACCTCCAATACAAACATTGCACAAGAGATGGCCATTAGCATAAGGCAGCTAAACTGAAGGGCTCCCTGTTCATAGTATCAATAGGAGGTTATTCACCTGAAACTCCTTTTGGAGAACAACTTGTAGTTTCCTGGATTGGTGAGTTAGAAGTCAAAGCCATGGATGTCATAAACAATTTGAAAATGTTATCACACTCCAAGATACTTATATCTAAATTTTCTGTTTCTTTTTTTTTCAAGTCAACACAACATTTGTTTGATACTATAGGCAGATTATAAATGCTGGATGTGTCCCTTAGTGCATATAATTGTAACATCCAGTTGTGACAAACTAGGTTTACTAAAATGGAAGATTTAGCAGATGAAGTGAATAGGCTTGTCATCATAATAGCACATTAGACTTTACAAATGAACGATTCCTAAGGCAACAGGAACAGCTTTGTGTTCCGATTTCATTTCATTCACTAGATAGCTAACATTCAGAGTCCCTTTCTGATCTTGGAGGACTTGAACTAGTCAAAGTCTAATAAATACTAATACCAATGACCAAAGTGACACTCATACTCAAAATGATTTCTGATAGAGTCTGATAGAGTCTCTTGCCTTGTATGTGTAGACCCACCACAGTTGTGGGGTCAAGTGTTATCTTAGCTGGTTAGACAAGAGAAATAAGTTTAGAGGATTCAGCATTTCTCTGTGGCCCATCTCCCACTGAGTATCAAGGACCGCCCGAGTGTAGCAATTATTTAGTGGGAATTTATTGAGTGCCACTCCTTAGGTGCGTTACTTCTGCTCTCTCTGTTCTCTTCCTTGTTGCCCCCAATACATTTCACAAAGGGCAGTGAAGGGTTCTAAGGGATAACTCTGGGTCTGACCTTGGGTCACACTTCAAAGCTCTCCTGAAGCCGGTGACATCATGCAGCCGCACCAAGAAGCTGGAGCCTTCCCTGCAGAGATCACACCCAAACTGGTTCTTCCTGTTTTGGCTCTTTCTAGACTCCCCACCTGGATCATCGGCTTGGGACACCAATCTGAATTCCGACATCAGTAAATAAGTCCTTTGCTTGTTTGCAGGTTTGAGCAGCAGCGGCTGTGGAGATCTTCTGGGGTACCAACTCTTCTATCACTATTAGCTCTGGAGTTCCCTTTTCTTTACTGAAATGATGCTTCACTCAGTGGAGTTGTGAAGGGATGAATCTCAAGCAGGGTGGCATGTGGTTGATCAGGCGGACAGCACGAGTGCCAGTTTGGCATGCAGTTAAGAGCAGGCATTTGTGTTGTGAAAACTCCTGTTAGCTTATTACAGACACAAAGCGTGCGATGAAAAATTGTCTTTATTTTGCTTCGTGAATATCTGCCATTTGATTTTTTTTTAATTTAAATTTGCAACACGAGCTGACATCTTCTGGGCTTGCACCGGCATTTTCCCCATAGTGAATAAATCCCCGAGAACACTTTCTCTGCAGAGTCAACCAACAATGTGTTCAGAAATCACTAGAAATCAATTTCTATTAAGACTCAGCTCTGAAATTTACTGTGTGACTTTGGAAAAGCCACTTAACCTCTCCAAAAACCTTCAAATATAAAATGACCGTCATAAGGATCAAGCCAGATACAATCTTTACAAAAGGGCTTTACAAATTGTTGAGAATTATCCAAATGTTAGGGTATTTGTGGGCATCATTTTTAATCGGATTCCTTCCTTTTTGAAAAGCAATCCTGCAGGATATACTAGTAACTATCACCTTCTATCTGTGATATTGCCTTTTGACCCCATTCTAAAAAAACAAAAAAAAAAAAAACAAAAAAAACCCCAAAACATCAAAAAAGCCCTAATATTTCCTGGCTTCTGCCTCTTAAGTTCCTCTGCTCTGCCAACAAGCAAGAGGCCAGGGGCTCTAAACATGTCTACCTTTGTTTCCGGATCTTCATGAATCCTGAAATTATTAAGAAGCCAGGCTTCATTTATCAGTTTCTTATGATGCCTCTTCTTTATTTTGGAATTCCTTCTTCTACAGTAGTTTATCTCTCCTAATCATTGACTACAGTCTAAGCTATTTGAGACTGAGGGAGGGCGTAACATGCATATAGGAGATGATTAATGAGACCTCATTCATTCACTAATGTGCCCTAGTCTCCGGAAGGTACCTTAGCGCCCTCTTCAGGTTATGTGGGTCTCTCCTCCCACAATCTTGTTTACATACTGATTTCCCCCCACGTCCCTCCCCTTACCCTGAAACTATTAATGTACTTTTACCTGGAGAACTGCTCACTGGCAGCTCGCTCCGAAGAGTACTGATCTAAGGACCTTGTGGAAGAAATGGCTCTAGGATGGTTATTTCCATCCCTTGTGCAAGTTGGGGAAAGAAATGACAAAGCAAGTACTTTTAAAGCCCCATCACAGAAGATAAGCCATAGGAGACATTGGCAGGTGGCCAACTGGAAGCCTGCCAGTGCCAAAGAATTATGCTACTTTCCTGAAACTGCACGACCAGAACTCTGGGCTGACCAAGCCTAACCTGGCTTTCCTGCCTTTGCCTTCTTTCTCCTATTCTCAGAAATGTCTGCCTTGTCTAATTACTGAGTATGCTTCAAACCACTGCCCGAGAGCTCCACCCCTCCCACCAGCCAGTAACTGAAGCATCACGTCTTCCAGCACATCCCAAGTATCTCCGTGCTCATTCTAACCCATTTTGTAACCACACCCTGGTCCCTTTGCTTGTCTCAGAGAGCAGGTGCATGGTTTGTTGAGGACCAGCTAAGTAAACTTGGCAGAAGGCTAAGGAATCTTGGTTGACTTGTTTCCAGTCTAAATTAGCATTACCATCCAGCCCACAAGAGCAGAGCAGAAACATTGTTGCTTTTAGGTTGTTACATTTTTGTTTGTTTGTTTTACTACGTTTATAAACTGGTAATCTACGAACACTTTTTGAACCTTCTACTTCCTGAAATGTCACTTGGTCATCCCAAACGGATTAATTGACTTTAGAAGCCATGGCTCTTATTTCGCTTATGTCACAGGGCAGAGTGGACTTCCAGGGACTCCATGGTCCTCCAAGAAGCCAGGAGTCTCTTGTCTCTTCTAAAATTATTTTGGCATTTTGAGAAAAGGTTCCAAGAAACCCGTGCCACATATTTACTAAATCTTTAGCAAAACAAAGATTGAGAACTAGAAAGCCCTACAGCTCAAAAGGAAAAGTTCAAAAGCCTACAGGTACTTTCTGAAAAGCTAAAGGTAAGAAGATTTTAAAACTGCTTACAAGCAGCAAATCTTCGAAGCAGTCTACGCTTCTGCAGCTCCAGGATTTCCTCATGCTAAGTAGCTTTAAAACTACTTAGCAGCATTAAATTGATGTCTTACTCACTACTTAGCTTGCTCCAGGACTTACCAAAGCCTGCTCTCCCGGTTACAGCTGGCTCGCAAAAAGGCATCTCAGCCGGATTTCCAACTGGTGAAAGAATTTGGTGCAATTTCAATTTGAATTCTGTGATAGGGAAGGTGGAGGCGGAGCGGCATTTTTAAAATGCCAATCACGACCATTCGGTGTTTCCTGAAGTCAATTCAGTTGATTACAATGAGAGTTAAAATGAGCGGGGAAGAAAAGGAGGAACGGGGAACCGGAGGAAAAGCGCTTTGCTTTGTTCACTTAGAGGCTTTCCTTGGATGCTCGTGGCTCAGGACTGTGGCCAATCTGAGAAAGACTATTCTAGAGTGGCTAGGATAAAGCCTTACCAATTCCTCAAAGCATTCCTAGGTTCTCTTCCCTATGTGTGACTACTTTCACTATAGGATCGTGATTTTAAAAAATAAGAAAGTGAAATAACACTGGAATCGATGGCGGAGACAGGCGGCAGTTGAATTCGCTTACGGTGAGAAGATCTGAGCAGTTTGAAACAGCGGCCCAAACTCGCGACTTTTACCCAGTCCATTCCATCCCAGCTTTGCAAACATCACCTCCTGGAGGAAGTAGATCTGGGAAGAAGAAGCTGAACTTGCTGAGTTTAGAACAAAGGTGTATTTTGAATCTCAAAGGCTGGCACTTTGTGACTCTTTTTTCCAAGACAATAGTCAGGAAATTTGGCTGGTAAAAAAGAAAGTGGTTTTCTAAAGTCTTTTATTTCCTTAACTATTGAGAAGCAGGCCAGACAAACAGTCCTCTAGGGGAAAGGAGAGTGGATTGGAAAGAAGGTGAGACATTCCTAGCCCCTTAGTTGTCTTTAGCAGCTGTCTGTTTTCCTTTTCTCTATTACTTCCTGATGATGGGGGTGCAGTGTGAAATGAGTAGGGAAAAGTTCTAGAAGGGGTTGTGGAAGCAAACAGAACTTTGCCCTTCCTGGGAGGGCCCCTGGGAATCACCCTGTCACAGTCTAATTCTGCCTATTTTTTAAAACACAGAAACATCTCCAGCCCCCAGCTCTGTGGAGGTCTGTATGGTCACTCCTCAGAAGTTCCCAGGATGCTGGGAAATGACGTACTCTGTCAACTTTAGCACAGAAGGTCGTTTAAGGGGAAGGAAGCAGGCCACTGCAGACAAAGCTGAAGGCGGGAATTGTAGTCCCATGTTAAGGAATACCTAAGAGTTAACGAAAGCAGGGAGGGAGGAGATGGCAGAGGGAAGATGCCTGGGGCATTGTCATGGTCCGTTGAATAAACACAAGCGACGTCGCCGAAGACAGCTTCCAGAATGTTCAGGCCAGTCGCTCTGAGCCATGCAGGAAGAGGCGTTGGGGAAAGGATACCCTTGGCTGTTCAGGAGAGTCACTCCTAGCTATCCAGGAGGAGGGCATGGGGAAAGGATGAACTTGGAGGATACCTGTGTGGGCTACAGGGCTCCACCCTGTCTGAGATTGACAGGCCTTACTTCCTCACATAAGTCCAGGTGAAGGAGATGGGAATCTGACAAGTTTTTCTGACTCACCGAAACAGAAACTAAGTTACATAAAGACATGGCTTAGATTACCACATGTGACTGAATCAACAACTTCAAATACCCTTTCCACTCCACCAGAAGACAGTAGGGTGGTGAAGAAGGCCTGGTCAGCTAAAAAGGACCCAAGTTTGAGGGTTCTAATTCCTCATTACTATGTCTTAACATATTATTATTTACTCTAGCCATGACCATTGTGTCAAACAAGAACTGTTAGCTTTGTTTTGTTTTGTTTTGTTTTTGTTTTTCAAGACAGGGTTTCTCTTTATAGCCCTGGCTGTCCTGGACCTCACTTTGTAGACCAGGCTGGCCTCGAACTCAGAAATCTGCCCGCCTCTGCCTCCCGAGTTCTGGGATTAAAGGTGTGCGCCACCACGCCCGGCTAAGAACTGTTAGCTTTGGAGGATGGTTGACAAGAAAAGGGAAGGGTAAAGAGTTGGTACTAAGTTAGAAGCGAGAGTCCTTTGGTGACACAGAACCATCAGGAAACTTCTTTCTGACAACTCTGATCTTGCTTTTTAAAACACACTGGCTCTGGATTACTTCCCACAGAAAGTGTAATTGCATCAAAGACCACCTACTAAAGAGCTTGGCCTCCAACCCAGGATTATTAGCTGTTGTCTCCCCGTGCATACCCTTCCTAGTGGGGAAGACGGGCAAGAACTAATAGGGAAGTTTAATAGCGAGATAGAATTGGCAGGCCTTGGTAACTTGGCTGAAAATTGTATTTCAGGTAGAGAAGGAAGGACGAAATCGGAGAACAGCTTCAGATGGCGTTGTGTTCTTTTAGCCTTCTCGCTGGTGGGAATGGCATGAGACAATCCAAGGGCTTCCTGGTTTACTGCTTGTCAGTTCTAGCATGTTTTACATGGTTTGTTGTTATTGTTGTTGAATCCAAACATATATTTATTAGCCAAAATAGGAACCATGACATTTAGCAAATATATTTTTGCCAATCAGAATAATTTTATTTATCTTGTAACATAAAGACCCATGCTTCCAGTTTAATGAGCTCTTAGAAAGTATTTATCAATCCTACTGACTGTGAGAGCATATTTAAATTCTAAGGGCAATTAGGAGAGCCTCTTCCTTTGTTTTTCTTCATGTGTGTGTGTGTACTTGTGTATGCATGTGTATGTAGGTGTCTGTGTGAACAATTATGTGCCACAGTGCACATGTGGAGATCAAAGACCACCTTGGGCTTTGGTTTTCTATTTTCGGGTCTCTTCTGGGACTTCTGACGCCACCTCCTCTGGCCAGAGGAGTGCCAAGTTAAAGACATGTCTCATGATCTTTCATGGCTTCCAGAAGTATAAAGTCAGGTTCTAACATTTTCATGACAAATTCTTTACCTACTGAGCCATCTTCCTAGGTCAGTCAATATTTATTAAGGCTGTAATACAACTGGGAACACTTTTAGGAAACTGGAGATACAGCAGACTGGATAAGGTGACTCTCAGCTGACTGCTGCGTAAGTGGATGCTGACATTTGAAACAGATTGGCTGGGGAGAATAAGTCCCATCGAGAAGGGTTTATTTAAGCAAATCATCTGAAGACATTCGAGGACTCAAAGTAGCCGAGATGTGTCCAAGCTGGGTGTGCTCTGGTGTGACATCTAATGAATGGAGAAGCAACATGTAGGTATAGCACTGTGGTTCAGAAAAGGTTAAAGAAAGAGAAGACATAAGAAAAACATTGACATTTGTTTCTATGCAAATAGAATCCATTACCTTTCCTAGTTTACACAAACACAAACACACACAATGTCTACATGCACATGCATGTGTCTCATGTAATTCAGGCTGGCTTTGTGCTTATTTTGTAGATGACCATTACACTGAACATGATCCTGATCCTCGGTCCTCCACCATAGTTAGAAGCTAAAGATGATCTTAAACTTCTGGTCCTCTAGCCTCTACCTCCTGCGTGCTGAGGTTTTCGGTGTGTGCCATGTCTTCTGGTTTAGGCATGACTGGGATTGAGTCCCGGCTTCATGTTAGGCAAGCACTAGATTAACTGAGCCATCTCTCCAACCCAGAATGCATCTCTCTGGGCCACTAGAATCAGCGAACTACTACAGGAAGCATTTGCTGCAGTGGGGCCCATGCTCCCTTCTCTTTTCCTTAGGGAAGCTCTCGCAGGTTCCAGGGCTGTGTGTGCCCTGGACATCACAAAGGAGAAAGCACAGTGTACCAAACCTGAGGTAGGGGGTGAGAAGCCTAAGATATGGGCAGGAGATTCTTCATTGGTCTTTCAGAGTCTGTTCCAGAATCATCTTTGAAGCAAAAGCAGAGTTATTTTAATTTAGAACCTTATGTCTGAAGAAAATTCCCTTTAGTGGACTTTAAGCCTTTGCTTTGAACACCTTCTTGGGCTAGATAGAGATGGAGCTGAAGGGCAGAATACTTGCCTCGCACTCAACAAAGCCTTAGGTCCCAGCCCGACACCAGAACCAATAACAACAAAGACTTTTTTTCACTTATTTTAGCCCAAAGGTTGAGAAACGATAACAAAGACTTAACATGGAACACTATATGGCTGGTTATATATAAGGTCAGCTGCTATATTGATCTTTCTTTTGAGTGTATGGCATATGTGCGTATATGTTCATGTATATATGGGCTCTCATGTTTATGTGTGTGGGTGAGTATGTATGTGTATGGTAGCCAGAGGTCATCCTTGGCCAGAATTATTGTTTACCTTTTGTTTTCCAGACAAAGTTTTTCACTGGTGTACTAGGTAGGCACTAGGAATCCGCCTATCTCTGCTTCCTGGAGATGGGATTAAAATGCCTGCCACCATGCCTGCCTGGCTTCACATGTGGTGTGTGTGTGTGTGTGTGTGTGTGTGTGTGTGTGTGTTGGTGGGTCATGTGTTTGTGTATGGACATGTCACTTGCATGCTGAGGCCAGATATCGGTGCTGGGTGGCCTCCACTACTATCCTTCGACTTATCCTTTGAGCTAGGATCTGTCTCTGAACCGAGTACTCACAGATCCTTCTGTTTCTATCCCAACAGCTCCAGGGTTACAGCTGTGTAACCACACCCAGTGTTCTGTGGGCGCCTAAGATCTGAATTCAGGTATTCACGCTTATGGCACCTTTCAAACAGCTAAGATATCTCTTTCTTTAGGGTTCATCTTTTCTTCCTGGACTGAAATAAGTTTATGAAAATCTCTAGAAAGCACAGTTTCTGTCAGCCATCTGTGAGTTTGTCCCTTATTTAGACCCAAGTGTTTATAAAAGTGGGTGTCTGAAAAGGCCAGAGTTCAAAATTTCTGTGGGCTGGTGCAAGCAAGATCTCAGAATATACTAGCATGGTCTAAATTGAATGTTCTTTTAATCTTCCTACAACTTGTTACAATCTGGTACCAAGCCCACATCTGTGACCTGGCTTAAAGAGGAGGGATTCAGGGTATTTGGGAAAGACTGAAACCATTCTGTAGACACTGGTCTCATTGTAGCTACTAGCACAGGAAAATTAAGTTCTAAGTGTAATAGGAAACAGTAGCACTACAACCTGAGAACTGTTCAGCATAATTCTCTGCACAGCCCTGTCAATTCAAGAAACAAGGCCTGGTTTTAGAGGGCGCAGAAGAGCCTGGCAGACTACCAGTTCCGTTCCCCACTTTTCCTCATCCTAGGCTTACAGTCAGACTTGCAAGCACAAGTACTTGCTGGTGTAATGCAGGGCATATTCAAGTGTAATTGTACTTTGACTATTACAGTGTTTAGAGACAGCTGCACTTGGACTTCTTCCCACACAGTAAAAGTGGTGCCAGGCCAGTGACAACCGGCCTAATTCTTTCTCCTGGAAATTCTTCAGTGTACTCTTTTCTTGCTGAGATGAAACTCTGAAGAAATAGGTCCTATCCATTTTACACTTTCTTGGGGTTTTTTTACGGCCTTGCACACGCTGTCCTCTCTGGAATGTTCTAGAATGTTCTCTCTGTTCTCACAATTTGCACAGCCGGGCCATTCTTTTGTATATGTGTATATGTGTTTAAGACAGTTGCAGTTTTTCTCACATTGTTTATTTAAGTTACAATAGCAATATATGTCTTTATTTTCCATGAAGGAGCAGGCTATACCAATCTTCCTCATCATCCTGTTTCTGGGGGGTCTAATCCAGTGTCCAGCATATGGTAACTATTTGATATATACTTACTTAAAATAATTGTGAAAAAGATACAATGTAAACATTTTTCATTCAGTTCTATGTTCCTGATGTTATGAAATTGGAATTAATTCTTAAGAGAAAAATAATTTCTTGGCCGGGCGTGGTGGCGCACGCCTTTAATCCCAGCACTCGGGAGGCAGAGGCAGGCGGATTTCTGAGTTCGAGGCCAGCCTGGTCTACTAAGTGAGTTTCAGGACAGCCAGGGCTACACAGAGAAACCCTGTCTCGAAAAACCAAATAATAATAATAATAATAATAATTTCTTCAGATGGAAAAAATCACACACACACACACACACACACACACACACACACACACATACTATAATATGCATTAAGACTGAGTGTCTTCAGGAGAAATCCTGAGCAAGAGGTCCAGTTCTAGTGTGTTCCTGAACTGGAGAATTGAAATCAGCTTTCAACACAAGCTCTTTCCTTGTATTGAGGGAAAAAGAGAATTCCATAAGCTACACGACTTTCATGGGGCTACAAAAGTGGATCTCAGAGCATTGGGAGTTAGAGTTCACTTAGGTATTATTTCACAGTGCATGCCTACCACACTCTTAGAGTAGCCTGAAAGAACACATCTACCTGAGCTGGCAAGATGGCTCAGTGGGTAAGAGCACTGACTGCTCTTCCTAAGGTCCTGAGTTCAAGTCCCAGCAACCACATGGTGGCTCACAACCACCCATAATAACACATCTGAAGACAGCTACAGTGTACTTATGTATGATAATAAAAAATAAATCTTAAAAAAAAGAAAAGAACACATATACCATTGCAAGGATGCACGTACTGCCTTCTGGTGGCAGAAGCTGCCAAGCTTTGAGATTTGCCCTCAAAGAGCAGGTCCATACTCTAACAAACAAATAAAAACTAACTTTTCCCATTATATTGATGTTTTACAGGCATGATAGCTAGAAGAACAACCTGACTGCATCCATGAAAAGAAAGCCATATATTTTCAGAATGAAGAATAAAAAAGAGGCATGACCAGCCTCCCTACATGCTCAGTCAGCCTTGTCAGTCCTGGAGAGACAAGGAGAATTTTTATTCGTAATGGACGTACACCTCTGTGTCTCTTAGGATCACTTTATGGGAAGAGTCTATATAACAAGCATATGGGTGACAGACCCACAAGCTGTGCTCAGAAATGTCTAGAAAGGGAAGCATCTGGTGATGGGTGGGGAAGGTGTAGATGGAAGGCCGGGACTGTGGTAACTGTGGGAAGCCATCATATGATATGGGTGATGTGTTATCTTGAGATGCTGAACGTTAGACCACGGGTCAACGATTCCTGTAGCTCTCTGACTATCAACATGACCTGGGTTCCTTGGGAGTGCAGGCTGACTATTAAATTACAAACTTGTGCAGCTCTTTCTGGTTATTACAACGCTAGGAAGGACTTTATAGGGTAGAGCCAGGCACCACAATTGTCCAGAAAAATTAAGATAGTTTTGCCTATAAAAGGGATCTGTATCTTTCATCATTCTCAGATACTCTTTTTCAATATTTATGCAGGCGAAACTCTGCATAACTGATAATTATCCAAGCCTAATTCTTTTTAACTAAAAATAACAACAATAAATGTATTGTGTTGTTTTCATAAACTTTAAAAAAAAATCCCAAGATGATATACATGGAGGGGACCTGTGTGCTGTTTTATTCTGGACTTTGATCTGTATTGGATATTATATGAAAACTGGACTTGAGGATGGGGAAAATAATTCTAAAGAAAAAAATTCAAGGTTGGGTATATATCAAGGTGATGGTGGATCTGGGGGAATTGGGGAGTTAACGTGACCAAAATATCAATGCAATTCTCAAATAATTAATAAAAATATTATTATAAATGATTTCTTACAACCCATTGCCTGTGGCAGATCATCAGTAACCACTGCCCTTAGACGGGCTGCAGCCTGGGAGATTTTATTTGTGGGAAAGACATGGGCAGGTACAAGCTTTTCTCCCACCTTGTGCCTGCTAGTGTGGCTGTGTCTGAAGTAT
>LR749606.1:640916-677056 GCA_902729485.2 Mus minutoides | reverse complement strand
CAGAGCAGTTAGACTGAGGGAGCTTGTGTCTACGATGCTGGAAAGCTGCCACAGCCCAACACTCAGTATCCAGGCCGTTATATGTGGGAGAACATATTTTTATCTTATCTGAGCCACTGTTTGGGTGTTTGTCACAGCAGCCTAACGGAGGTCCTAGTAATAATATAAACGAGATAACCAAACTATTAATAAAGCCTAGCATATGTCTCGAAGTTTTTTTTCCCTTGGATATCTAAACTTAAAACTGTTTTTTTGTGGTAAGTCGTGGGGGAGAAAACCCTCAGCATGATAATAAAATCAACAGCTTGAAATGGACATTTCATTTTGTTTTCTGTCTCTCCCTGTAATCAAGAAAACAGACCTGGCATAAGAATGAACTAAGAGAAAATAGCAGCTGCGCACCCAGGGAGGGGAGCACACTTCATTAGAAACAGAGATGCTGTGAGCTTAATTCACAATTTTAAAAAGCACAGTATGCATGTACTTCTGGCAGACGCACTATGCTTTTCTTCTAATTATATTCATATGTAAATATACATATATAAATATACATGCTCATCCAACTTTCCAAATATATACAATGGACATATTCCATAAATTTAAAAACAGTAACTTGAAAATAGAATTTTGAAAAAAACACATAAGGGATTTGAAATGGTTTATGTGTTTGACAAGCATTTCCAAAAATAGAGATTTTCTTTATGAATAAAAAGCATAGTGATATTTGGGGGGAGGGGCATTACCCTTAAATTGTACAGCATTCCTCAGCCTGATCAAAGGTATTGCCTCCCACTGTATCATGATATTGTGTTTACAGGAGAAAACAAGGAAAGGTCTGAGCCAGAGTGCCATGGAGCCTGTCTATATGCTGGACCCTGTCTATCAGAGACACAGAGTGAGGCTGGGGAGTTGGCTCAGGGAACAGAGTAAATACCTAGTATGCACAGAGCCCTGGGTTTGATTCCTCTCACAGCACAAGTCGTCTGGTGTTGTACACCTGTAGCCCAGTGCACAGGAGATGGAGGCAGGAATATCCTAAATACCAGGTCATCCTCAGTTTTGTAAGAAGTTCCAGGTCAGCTTAGAGTACTTGAGAACATGCTTCAAAAAGTAAAACAAAAAATACAGTCAAAGCAACTACTATAGGCAGATAATTCAGAGCAGCAAGTGTTCCCTGGGCTCACAGAAGAGCAGAATTTGCAAGGGAAGGAAGTCTCTCGTGCTCGGGATAAGAAGAGACACTGTAGCTTCAGACCCTGTGAGAAGACTGCAGTGGAGTTGATCCGCAGTCTTCCTCCCTCTCCAGAATCAATATATGGCAAAATTATCAGTACCAATCTCTGGTAAATAAATAGAAATCATTCTTGCTTCAAGAGATCAGAGTAGCCGGGTAGTGGTGGCGCATGCCTTTAATCCCAGCACTTGGGAGGCAGAGGCAGGTGGATTTCTGAGTTGGAGGCCAGCCTGGTTTACAGAGTGAGTTCCAGGACAGCCAAGGCTACATAGAGAAACCCTGTCTCGAAAAGCAAAGCAAAGCAAAACAAACAAACCAAAACAAAACAAAAAAGAAAGAAAAAGAAAAAAAGAGATCAGAGTAGAGCAATTGTGCACATTTGATTTTTTTTCAGCACATCTTGACTTTTCTATTTCCCCAATGGAAAAAGAAAGTGAAACCTTTTTATAAAACAAGCCAAGGAGCCAATGGCAGCGACTGAGGCCAAGGGCGACAGTAAAGTATCATTGAGGGAACTACCTACAAGTGTGTGTGTGTGTGTGTATGTATATGTGTGTGTGTGTGTGTGTGTGTGTGTGTGTGTGATCGAGAGGACTACCTGCAAAGATATGTATGTTATATATTCATGTATCTGTATGATACATGCAGTTTACATGCTACTCAAATCTGTAATCTAGAGACAAATAGCACTAAAACTTGAAAGTAATAACACTGAGATTCAGCTTCACTTCAAAAGATGCTGAAGGTGTCTGGCTGCAATGAATACTCAGGAAGTTGCAGTCATGGCTGGAAGGTATGTGCACCATGTCTCTGAAGGCATGTGCACCATGTCTCTGAAGGCATGTGCACCATGTCTCTGAAGGTATGTACACCATGTCTCTGAAGGTATGTGTACCATGTCTCTGAAGGTATGGGCACCATGTCTCTGAAGGCATGTGCACCATGTCTCTGAAGGTATGGGCACCATGTCTCTGAAGGCATGTACACCATGTCTCTGAAGGCATGTGCACCATGTCTCTGAAGGTATGGGCACCATGTCTCTGAAGGCATGTGCACCATGTCTCTGAAGGTATGTGTACCATGTCTCTGATGGCATGCTTCCATGCTGAAATGGTCAGCCTTTTCTGGGAATTTCATATTCTGTTTCCCTGGTTTGTAGTTAGATTATGAACGTGGTTTGCAGAGATGTGCTGAATCCCATGCTCTTTGCAGCACTGGGAATTCTATTTCGGCTACATAGCATTTCTTATCCTGGAGAAGTTAGAAGTAAACACAGCACATCCTCTGTCAGTATCCTGGTGTGCATTTGCATGCTTTTGGAAACACAACCTTACGAAGCCCCATAGCTTGCATACCAGTCTACTGACTACTGCCCAAGACCTCTGCTCTTGTTTTCTCCTTCAGTGTTTCTTTCCCTACTTATTTCTATACTTTGATTCAACTACTTTTATTAAATTTTATTTTATAGTACAGAATATAGAACAGAAGCCCCCCCCCCCCGGAATCATAATTTATTTTATGTAAATGTGTTTATTCTAGCTGTCTTCAGACACACCAGAAGAAGGAATTGGATCACATTACAGATGGTTGTGAGCCACCATGTGGGTGCTGAGAATTGCACTCAGGACCTCTGGAAGAGCAGTCAGTGCTCTTAACTGCTGAGCCCAGAGAAATGAAGTTTTTAATCTGTAATAAATCTTTTGCACTTAGAGAAAACATCAGAAGGGAAAAAGAGAACACATACCTACAGGCATGTAGAAGGAGAAGGAAAGAGGGAGAGAAGGAGTGGAGAGAAGTGTGTGTGTGTGTGTGTGTGTGTGTGTGTGAGAGAGAGAGAGAGAGAGAGGGGGGAGAGAGAGAGAGAGAGAGAGAGAGAGAGAGAGAGAGAGAGATAGATAGATAGATAGATAGATAGATAGATAGATACCAGAAGGATACCGTACTATCTCTACAGAGGAACGACCCAAAGATGGAGTCACCCAGTTTGAGTGGTTACCAACTGAATTTTCATTTTAAAGAGATTGGAAAACCAAAGAAATATTTAATTAAAACCCACTCCCGGCCAGGCGTGGTGGCGCACGCCTTTAATCCCAGCACTCGGGAGGCAGAGGCAGGCGGATTTCTGAGTTCGAGGCCAGCCTGGTCTACAAAGTGAGTTCCAGGACAGTCAGGACTACACAGAGAAACCCTGTCTCGAAAAACAAAAAGCAAAAAACAAACAAACAAACAAAAAAACCCACTCCCTTTGTGGCTTCTGTTGGGTCCTGTCAAAGAAACCTGGGCAGCGCTGGGAAAGTCACACCCTTCAGCATTTCTTGGAACCAAGGGTCAGTCCTCAGAATTGAGCAGCAGCTATTTCAAGCCTTATAAAACCCACCCAGAGTTGCAGAATGAACCTGCAAGCTTCATTGTCGTGTGAAAACAGGGGGGAAGGTCCTTAGATGCATACTCTTGTCATTGAATAAAACTTTATAACACTCAGTCAGTATTCAAATTAACAAAGTCTTTAAGAAGAACTTGCACTTGATTGGCTAATTTTTGAAAACACTTTACATAACGATGGCCTCACTTAACTCTTACCAATCCCTGGATATCCTTAAGTGTAATCTCAGCAAAGTGTCGCTAATATGGGTTATGATTCTGAGAACGATAGATTCAAAACAAAACAAAATACAATAACAAAAACCAACCAAACCAAACCAAACCAAGCCAAGCCAAACCAAACCAAACCAAACCAAACCAAACCAAACCAAACCAAACCAAACCAGTTTAGCTAGGTAATGTAGCTTGAACCTGACATCCCAGGACTAGGAGACAGAAGCAAGATCAGAAGTTCAAGGTCATCCTTACATACACAGAGAGTTCAATGTGAAACTGGGCTACTGTCTGAAAGGGGAGGAGTAGGTAGGGGAGAGGAGAGGAGGAGAAGAAATAAAATTAGCAGCTGGCACAGATTCATTCTGGACCTGAGTCTTAGGCCTAACCTAAAACAGTACCCCTTGGCATTTGTGCTCGGCATAAGGACAGCGGCATCTAGACTCTTCCCTCTCCATTTTTACCCCACTTATTCTCCCAAAGGTACGAGTGAGCTCCCAGTTGATGATTCACTAGCACTTGGGCTCCCAGAAGTCCTGCCATGAGCCTCAGCTTGAGTAAAGGTGGGTTTAGTGCTTTCCTTAAAATGAATACATTATGATGTTTGGAAACATAGATCAGTGGTATTGCATGGGCATGTGCATGTAGAGACAAAGAGGTATACACATATACATAAATATAATATTTTAAATGCTCTATAGTCTGTCTACTACCTCCTAAGCACATGACTAGTTTCTGGATTACCACAGAGGATCAGAGAGAGAATCCTTACCCCATGAAAGTTCTTCTTAGAATTTTCATCAGGGGTGACTCTTCTCAGGCTAGCTGTGGTTGTGCCTCATCCCTTTTCACCGGCACATGGGCTGTACCACGTTCCTTTCTCTGAAATGTCTTCTGATCATTCCTAATATTCCTTTTCAATAGCATAATTGATCCCCTTAAGTCTGCGTTAATATACAACCTGTAGGTTCTTCCTTCTTCCAATAAGCCCATACTTTGCCCAGGTATATGATAGAACGCTAGTGACCTATCTTGCTAAACCATGGTTCATTCCTTCTCCTTCATCCTACTGTCAGAAATGTTAGTCTCCACACTCTACTTGGTCCTAAGAGGTATTCAACTCTCTGTCCCTGAAAGCAATGAAGTGCACAGGGATGAACAGAAAATCCTAGGGAATTGTTCTTAAATAAGATGCCTGACTGGAAGGGAGGGGAGGAACTTGCATCCCCAGTCTAGCTATCACCATGGGACTATGGCTGGTGGTCAGGGCACAGTGTGCACTAAGGGAAGGTCTTTGTGTCCAGTACTGTGGCCATCACCTGGTTTGCATCTGCACCCGAATCCTCTTCCCTCCATCATGGCTTCCTGCCAGTCAGGTTGATTTCTTCAGTGTTCTTGGGTATTTTATACTCATTACAGTCTCTGTAATTACGTGGACATTTCTCGTACAAGCTCTTTGTCACCCTCTGCTCTGAAGCAAAAGTTCATGATACCACATGCTTGTTGCAGAATAGTACTTAGTTTTGAGATCTCAAAAAGCTGTGCTTACATATTAGGTCCATTTCAGCCTCCACGGATGTTTGCTGAATGTTTGGTCACTTACTACACACCAGGCCACAGGTTAGGTGCCAGGTGGCCAACACACACAAGGATAGATTCTTGACCATCTCAGCTATGCCTTCCAGGTCCTACAGCATTCATAGAAAGAGTCACTTCAGTTCTCCTCCATGTTGCTGCATCCCCCAGCCCTCTCACTCTTTTTGGAGGACTGCAAACATTATGGGAAGCCAACAGAAATTTATTTCATAGCCAAGAAAAACGTATCTGTAGTCTTTAAGGTCCATGTAGTGTGGACTTTCTGTGGATCTACTCAGTTACTGGCTCTGTCATCTAGGCAACTATTTTCCACTACAAGATACAGGGTTTGTGTGTTTATCTCATGAGGCTGTAAAAGGGTTTAATAACATACTCTGCTTAATGGGTCCAGTACTGCTATGTGATTTTGATATACAACAACTTAGTGGTGTTAAGATGAATTAAAAAAAAAAAGAAAGGAAGAAGGAAAGAAGGAAAGAAGGAAGGAAGGAAGGAAGGAAGGAAGGAAGGAAAGAAAGAAAGAAAGAAAGAAAGAAAGAAAGAAAGAAAGAAAGAAAGAAAGAAAGAAAGAAAGTTTTTAAGGTCACACCTAGTGTGAGACGGTGGGGACTCAGAGGAAAACTTGCAGTACTTAGGGTCCACCAACTGGATCCTGAGGGCAGCTTAGGTGGTCAGGCTTGGCAACAAGTATCTAGATAGCCCCTAACTTTTGTTTCAGACAGCGTGGCTGAATGATTTGAAGCCGCTGACTCAGTTTCTCCTAACACAGAGCTCACCATCAGCAGTGATTTTATTTTATTTTATTTTATTTTATTTTTTTTATTTATTTATTCATTTCAGATTTTCAATGGTTTGGAAAGTGTACTCCAAAAAAGTGTACTGACCTCCAGGTCAGTATCCAAAGGCCAGCATGAGACAGTCTGGACTTGATCACGAAATGGTCTTTGTGTTTATGTGCTTTTCCTCAACTGTAGGCTGCTGGAAATGCTGGGGCTGGGAGGACACTGTGCTAACTGTGACGTTCAGGGGGCAGGTTGTTCTGCCTTGTTTAAAGATCTAGTGCATCCTAAATTAAAAAGAAGCATTTGATAAATACCTAATTGAATCCAGAATCCCCTGGACGCCATGGGCAACACACAAGCAGCAACACTTCTCAGAAGAACACAAGAGCCCCCTGAAGTGGGTTGTATTCTTTCTTCCTGCTACAGCTCATTATTGGCACTATTTCTAGTCTCTCTTCTGGGCCCTTCACCCCCATCTTTTATACTAGAACACTTGAAGCTCTTGGTCAGCCTTTCTTTCAGACCTGCTCCACCTCAGCACTCACACAGCCCAGAGCTCACTGCCTCCACCCCCTTCCCACACCTCCTCACCACCCCACCCACCCATCCACCCACACTCTGTTTGTGCAAATGTCCTTGGATTCTTTCCTCCAGGTTAACTCCCCCAAGCAGCATTTCCTCCAGGCCTCTTCCTCGGCCTCTGCTGATTAGCTTACCTAAGAAAGCCCACAGTCCTCAGTCCAGTTTTTAAGGCTCTACATAAATCTCTTCCCACCTTTCCTAGCAACATTTAGATTTAATACTTGGCTCTCTGCGTTCTCAGCTCTAGTCTGGAAAACTTACTCAGTGTCCTCCTCAAGCCCATTTCTTAGTTTTTCTCCAGACAATGTTTGGCTTCTGCTGTGTTCCCATTGTCAGTACACCGTTCTATTTTTTTTCCATCAGTACAAATCCTGCCTGTCCTTCCAGATAGAGTTAGAAGCCCATTTTTATTCACAGGATTTTCCTTCTGTATCAGCCAACAATGACAGACTTGTTCACTTAAATCCCGTAACAGATGTTTATTGAGTGCTTACTATAGACCAGTTAATATGGTAGGTGTTAGATTACCAATAAGAATGGGGGTCAACTCTGTTCTGGAGAATCTCAGTCTCCCAGCTTCTAACTGCTGTAGTACTTATGAGATGAGTCGTTTTGACACTAGTTACATTTTTCTGATCCCCCTCCCCCCATCTTCTTAATCTTTTCAGGTGGCCCTAAAAATATCTTCCAGTGAGTGATTTATACATAATGGAAGTTTGTTTCTCATTGTGCAGGAGGCAGAGAAGGCCAAGGTCAAAGTGCCTGCAGATTCAACATTTGGCAAGAGTCCCCGTTCTGTTTCCAAGAAAGCGTCTCCCTGCTTTGTTCATACGTAACACACACCTCCCTTAGCTTCTCAAAGGCACCAAGCCTTTTCCTGCGGACCCGCATCCCAAGTGATCTACTCATTCTCCGAAAGCCTTACGTCTTAATATTGTCACACAGAGGGAGTTTCAACATATGGATTTTGAAAGGACAAACATTTGAACAAATATTTTTCATGAAATGGGGTCATGGTAATGCCCAGTTCTTAGGAAATCAAGAAGAAACTTGTAAGCTATGCCACCCTGCTGGGTGGCAGGGATCAATTAGGAATATTCTTTCTCCATAAGCTGGCATGTTAACAGTTGACTAAACTGATCCAAGACAACTAATATTTACATTATTTGTTGCACCGGGGTCCTCTAATTATAAAGCTAAAATCAGTGACTTTATACAATTTTTTTTCTACCTTCACTGCTTTGGATTCATGGGTAAACACTTGGAGTATAATTAATGATCATCCACTATTAATGGAATAAGCTGTGATCTTACTGGGCCATTACAGGTACCACAGATAAATCTGGAGGTCAAGTATGTGGTTATGTGCACGGGTAAGCCTGTGGGGCTGCACCTGAGCTGTCTAGGTTTGGGAAATTGTGAGCATGTGCAGGCAGAGGTCAACATGTTTGAATGATAACACAGACTGGGAGCATTCTGAGATAAGGAGGCTGAAGGTAACTGTAGGGTTGGGTCTGAAACATGCAGTACACAGTGTTATCTGTTCTCTTTGCATCTCTGAATGAAAAAGCCCGACTCCTATCTATGGGTAACCGTAATCACGTCCAACAGACTAAATCCCCAATTTGAACTTTTTAAATGAAAATATTCCAGTTTTTGGTGTTTTGTCTTTGTTTTGTTTTTTGATTTATGAATTAATCTTATTTATATGTGTACACTGCGCTGTCATCAGACACACCAGAAGAGGGCATTGGCTCCCATTACAGATGGTTGTGAGCCACCATGTGGTTGCTGAGAATTAAACCCAGGCTCTCTGGAAGAGCAGTCAGTGCTATTAATTGCTGAGCAATCTCTCCAGCCCCAAATATTCCGTTTTTATATTGATTTCATATTTGGCTTTGGAACATCACAATGAAGTGTGATTGAAAGTTTTTGACTTTTGATTTCAATTCCTTTAAAGTCTACCCATAAACTTGTTAGAGATGCTGAAACCAGAGATGCCTTAAACGGTCACCAACAGTCCTTCCAAAATTACATTAGGTAAAGCTGAGGAGTCAGGGAGACAAGTCAGTTGGTAAGGCACTGGCTATGTGAGCATGGGGAGCTGACTCAGATAAAAATCCAGCTGTGGTGTCAGGGTCCAGAAATCTCTGCATTGGAGAGACAGAGACAGGTGGATGTCTGGGGAGTTTTGACAAGTCTTTCTAGCAAATCCGTGAACTTCAGGGTCTCTCCAAGTGAGAGACCCATTCTCAAAAAAAAAACTAAGGTGGAAAAGTGATTGAGAAAGATGACTGGCATTAAACACTGGCTTCTACATGCACATCTACCTACTTACACACATAACTATATACCACACACACATATGCATTCATCTATTTACACACACACACACACACACACACACACACACACACAACTATATAACCACATACACATGTGCACTCCTTTACTTAACACATACAACTATATAACCACACACAGTCATGTACACCAGTTCTCTCATGCCCACACCCAAACAGATAGGGGGGGACAGGGAGATGGAGAGGAAGAAGGAGAGGGCGATAGGGGGAGAGGAAGAGAGAGAGAATGCAGTAAATAAATATATTGTAGCAGGATAAGTATGTTTGTATTAGCTTAGCCCTTGGGCAAACTTATGCTAAAATTTTAAACAACAAACAGACAAAAAAAATCTGATTTAATTTTCTTGTTCCCAAATATGGAAAGTTTATACATTTGAAATAAACTTTCCTTTGGGTATCACTGACATAGGTAATGGCAAGGTAGAGATATTTACATAAGTAGAAAGTATGTTTAAAGCAGAAAAAAATGTAAGCACTGTTTTTCAAACAGTATCGCCCCTCTGAAACAGAGAAAAACTTCAATAGAAGGAACTCCTAATTGGGCCTTATAAAAATTTAAACATAAAGTCATGTTAAACATCAACTCTCTTTTTTTTTCTCTTCCACTCAAGGTAAAAAGTTTTGAAGACCTATAATGACATTGTTTCTTCTTATTGACTTACAAAGTTTCTCTCCTTCCTGTTTATAAGCAGTTTGTTAATTATCAAGCTGTAACACTGAGATGAATTTGTTATGTAAATCACCCAAGGAAGGAAGGAGGAAGGAAATGTTTGTGGACCACTGCAAGGGAGCAGAGTAGCCAACGTGAGCTTTGCAATCATTATCTGTATCATTTCTGGACCATCCTTGCTAGACAGCAACTCCCACAGGTCCATAAGGCATTCCTCACACCTGTGTGTTATAAAGTTGCTTTTAATTATTTATAAAACAAGCAAACATCAAGAGAGAAAGACTCTGATATAAGACAACAAAATGAAAATCTACTTGATTTTCTTTCTTTGAAAAATTTTAATGTAAAATTTTATGTGTCTGTGCATGTGTATACAGTGTGTGTGTGTGTGTGTGTGTGTGTGTGTGTGTGTGTATTTGTGTGAGCGAGGTATTACAGTGTGCATATGCAGACGCTACAGAAGAGCACTGTGGAGTTGCTTCTTTCCTTCTAACTAACTGGCCTAAGGATCCAACTCAAGAAGTCACTCTGGGCAGAAAGTCCCTCTGCCGTGGGAGTCATCTAACCCCACCTCAACCCCTCTGTTACTATAGCCTTTAACTAATTGTCTAAAAATGAAATTAAAAACTCTATTTGACCTAGGAGACTACGTGAGAAGAACATTTCATTTCTCTTTTTATTGGAGGTCACTGGTGGTTCATCAAGACGAGGATATAATTTTTAAACTTCTTTTAGATTTGTTTGTGTACATGACTGTTTTTTCTGCTTGTATGTATGTACACCATGTGTTTGCTTTGTGACTAAGGAGGGTGGAAGAGGGTGTCAGATCCCTTAGAATTGAAGTTATCTTAGCATGTAATCTGTTATTAATCGTGAGCAATAGAGGGCTGGGGTTGGGGCTCAGAGGGTGCTTGCCTACTATTTGGTCCCCAGAACCTAAATCAAGCATGTGGCTTATGCCTATAATCCCAGCACACAGGAGGTAGAAGCAGGAATTCGAGGTTATTCTTGGCTACAGAATGAGCCTTCAGAACATTAAACCTTGTTTCAAAATAGTAAAATAACGATGATAATAATAATAATAATAAATGACCTACGAATTCCTTGTTAAGGAAGAGCAGGTTAGAGTATTCAATACATTAAAATGAATAATGAGCCAGGTGGTGGTGCTGCATGCATTTAATCCCAGTACTTGGGAAGCAGAGGCAGGTGGATCTCTGTGAGTTCAAGGCCAGCCTAGTGTACAGAGTGAGTTTCAGAACAAACAAACAAACAATAAAAATCAAGCAAGAGTTAGATTTATCATACTAATAATTTAAGAGGTCTGATGAACTTTCATTATTATCAGAATTATTTTTTAGTTAACTGGTTTAAATAATTGTCTATGTAAAAATTTTGCTTCCTTTCTCCTTAAATTGTCAGCAATGGTCATTTATTAAAGATAAAAAATGTGTGGAGTCTGAGATTTAGTTCACTGGTAGAGGACTTGCCGGCAGGTATAAGTCTCTGGGCATAATCCCCATCACTGAAAATGGAGTAATTAATTGATTAGCTATATAACAAAATGTCAAGAAAATAGTCAGCAGTATAGCCTAAACCACATGGAATTTCTTATAATGCACAGAGGCTGAGAGAGTGTTCAGTGGTCGGACACATGACAGAACTATGTGAAGCCCAAGGTTTAATCTTCAGATGGGAATGATCCACCCCTCCCATTCTCTCTCTCCTAGACAATCCTGCCCAACCCTGGGTTTCCAGTTCTCCTGGCTGTGTGGTTGGCCTGTAGCTCCCTATCTGGACTCCAGTGGTGTCCCATCCCTGTGCTTGGAGACCAAGTGCTCTTGATCTGTTATACAGTCCGGTCTTCCTATGCCCTCGTGAACAGACTCCTTCATTAAAGTCAACCAGCACCTGCCTCCTACTCTTGTCTGCAGGATCACACCACCCCACCATTGCTCAGAGCTGAGTCTATTCCATCTTTGACGCTCGTCTGGGTATCAATGACAGTGTCCGCTCAGCTCTGCCCACAGCAGAGAGCAGTTGCTACACACGGGAAGGACTACTAAATCACACTGTGGTTTGTACACTCAGCCAAAAAAATAGAAGGATTTAATTCTGGCACATCATCCTTTCCCATGTCTGAGCGGCCTGACACCCTCCTCAATCACATAACTAATGTGCGGGAAGGATGAAAACTGTGAAAAACCGGTGACCCAGAAAGCTGAAAACCAAAAATTATGAAGCATCAAATGATACGCTATTTGTCATTTTTCTCTGACATAAAATAGATTCTGCTTAAGTGTCCATGTATAAAAAATGTTCTAATATTGGATGTTTTATATTATTTTAACACAAATGCGTGTACAAGACATTCATTTTATTTTAAACTACTTATTTAAAGCCCAAAACACGGAAAGGAAGCAAATCTGTGAGTCACTCTATTTTTTAAATCAAAAACAACTTTTCCCTTGAATTGCTGGAATTATAATTTGACCTGTATATACCACATATGTAACTTTATCCCATATAATGTATTCAAACACTTCACTCTATTTTAATTGTGAGTAGCTTTAAAAATCCAGGACTGAAAAAAAAATGGCACCAATTTCTCATATCCTGATGTGAGCTAATTAGCTAATTAATTGGAGGATAGTTGAATGTTAGGGTGGAGAGATACAGACACACTCAGGGCAGGCATCTGGAGGTGAGCAGCTTTGGGATTCCGACAGGAAGGCATTCAGTAGGAGTCTCCTTGATGGTTCTTGTGGATTTGCTCTCTACTGATTGAAATGCTGATCCTTGTTTGTTTGTTTGTTTGTTTGTTTGTTTGAGACAAGGTTTCTCTGTGTAGCCCTGGCTGTCCTGGAACTCACTCTGTAGACCAGGCTGGCCTCGAACTCAAAAATCTGCCTGCCTCTGCCTCCAGAGTGCTGGGATTAAAGGCGGGAGATTCTTAGCACAGTCCAGATCTCCTGCAGAACAACGCTGACATTTCTCTTGTTCTCTTGAAGATGGTCACTACACCTGATGATGTTCCTAGGAAGCAGGATGGGAAACTTTCTAGCTTTGTCTAAGTGCATTGTTTGCTACTGAGATCGATTGTATTGCTTAGGAATTGAACAGCCATGAGAGACTAGCCAGAGTGAAATTTACACACATTTCTCTCAGGAATGAACACAACCTTGAAGTGCAGCACATTGCAGGAAACCCTCACAAAACACAAGATCTCAGATCCTCCAGCCCAGGAACATATCCTCGTCACTGGGACCAGTACAGCTGCATTTGTATGTATGCATCAGGGAACAGAAAACAAAGGAAGCCAATACCACAGAGTTAAGAGCACTACAAGACTTGCTCATTGCAGGAGGCTGAACCCGCTGCTGCCAGGTAGGGGGCCACTCTCCGCTCACCTAAGGCTGGTGACAGTTGTTAAATAAAATCTTGGGTCCTTGTCCAAATCCCAGCAAGAATGACAGAAGAGTGAGTCACTGGTTATATGTGTTGTAATAGTCATTGAACCTTGGCTTTGTGGAATTTTCCATGAAATGGGGTCATGGTAATGCCCAGTTCTTAGGAAATCAAGAAGTGTTATCTGAAGAAGCTTGTAAGCTATGCCACCCTGCTGGGTGGCAGGGATTCATTAGGGATATTCTTTCTCCATAAGCTGGCATGTTAACAGTTGAATAAACTGATCCAAGACAACTAATATTTACATTATTTGTTGCACCGGGGTCCTCTAATTATAAAACTAAAATCAGTTACTTTATACAATTTTTTTTCTACCTTCACAGCTTTGGATTCATGCGTAAACACTTGGAGTATAATTAAAGATCATCCACTATTAATGGAATTAGCTGTGATCTTCCTGGGCTGGTACAGGCCCCACAGATAAATCTGCAAGTCAGGCACATGGTCATGTGCACGGGCAAACCTGTGAGCATCTTCAGGCAAGATCCAGCTGTGCTGTATCCTTTTCACCGGGACCAATAAGCTTTGTTCTTACAAATAGAAATCAATGTGGCTCAGCAGAAAGGTCACAGGACCTGCGTCTGTGTGACCCTGGGCAGCAGCACGCTGCCTGGAAAGTGGGAATGAGGGATGTGGCCTACCTTCCCCAAATTCGAAAGCACTTAAGGAAAGGCTTTAGAAAGTGTAAATCATAAAGCAACAAACTCTAATGCTAGAAGACATGACTGGAGAGATGCTTCCCGTAGAGAGAGTGACTGGCTCTTTTTTTTTTTTTGAGGGAGGGTCTCACTGTGTATTTCATTTAGTTTCCTAACTTGTGATCCTCCTGTTTCAGCTTCTGTGAGACAGGACTACAGGTGTTCGGCACCTTGCTCAGGTCAAACAATGCCTTTCCTTTAGAAAAGCTAATGCCTCTCTATTCCCTGCCTAAATTTTAGTCCTTACATAAAACTGCCTGGGTTTTGTTTGTTTGTTTGTTTGGTTGGTTTTTGTTTGACTGATTTCTCCCCTCCCCCCCCCCCGCCCCCCCGCAAGACAGGTTTTCACTTTGTAGCTCTGGCTACCCTAAAATTCACTTTGTAGACCAGGATGGCCTTAAATTCAGACATCCAACTGCCTCTGCCTCCCCAGTATTGGACTTAAACATGTGTGCCACCATGCCCAGGTTAGATACTGTGCGGTTTGCTCTTTACAGTAAACAAGGAAGAAAGGAAGTACAGAGCTGGTCATATGTTGCCACAATCATTGTAGACTTCGTTGGTATTCTGTCTAAACTCCACTCCCACAGTTTCCATCTCAACAGCAGGTCCCTCGGAGGTTAGAAGAGAAGGAGTCTCCTGGAACTAGAGTTATAGACAGTTGTGAGCTGCCGAGTGGGAACCGTGCCCTTGGCAGAGCAGTAAGTGACCTTGACCACTGAGTCCTCCCTGAATCTCCTTCTCCAGTCCTTTGCTCCCTGGTTTCCTCCCTCTGTTCCTCACCCTCTCTAATCGCATGGTGAGTTTCTGTCTGAGCTGCCTGTCTATTGAGGTTGTGCAGAACTCAGCTCTCTGTCTTTCCTCAAGGATGATGTCGCCGTAATCTAGGGACCTATTATCAGTTCATTTCCTCTTTAGTGGGAGTAATCAATGAATGTGTTGATCACATTAATAGCAGAAATGAAACAGAGTGATATCTCTCTCTGTCTCTCTCTGTCTCTCTGTCTCTCTCTCTCTCTGACATATACGAATTTTTAAATTAAAAATTTCAGGTTGCATGTGAAGTAATGAGTTTAATTATAATTTTTTTCATTCACATGGCCATGATTGTTGGATGCAGTACAGAGCAGGGGGCAGCTCAGTTCATGGATACTGAGATTTTAGGTACGCTCACAAGTGGTTGGGGGAGAGGAATCACTGGCTAGGATTCCTGCCCGCTTCTCCTCCTGGCACACCTAGGACCTGAAAGAAAGACCAGACAAGAAGGCCAAAGGACCATTGGCAGACAGCAATCTGCTGCAAGTTTCTTTTGGAATGGAGGGGCAAGCTCCTTAAGGTCCCTGGAGTAAGGGTGATCATGGCCTATAAGACCACTGCAGGGTTAGAGCTGGGGGTGTGGTTCCAGAGTAAAGCCCTTGTCCAGCATTCCTCAGACCTCAATTTAATCCCCAGCACCAGAACATAATTACTAGCTACTAGTATAATTTGATGGTAATGAGCACCTTAAACAGGTCTTAGATAAAGCCTGGCTGGTAGAGTGCTCTGCAAGCATGTGCAAGGCCCTGTATCTCCTTTCCAGCATCACAAAAAAAAAATTAGCATTGTGATGCACTCCTTCAATCCTGGCACTTGGATGTGGAAGTATAAGATCATCTTTATTTACATACATAGATGGAAGACAGCCTGGGCTATATGAGTTCCTGCCTCAATAAAAGGAAAGGAAAGGAAATCAAACCAAACCCAATCAAACCAAGCCACGCCCCCCACCAAAACAAACAAACAAACCAATACAAAACAAAATATGGGTAATACTGTAGAAAAGTCATGATGCACAAAGAGGATGGTTCACCAGAGTGCTGAAAAGGAATGAAGAAATACAAATATCTTGGAAGACCACCTTCATTTACCCTCTGTGCTCCAGACAAAGTCCTCCAGGGGGCCATACATTGCACTCTACACCCCAAACAGTTGGTTTTCTAGCAAATACCTTGACTGAAGCACAAACTCGTTGTTATTCTGAGAGGGAAACGAAGCAAAGCACAGGTAGGCACTTGTAGGTGTGTGTCCAGTGTCCTTACATGCTGGTAATTATTCCTTCTCAAGAGAACATGATTGACATTGGCAAAGACACCATCTGCAGTATTAGCAAACGGAGTGTGATGGCCAGGATAACTGAAATGTTTAGAGATCACATCTCAATAATTGCATTTGAAGATTTGATTGAGCTGTCTGTTTCTATATCTAAAGCATAGTCCAATATCTGGCTGGTCTATATCACCAGTAGTTAAGGCAATATAAACCTTAAGATGAAAAAAAAAACCCAACAACCCCAAATAAATACATATAAAAACAAGCATAAAATAGAAGAATTTAATACAGTGTGAAACACATTTATCTTCAAGGTCTCAGGATGAATCTTTCCTCTTCTTGGTTACAATCATGTTCTTTGTTTCCACACTAGCCCTAAGAAGAGAAATGTCCATGGTCCAACCATAACTATAAAGAACTTCACATTCCAATCAGACTCTGCAGTGAACAGCTCACTCCTATACCATCTACCGAGAAACACAATGGAAGAGTTCCTGTATACTCAGGACCAACAACACCCTTCCCACCCTACCCCAGCAACTGATTCTGGTGGGGTGACATTACTATACTTCAAACACAATACCAACCACATTTTAAATCTCAAATCAGAGGAGGCTGTCATTTTGTTTTTATTTTTTTAAGATTTATTTTACTTTTATGTATATGAGTACACTATAGCTATATAGATGGTTGGGAATCATCATGTGGTTTCTGGGAATTGAACTCAGAATCTCTGCTCTGGCCCAAAGATTTATTATGTGTAAGTACACTGTAGCGGTCTTCAGACACACCAGAAGAGGGCATCTGATCCCATTACAGATGGTTGTGAGCCACCATGTGGTTGCTGGGATTTGAACTCAGGACCTTCGGAAGAGCAGTCGGTGCTCTTACCTGCTGAGCCATCTTACTCATTTTAAAGACCTCTGATATGGTGAAGACCACAAGGACATTGTCTTTTACATGACTATGATATTTAAGGTGATGAAGACCTGGCAGATACCAGCCGGAGAAGGAGCAATGATTGTTGACACACGGACGATGTAGGTGATAATGCTCATGAGATATTTTTTTTTTGCACTGAATCATAAACGTTATCCATTAATATATAAGTAAATAAGGAGAAACATAGCCAGTGCCTTTCCATTCTCCTCCTTTCTCTTTACCATGCCACTGTACAAAATGTGTTCATGTATCCCTATGGGAAGGCGTAGGCATACGCATATAAGCAGAATTGTAGAGATAACGAGACAAATGTTTTATTAAATTTAATGCCTGATGCAGAATTTTAAGTTTGTTCTCTTCCACCCAAATTTAATGCTTTGGGGTTTGGGAACTTAAGGCTTGACAAATCAACTTTCTGTTCTTGAGTTAAAGGCAAATCAAAAGCATTCAGCAAACTTCATGAACATCAAATGTCAACTGCAACAGAAGATTCTGATACAACCCTTAGTAAATCGGAAACATATGGATTGAGTTTTCCTTGCAGCACTTTAGCGTTTGAAAGGGAAATCTGTGCAAAAATGTGTCGCAGTCTTTCTGAAACCCCCAAAGTTGAAGAAACATTTTTTATTTATTTCGATTTAGAAATAGGGTAACCATTTTGCACCCTGAGAAATTTAATTAAGGACCAAATTCTCTTAAGTTTCGTCTGGCACAGGAGCTGGTGTGGGCAAAACCTCTATTTCTGTGGTCCTGAACTGCTATATACATTTAAAATACAAAATTTTATCAGTGGAGGGTTCAGGGCCTTTCTCTCTGGGGTTCTAACCACCCACATAATGTCCCTATCCTAAGATGCCTCCAAGAAGTACACCCTCCAAATAAATACAAAATAGAAGCAGAAACAACCACATTAGCTAAACAAAACCTGAAATGATGCTTCAAAACTCAAGATTTTTAGGCTGTCTCCACATCCTCAGAAGTGGTTACGTCTCTGCTGATTGAATCAGAGAGGAGGACTCCTCTGATGTCGGTTGGTTGTGTGGGGCAAGAGCTCAGACCTTGGTCCTCAAGAGTTTGCTCTGACTCTCTCACATTCTGTCACGGAATCCAGTCAAGACTGCCTTTTGCTCTGCTGGACTGTGGAGTTGCATACAATATGATAGGAAGATGGACAGCTGGACTCAAACAAACACCATTATGGCTTGGTGTTTACAGGAGCATCCTTCAAAGGCAGGGAGTGTCGTTTAGAGAAGTCTCACCCAGGATAAGAAATCTTATTTCAGGACGAGATGCAGTCATAGAATCAGCTTATGATTTATTTTTCTAAATCTGTCTCTGTCTCTGTCTCTGTCTCTGTCTCTGTCTCTCTCTCTCTCTCTCTCTCTCTCTCTCACCTTTGGTTGAAGTACCTTGAGTTCTGTTCCTTACTGAATACCTGAGTTCATATCTTACATTTGAAGCCCATTTCTTCCTTCATAAGTATGGGGACAGTGGTACCTCCTTCACTGAGTTGTTTCAAGAAAAAAATGAAATCAATTCTTTTCCTCCGAGAATGTTCTGTGTGCAACTGAGGCTCAGTAGATATAACTTCTGCATCATCATGTTGTCTGATATGATTGCACGGTATTTTGATCCATATCAAGAAAATCATAAAGAATTAAATAAAACAAAAATCAAACTATCAAAGACGTACCTCTTGCTCTAATCATTGATGACCAAGATTACAGAGTGATTATAAAATATCCATCCTAAAATTATGATTATTATCCTGGCATTCTCAATGAATGGAGAATATTCTGAGGGATAAATAGAAAATGAAATAATCTGATTTTCGTCTTTTCAAAAAAAATTAAGTATTAACAAGAGGAAAAAAATTCCAATGAGAAACTTTAAAAGAAAATGACATTTTTCATATATTAGATATTAAATAAAACCCAATTATTTTCTAGATTCTGTCTACCAAATACATTGCTGACTTAATAATGACTGTGCTGCCACCCTTTATCAAATATCAAATACTAGCTTGATAGATATTTGCTATTAGCAGGCACTGGGGACTAGGTTAAAAAAATTAGCCAACAGAAAGCATTGACTCTGATTAAGTAAATTCCATTGAACTCTTTCTAGTAAGCATTATTCAGGTCGTGAATGCTAATTTGTCCTGCAGGGGGCTGTGGGTAATTACCCAGAACAACTATCAGCTTTATTGAGTTGTTACAAAACAGTATTACTGAATGGTGTGCTGTAAAAGAAGAGAGCCTTGGTATGGACTCGGGGAAGAGGGTACCTACCTCTTTTTACTTTCTCCTACGAGAAGAAGGTATAGGTAAGGTAGAAATGTTAATAAACAGACCTTTGCTTAGAAACATAATGCCCTCTCTGTGTTATTTAGTAGTCATGTAGAATTTCTGACATGCAAGGACATGTATCTGAGAAGTGCCACCCAGCTACCCGAAACAATTTTAGCTTTCTGCATACTTAAGATTGCGTCGAATCAGAGCCGTCTTAAAAATGAGGCAAACATGGTCCATTGGCTGCGTTCCAGCGACTGCACAGAACTGCTGACATTACTAAAATCTAGATAATTTAGTCCCATATGGGGATCCATACCACAATTATATTGTCCCTGTTTCTACACAGCCCTGATTTTGCACTTCTTTAAAGCCTGGCTTTTTATAATTTTAATTCCCTTCACCAATAAAGCAATTTGCATTCACACAGTCTTCTGCCTAAGTAAGGGGCGCGGGGGGTGGGGGGTGGGGGGGTTGGCGAAATCTGCCACGTGACCTTTGTCTCTTTACAGTCTATTACAAGGAAGCAGATTCCTCAATGAAGCTCCCTGTTTAATTGATGTGAGCCATCAAGACCCTGTAACTGGGAAGGCAAGCAGGCTGTGGGTACACGCGGTTGCGAGACACACACCTGTACAGACCCTGAGTCTGATGGGACACACACCGTGGAAAACACTCAGTTGTGGCTGGCATTGCCCTTGGGGAGTGGAGGTAGTGCAGACTATGAGACTTAAAGAAAAGGTATTTTTTTTCTAACTCCCTACCATTGATAGAAATAACTTGAAAAATCTGCTATCTCGATCCATACTGGCTGGTCTTAATGCCTCATAAATGTTTAATAAAAACTTAACGATTTCCAGAAAACCCCTTTCTCTATAATTTGTACCAAACAGTGTTGAAGAAAAACATTCCTGTGAAAAATTCATTTTCCTTTCTTTTGGACTCATCTTGTATAAGGCAAAGCAGCCACAAGAGGAAGTGCGCACTGTATAATCATCCCAGACAAGTAGAGCCTGAGAAGGAAAGTACCCACGGCATTTTGTCCATCATGAGTTTGGGAGGATTCTAGTCTTTCAAAAGGCCATATAACACATATAACACATATAACACATATAACACTAGTGGTTTCATACTGTTTCAGATACACTATCAACTTTACTGCCAGGGAAAGTAAGAGATTGTAGACCAGGTTGGCCTTGAACTCAGAGATACGCCTTCTTCTGCCTCCCGAGTGCTGAGATTAATCACGTGCCCGTGCCACAAAGTCCAGATGAAGTTTTATTTTTTAAAAGGGTCTTTTTTTCTCCTCAGGGATGAAGAGACATCTCCCTACATAGGCTTTGCTTAGCTTTGCCTCTCCGTGCTGATAAAGCATGAAGCTCTGATTGCAGACTGAATTAACGCAAAGACCCTCTTTTATTTTCTGCGGAGAGCCTGTGTGAACTTGGACGCACTCACATATTAGACCCCAAGGCTACTTCTCCATTTGTCAACTAGCTTTGGCTATTGTTCTTGCTCTTTTAAGGAGTCTGAGAATGGTACCTACTCTGAAAAACAAAAGGACAAGACAATCATGGGGACTTTAAACTGTTTGTGGATACAATGATGATCTACACCAAGTCCTTCTCATGTTTCCCCACACCTCCACATAGACTAAAGGACCCTCGGAGCTGCCTCCTCCCCAGGGGCAAAGCAACGGTAGCTCTTGTTGTTCACGGTACCCATGACCTGTGTCTACTAACAGCGTTTTAGTAGATTTAAAAAATAAAAATCAATACTACCACCAATGTGTATCTTTTCATTTCTAGCCACAAGAACACAAAATTGCTTTTTTTTTTATCATGGCTCATTTTAAGGGAAAATGAGTACCATATGCATTTCATGTGTAATATTAGAGAGTTTATGTGAGTTTTTCCGGTTAATTCTTCTGGTGTGTGTGTGTGTGTGTGTGTGTGTGTGTGTGTGTACTTGTGAGTGCGGGTACAAGTGCCCATGTGTAAAGGCCAGCAGTGAATGTTAATTTCCACTTTTGCTCTCTGTCTTAGTTTTTGGTGCAAGCTATGTCACAGACTGTGGAGCTCTCTGAGCTAGCACAGCTGGACAACGAGACCCCAAGACACTCTTGTCCACTGTTTGCGCAGCCTTGGGGTGACAGATACATATCAGTGTTCCAAGCTTTTGTGTGAGTCCTGGGTGTCTTGCGTATCCTGCAAGGCCTTTCCCCATTGAGCTCTCTCTCCCGTCCAAAGGCTTGGCTTTAATGTCTTTTCATTATTTACTTAGGAACTAATTGGCCATCATTACTTAAGAGAAACTCCTCCTAGCCTTCAAAAGCAGGCCAGGGAGGGTGTTTGCATATCTCTGTCAAGTCTGCTTTCAACTGGGGGCTATGCACCTGAGAAATATTATACATTCAGTATTCACGTTCTCATTAATGCCTCGAACACAGCTACTTCTGTAAGTAATAATTATTAACGTGAATGTTAGTTCAGTCTAATTTAGTTCATTAGCAGGATAACTCCTTTGATTTCTAAAGAGGTACACACAGAGCACTTTAATCAGCAGGCAAGACCAGCGTGCTTATCATCACCATTCGCTCAACTTCTCCTGGTAGCTGTGCTGGGCAGACTTGTGAGGATTAAGAAGGCTGTCCTGGGTGAGTATTTCACTAAGTCCTTGCATGCCATTCAGAGTGGCCCCTCCTGAACGACTTCCTCCTGTTCCTCTCTTTGCACACAAGAAGGGCTTGGTAGGATCCATTCAGTAGAGTGCCTGCCGGTGCTGTGAAACATGGTGACCTTCAGCCCTGGACCAGCTGTCACTAATACATTTCCTTGAGAGAGGAGAAATGGGCTTTGCCCTTTGAATTGTTCTTCAGGCTCTGTGTACAGGGCCGTGTGTGTTTGTTTACTTGTTTATCACACTCATTCTTTTATAGCTCCTAACACCATAGTGTGTCTAGTTAGGACTCTGGTAATATGATTTCTACAGTAACCAAGGCAGGCATGGGGGCGACTATAATAACCTCATGTGAACTGTCTGTCAAAATGCCACATATTCCATCACCAGTTATCAAGTGTGCATCTGAAAAGGGCAGGAGGTCAATGCAAGAAGCTATAGGAGCGAGGGAGGGAGAAAGAACGTTCTGGGAGCAGCCTTTCTCACATGTTACTTAGCTGTGCCTTCTTCAGTGACACCAAATGATGTCCTAGGAGAAGAGGATAGTCTACTCTGAGCAAAATGAGAGCTGTGTGCCTCACCGTGAGAAGAAAAGGCCCTCCTGATCTCCAAAGTCATTCCACAATGGGAGCTGTGTGTGTGTGTGTGTGTGTGTGTGTGCATGTGTGTGTGTGTGTGTGAGAGAGAGAGAGAGAGAGAGAGAGAGAGAGAGGAGACAGACAGTGGGGATGGGGGATGAGGGAGGCAGGTGAGCAGAGGGGGTGACAAGGGGGGTGAAGCAGGGTGGGCAGAGCAGCACATATGTTAAAGGAGGATATTAATGGATCAACAGTGCTGTGAACTGAGTTTAAAAGAATGCACGGCCTGGGTTTCTTTTTGAAGGTTAGCTATTCCAACTGAGTCCTAAAGCTACCCTCCACTGATCCCTGCATACTTTTTGTAGATAGCTTAGCTTCCTTATATTTTTAAGAGTACCTGCATGTGAGTGTTGCAGCACAGGAGTGCCTGGAGCATGTCCAGGCCCAAACAGGGCATTGGATCTCCTGGAACTGGAATTACAGATGGTTGTGAGCTACCAATCGGATGCTAAGAACCAAACATAGATCCCGGCGAGTGCTTTTAACTGCTAAATGCATCTCCAGATTATGAACATTGTATTTGAAGTGTATGTGGAAGACAGAGGGTCAGCGTTCCTTGCAAGATGGCCAAGCCCTCACTTGGGTGAGCATTCTGTATCCTACAGCATGCTGGCAAGGTCAGCATCACAGGTGGCCCGTCTATGTTGCTCTTCGTGTCCGAAGAGCTTCTGCTTTCTGTGTTCCCCAGCCTGACATCTGGAATGGCTTTCTGTCCCAGTTTGTGTTTTCCAGTGACTTTGGATGAAGTGTGTACTAATCCTTGCCTCCTTACTCAGATAAGTCGTCTGGGATACCCTGGGAATTCAGAAGACTGCTTGGTGTTCTTCATGTGTGTGAGCCCATGATGTTCTTCACGTGTGTGAGCCGCTGAGGTGAGGGAAATATGCTGCACCTGTGACTGAGGGCAGATCTAGGATGGAGAAGCAGAGGAAAACTCCATTGTGAGACGAGGAAGCTCTGTTTCCTCCAGACCTTCTTACTCCTCGGGGTGGCAATGACAACATATATGAAGAGAAATAAAAGCAGCTGGGCTTGTTTTGTGGGTTCCTTTTATTGTTCTGGGGAGAATTAAATGCCCGGACAATCAACAGAACACGATTTCCGAAGTCCTAGCGAGTCCACTCGACTTAAACACACCTATTTGCATTTAAATTTGACGGTGTTTGAAGTAAACTTGAGCAGTAGAATTTTGGTAATGATTTACAGTTTTTCTTAGGACACCGACTGGCAATAGAAACCGTGTGATGTCAGGAGAGATGCAGCGAAGGAAAAGAATCAAGGAAAGCCTTCTATTCAGGGACACCTAACTTCTGACTGATCTCAGAATAAGAAGAGATCCTGTGTTTTAATTCACCCTGAACCCAAGATACATTACAACTGGCACCGAGAGTGGGAACCCTTCTCCCAGGAGGCTAGTAACCGGGATGCCTGTGTATGGGCATAGGTAGTATCAGTTTCCCATATTTTCTGAATGACTTTATCTCTGAAATCTCAATGACAATAGAAAGCAGAACCTATTCTTAGGGCATCTAGAATTGAATTAGAAAGCAAACCTGTCAGTCCCCTGTCATTGTTCTATTCAGCTTTGCTTGGAAGCCTGATGGATGCCTTTCTGGTCCTGACACATGATGTATAGCCACGGCTCCCACGTGCTGCCTCCCTCCTGAGGAGGGAGATAAATGGCCATGGAGTAATGAGAAAAAGACTTGAGATGCACACTGTTCCCATACACATGGCCACCAAGGAGAATACCACTAATTAGAGGCCAAGAAGCAAACAATTTGTAAATGAATTAGTAAATGAAGAATGCCCTAGGGGCCCCAATGAGTTCATTTGCTTGTAGAGGATGGGCAATTTACCCCTCTGCACTGGTGAGATCAATCCCTTGTTAGCGCTGCTTAATGGTCTAGCCGTGGGGTTGAACTTCTTCATGTCCACAGTATGTCTGGCCAGGAGGAAGGGAAACTGAGGACAGCAGTGTCCAGGGTGTGGTTCATGGCTTCATGGAGGCTCAGGGTGGGTTCCCAACAACCGACTGTATCAGCACATTTCACCTTGGCTCAAAACATCTCTGGATTCTTCATCACATCTGCTAGGTTGCCCAGGCTGGCTTCAAACTGATGCATTCAAATGACCCCAGTGCACCAGCCTCCAGAACGTGTGGTTGTAGGGTTAACACTACTCCTTATTGTCCCTGTCACACTGCAGATATAATATACAGTTTGCTTTGGGTATCTTTGAGGGCTTGACTCCAGGACCCCTGAATGTGCCAGTAAGTTCAAATATTCCAGAATTTGACCATATCTTAGGCTAGCATCTCCAGCATTTAAACCAGCTCTCTGTTAGTTACAGTGCGTTCTACAATGGGAATGCTATGGAAACATTTTGGACTAGAGCATACTAAATAAAATTCAACTACCTTTGTGATTGCAGGACTTAACAGGGCCTTTGGTAGTACAATATTTGACAGACACAGTACATAAACCGCAGGGTCTGGGAAGTTTTCCCCACGTACGTGGAACAAGCATTCTTTTGGAATACATCTGGGGAAATGGAGTTGTTAATTGCATTTACTGATATCACAGAAGTTTGAGCCTACTACTGAAGCAGAGCCATCTCTTCCTTTAAGTGTGTAATGCTTTATGAGGCAGGCTTGTCTGGGCTGGATAGAACCGTTCACTCCCATCCTACTTTTTCCAGGTTCTAATAGTCCTTGAATTTTACTCTGAAATATCTTTACTCTATATGGTCTTTGGAGCAAAGACCACTTTTTGGAAGTTCTGCATGTTCTGATTACTACCCATGATTCTTTGTACCCACCAGTCCAACTCCCCCAGAATAGGGTGAGGTATTTGATGGCAGAAGGAAAGGACTCAACAGACTCAGAATAGTAAACATTCAGCATACCCATCTCCCTATGTACACATGATACAGTGCTCTTTAAATGAGTTTTTATGTTTCTGTGTTTGGAGGATCACCTGTGTGCACACATATATGTTCACATGTATGTGCAAGGCAGAAGTAGTAGGTCTTCAATCTTTCTTTACCTTCATTTTGAGACAGGGTCTCTCATTAAACCTGGAACTCATGGTTGGCTAGACTATCTGTTGAGCAAGCGCCCAGAGATCTTACTGTATTGCCTTCTCAACTCTGAGATTACAGGTACACGCCACACACCCATATTTAGAACCTTATCTCAAAAGATCTGCTCTTTTTTAAGGGTAAAAATGCCGTGTGTCTCAAAGTGAGCAGAATAAGTTTTTACCAGCGGAGCCACCTCCTCAATCCCCAAGGTTTGCCTCTTTCTGTGCTATGCTTCTTTTAAGAGAGTTAAGGGATTAGTTTTGGGTCTTAAATGGCTTCTTTAGGGCGAATCCCTCTTTTTCTTCAATATACTGGCTTTATCTGTTTTATTGTTATAAAACTTAGTAACGTGAAATTGACCACTTTGGTCCCTTTAAACTGCGTAGCTGAGACTACCTTTGCTGTGTTGTGGGACATGACCAGCATCTCTTTCTAGGGCAGCTTCATCCGCCAGACCCTCACACCTTAAGCACATCACTTCTACTCTCTCTTCTTCCCTGCCCTGCAAAGCACTCTGCTGTTTTCCCTGCCTATGAATTGAACTATTTCAGGCCATAAAATTTCAGGTAAGCAGAACCATATAGTCTTTGTCTGGTTTATTTCCCTAAGACTCATGTCTTCAACGTTCATCTTTGTTGCGGCACGTGTCAGGATTTTGGTTCTTTCTGAAGGTCGAATGGTATTCTGTTGTGTGTACACAACCCATTTTCTAGATCCAGTGGATACAGGTGGATACCGGGCAGCTTCTACCTTCAGGTGGTTTAGAACATGTTTTCATTAACAGGGGCATACGAGGTTTTCTTCATGCTTCCTTGCGAATCTTTCGGGCAATCCTGTATTCAATCTTGAGCGCTATCACATTCTCCTCTACAATATTCGGTTCCCTTGGGTGCAGCTTAAGGGGTCTGCTGTTTCCATAGCCTTGCTTACACTCAATTCTCTTCTCATAATAGCCATTCTAACGAGGAAGCCTGCTTTAGCTTCTCAGGTTCATGAATATTGCCCCCCCCCTTTATTCTGTGTAAAATTCTGGCAGTAAGTTTTCTATTCCTATTCCTTTCCAAGGATAAATTATTCCATCTTTCTAATCAGATCTATTAGCTTTGTCAATAATCCCACATACTCATAAATGATTATGCAGGGATAAAAATCTATTACAGGGGTTCTCTTTGTTTCCTTATATTAACAATGCCTACTGCCACAGAATACTGAAAACAAACAGAAAACTGCTTTCTGAATTATATAAAAAGGAAGGCCAAATAGTTTCTTCTGACACCAATTTTGTTAGTATTTATAGCAGGCGGGCCTCTGTTCGGGGGCTTGCTGGTGATGGAATCCATATATCTCCCTGTAACTTTTTGCATTTGGGCTCATATCATGCAGCCTCACGGAGCTTCATAAATACAGAGCTTCCTGCCTGTGGGGTTCTCACAAGGGCACAGATTCTAGGCTCAAATGATGAAACATTGCCTTTGTTGGGACCAACAACCGCAAGATGCTCCTATTAAATAAGACAAACAGGTGGCTGGATGTTTTGTGATCATTTTAACAATTGGGTTCAAGTCCCGTTCCCTCTTCTAAATTAAGTGCAAGAAGATCCATCACACAGGCCAATAACATACCTGGCAGGTTGTACGGCCCTCACCGTCTAGGCCTCAGTGATCATGGGTGTGAATCATAGCATTTATGCTGCCTAAGGCACCGGCATAAGAAAGCACAGCCTAGACCCAGCTGATTAAGCTGTAGCATAAAACAACACTTCAGTAGTCAGGCACATGACAGCCCACGATAGTTTATTGGACCAAAGAGTATAACATTGTAATTTACTTCTCTAATACATGTCATGTTCTCTCTTATTGTTTCCCTTATGGAGTGAAATATGCAGGAAAGAGATTGCTGTTCAAGCTTCATGTGTTATGCCCCTCCAAAATTAGAGGGTAACAAACTGTCTTTATTATCCTGTGCCTTTGGTAAGCTGCCACAAATCACAGGAGCCACTGCAGGTGAGCATCTAGTGGCTTCGAAAGTCAAGGCAAACTAAAAGACTTCATGTCTCTGCCTGAAGCTATTTTTGAACTACACTTGCAGCAAGACACAATTACTGCACTTCCTGACCCTTCCTTTTTATTGTAAGCTCCTAAGCAATTTTTCTTTCCTATTGACAGGAAACCAGGATTTATAAAGTCTAGCACGATGCAAATATTTCAAGGCTTAATTTCTCCCCTCAAATGCAAGAGCGTAAGTTGCTTAGCATTTCGGTGAGTTTATTTTTCTTTCTAAACTGGAATTCATGGCTGCTCTCCAGCTGCAAACAGCCCCAGTCACAGATAATTTAAAGAGAATAGCTTACTTGTTTGTCAAGCAAACATGTGTAATCTGATGAAATTATTAATGTCATAGTGCGAACTCTCTTCTCATAAATACAGTTAGCAGCGCTGACACTGCAATTAGACTCCCTGTTCTGGCTCCCTGCTCATTCGCTCAATCTGTCAGTCCGGAGTCGGGGAGACAAATTGTGGTGGGCACTTGACAATGCACAAAAGAGATATAAACCTCATCTGATTAAACCCTGGTGAAAGATTAAACGGTTCTGAATGGTTGCCAGAGTCTTACGATATGACATTCTTAACCAGTGCTAATAAAAGTCCCGTTCAATAGAGGTTTCTTAAAAAGATTATAGGGAGATCATATACATACGTCCGTATGAGTAATATGTGTCCACACATGTGAGAGACATAGCGAGAAAGAGCGCAGTCTCCCTTCACCCCGGAATCTGGCTTTATCACTTTATTATAATATGCTTGCCGTGCTCTCTGGATTTTTGTCGTACTTTGTAGGAGAGGAAATGACACTTATTTACATGTTCCCAGGGTGACTGCTTTTTTTTTTTTAAATCCTAACCCAGTAGTGGAACCAGTGCTCACATTGGCTCATTTACAACAAGCGTCTCTGCTCTCAGTGGGTACAACTGTCGGTAAAAATATCTCCATGCCTGATCTAGCAGCCGAGAAGAGTGGGTATACAAGTGACCTTCAGAATCATCTTATTCAACTCACTTTATACCTTTTCCAGTTTTGATTTTATGTCCCATGATAATAGACAAATATTGTACTTTTGATAGCATTTCCTATGTCCGAAAATTGTTCTGGTTACTCAATATCCTTCCCATCACTTAGGTCTGCATACCACACCACTCCCTGTATGCATCCTCTTTTGTAGCTGAGGACACGGAGGTACAGAAAGAGGAAACCAGTTGCTTAAAGCCAAGAAGGTACTAACAGGTGAACTAACACATGTTTATAGACATGCACCAATATGAGCTTATCGGTTTAAAAGTGCAACTATTGTTACCATCTTTGATCTAGAGATTATTAGAGTCTTTTATGTTCTGCAAGACTTTCTCGAATTCCCACTCAGCACAGATAAAATACTCAAATACCAAATAATCATACATAGATATTTAAATCCTCAACATTAATCAGTGACCAAGGCAGGAGGATTGCTGCGTGTCCAAGGCTAGGCTAGTATGCATAGTGAGTAGGGGCTAGCCAATGCTACATAGCAAGATATTGTCTCATAACCTTCAATCAAGCAACCAAAGGAACAAAAGCCACAGTATCACAGTCTTATGAAACTGGATGATTTCTTTAAACAACAAAGAAACCTCTTGTACTTCAGTCCTCTAGCAACAGAAGTAAACACAAGTGCATTCATTACAAGTAAAAGGAAATAGCGAGCCCAGCAGAGGCGAGCCCAGCAGAGGCGAGCCCAGCAGAGGCGAGCCCAGCAGAGGCGAGCCCAGCAGAGGTGAGGCCTCTCTACCTACACCTTGTTGATTTGCAGATGAATTTAAATAATAAGACAAGATATTTCTACACTCAGTTATGGCTAGAACGTCCTTGAAAATGCAGAAGGAACCTACAGGAGTGGTTCCAACCCCTTTGTTCTCTTTACATTTGGTTAGGTGTCCTAGCACCTTTCTCCTCTGTCCTAGGAGTCTTGTGTGGGGAATGACCCTTTTAGGAGGAGGGTGTTTAAAGTAGTCAGTAGAAGAAGCCAGCCCTACAGGGAGCCGGGGACAGAACAAATGAATGCCTAAGAGTGAGAACCAGGTTTTCAGTTGCGCTGAACAGTGTTTCCTCACTCATTAGAAAGTTCATTATGTCATCATGATGTCATCATGATGTATGTGATCAGACTAATTATTCTGCACTTGTTGCCAAGTTTGTTGCTTGCTTTCTCCTGAGCAGTCACTCCACTCGCCTTGAATCTCTGTCTTCTAACATGCGATAAGCGCTATAAAATTTCTTTCCTTGTATGGGAATTGTAAGGTCTCTTTCCCCCCTCAACAGCTTGAATTCCTGTATTCTGATGAAGATAGATGAAGCATTTGCATTCTATCCATATTCATAATCCTCTTTCAGAGTCAACCTAAAATACCACGTTTGTTGCCCAGGCAGAGACAGGCAATGTGCTCGCAGGCTCTGCAGCTTTTTGTTTCAATGGATAAGGATCCATCGCTTTCAAATCCCACAGAAGAGTAGCCACTAGGTGAATTTGGGCTGTAAGAAACCCAGGACAATCACAGTGTCTTTTGAATGTGGCAGGAACAATAATTAATGATCCTCTTCTTTATGCTACAGAAAAAAAAGACGGCCATGCATTTGACAGACATGTTATTAATAGTTTCTGCCAACTTGCCATGCATAAAGGGTTTATTGGTTGCAACACCAGTGTATGAAGACATTCTTTTCCTTGAAATGTTCAAGATGGTTGTTTTATGGATGAAAAATGAATGCAATCTGTCTACCGCCACTCAAAGTTTGGGTTTCAATAATAAAATTAAAACGAGTGTGACATTTTCTATTGTGGTATTTAACCATCTGCTTCCTGCTGGTCTGAGCAACAATGGCCTTACCTAGGTAGTCTCTATTTAACAAGAAGACCCACTGATATTGTATCTCATGGTTAATTTATAAAGAAGATTTATTATTGATAAGGGTACTTGCATATTGGCCATTGTTCCTCTGATAAAAGTGAATCCTTTCATCTTGGGTTAGGGGAATTTTCAGCTTGACAATAACAATGGATGCTCGGAGCTTCATAAGGACTAGAAATTTAGGAAGTATACACAGGGGGAAAGCACAGTATACCTCTTGCCAGGTGGGATACACAGGACTTTAGGCGAGCGCCTATTATTTTGCTACTCTACATTAATTAAAAAGATAGGCTCCCAAATGCTTTCTCAGCATCTGGAAGTGAAATCCAGAGACGTTATTTACCTTCATTTAAAATTACTTCATGAAAGTTCTTCTTTAGTGTGGATCTGCTATGTCAATGATTTCCATCAATTAGTCAGGAGGAACGGACAGCACTTTATCACATGGGCTCACAATAAAGCAATGGAAACTCTGCCCAGCAGGTAGCTTAATCCTCCTCTACGGAGGGCTGGGGAGAGGCATAGTCAATATTTTAGTAAGTCTTTGGATTTTGTGTCAGACAACATAGAATTTAGCCACACAAAGTTCAGAAGTATTCTCACTATTGTAAAGGCTCATACATATGTCTGGCTTATTAGTTTGCTTGCAATGGTCACGTATTAATTCATGGAACGGCTGCTGTCTGCTTGTATTCCTTACAACCTTTAGTTTTAAGACGTCATAAGCAACTTCTACAGAGGGGAAAGATGCAGATGAAAATGTGTTTCACATTGGCCTTTCATTTATTCACTGTCATTGGGAATTTTCTTGCAGGCACCCTTATTGGGCATATGCTAATGACATCCACCGAGATTACTGATTTCCTCTGAATCCTTCGTCCTCTGTGGGTCAATCAGTAAGGAGAGAGGAGTCTCCTCTCTGCTATTCACGCTTCAACATCCATCTGCTGCCTCCTTGTTCGTGTGAGTAAGACCCTCAGTTTGGAGATTTTTGCTCCGATATTAAAAGGCATCTGAAAGCTCATCAGAAATGTCTACTTGTCCATCTATGTCACTGCTTGCTTCTGTGATGCAGTATAAACTTGCCTGCTCCTATTTACTTGGGCGAATTAATTGTATTAAGTGAGAGCTGGAAACAGAGGTAAGCAGCCTCATTTACTTGGGATGTGGCAGCGCTGAAGGCTATTTAATTAATGGCTCTGTGCTTAGATGTTGCAAACAAAAGTAAATGTAACCAGTGGATTAAAATATCACAGTGTGGGGGCTGGGGAGATGGCCCCTGGTGAAGAGCACTGACTGCTCTTCCCAAGGACCTGAGTTCAATTCTCAGCACCCACATGGCAGCAATCCAAGACCTGACACTCTCATACATGTAGGCAAAACACCAAAGTGCCTAAAGGTAAAAAAAAAATCTATAAACTATTTTTCAAAAATCACAATGTGGGGTTGGTGAGATGGCTCAGCGGGTAAGAGCACCCGACTGCTCTTCCGAAGGTGATGAGTTCAAATCCCAGCAACCACATGGTGGCTTACAACCACCCGTAATGAGATCTGACGCCCTCCTCTGGTGCGTCTGAAGTCAGCTATAGTGTACTTATGAATAATAATAAATGAATCCTTGGAACCGAGAGAGCAGGGACTGAGCAAGTGGGACCGACCTGAGTGAGCGGGGCCGGCTGGAGCGAGCAGGGTTGACCGGAGCAAGTGGGGCTGGCTGAAGCGAGCAGGGCAGACCAGAGCGAGCAGGGTTGACCAGAACGGGAAAAAAAATCACAATGTGAAGGAAAAGTGAGGGGGAGGGGCATGGTCTTGTACAAAGTCTTGCTTTCCCTGAGCAAGTTGTAGGTGCTCTGACAGGGTGGCCAGTCCTGTATACTTTTCAATGACACTCTGTACTGATAACCAAAGCATTCTGTGCTTTGGGGACATTTGCTTATTTTTTTCAGAGATGTTTCCGAACTGGTGACATGAAATATGGCTATAGGTGATCTTTCAAGTCTTCTCTAACAATAAAATTGTGACTGTGTTATTTCTATAAAACAGATTAGAGATAATGGTAAAGTTGTTTTATGGGATGACTTTTGTGATCTTTTCCTGGGGGAGGGTAGATGGAACTTTCAGGATAGCATTTGAAATGTAAATTAAGAAAATATCTAAAAAAAAAGAAAAAAAACGCTGTGCATCTTTCAGAGAAGGGACTGAGAGATGCTAAATGAGGTTCTCGTCATGTGCATAGGCAGGGTAACTGCACACTCAAGGCAGCCTAGCACTTAGGACGATGACACTGGAAAATTTTGAGTTCTGGAACAGTTTGGACAATAAAGTGATACCCAGTCTCTTTAACCAAAGTCAAAATACAAAAAGCAAACAAAATAACCAACTGACAAATCAAAAAGATAAGCACATACATATCTGATTCCAGAAGGGAGACTCTATATCTTCTTCAGTTTAGGGTAAAATAGAAATAGGTAAGAATGGCACTGCTGATTGGCTGAAGCAGGTCTGCTCCTCTGGGGACTGAAAAATCTGTAACAATCTGACACTACCAGCCAGAGAGTGCCAGCTTAATATGTAGGATTGACATATAGGTAAAAGACTTGGCAAAACTAGGTGCCATTAGCTTACTGAACACTGTCAAAACATGAATGAAACACGCTTGGGAAGGCTGACTCTGGGGTCCTGATCTGGCAAAGGCACTGCTACTGTTCAAATAGCTTCTGGAAGCATCTATCTCCTTCTACATTCACAGTAAATGCTTCCTCTTTTCTCAGCCTCACACTCAGACTAAGACTATCTTCACACTTCCGTGTTTTCAACAGAGACTTCTCATGAAGGAAGTGGTAAAGCAGAGAGTCTCTGCAGCAGAACTTTCTTTGTCTGTGTAAAGGTGTGTATGTGCGCATATGGACCTGAAGACCATAAGATATCCTTGGTGGTAGTTTTCTGGTTGCTTCCAACCTTACCCTACCACTTACGAAGTAGGCTATACTGACTGGCCAGTGAACCATAGCTATCTGCCTGTCTCTAACTCTCATGTTAGGATTGTGAGTTCTTGATACCAACCTTGGTTTTTCAATGTGAATTCTGGGAGTAGAACCCAGGCCCTTGGGTTTTCGTGGCAAGCACTTGACTTGACTGAGCCATCACCCAGCCCCTGATGACTCCCTCCTTCCCCCTCCCTTCTCCATGTGACTCTTTCTCTGGGCATTTTCTCTGGCAGCTAGTAGTGATTTGTGTTCTGATTTCTTGTTGATAATGACCAAGCCAAGACTTAAATAGAAATGACTTCACTGACATGTTTCAGCTCACCAGAGACAAACTCACACCCCAAAACAACCCCCACTCTCTTCCTTCCCCGTATTCCAACAAAGAGAAGAAACACATAGCCACTTTGCCTTTTTTTTTTCTTAGTGTATTACACAAACAGAATCCTTTGGAGAAGCAGCCCTAAAAATAGGTAAGCACAAACAGGTCTTAATATTTCATGAGCTAAAATTTCAAGGGCTTGGAATTAAAGATAGGCAGGTAGCCAGAGATGTATGGAAGGAAATATTTACTGCTCCTCAAGATCTATGCTTGCAAGTAAACATCATTTCTGTAGGAGTCTGTCTTTCGCTGCTGGGACCCACTGGTGACTGGGTGGGACATGGTGACTGATTATGTCTCTACTCCTGGGAAGGTACTTCACTGTGGACTATTGGTGTGTTTAATTGTTTCTGAAAATTTCCTCCAAATTTCCTAGAGGCTAGATGATCCTGTCTCTTCTAATTTTTTTCTAGCTGAATAACCTATTAATGAGACCGTGTGCTTATAGATCACACTATTTTTTAATAAAGCTTCAATACATTTTTTGTACGTAACAAATTACACATGTATGGTACGTACCGAAATCATGACCTGGTTGGTTGTGTGTCACATCCAAACTGTAGTCGTCCGAAATGAACACAATCTGAAAACGTGAGGGTCTCATTTACGGAAAAACAGGACTGAGACCGGACCCTTCTCTTGGTCTGATTCCTTCGGGTACGTGTAGATGCGTTCGATTGAATCCATTGACGCTAGCAGAGCCCTCTGTATCGGGAACTCGGGATCTCCGTATCAAGTGCCACACGTGCTTCGTGCTTCTAAAACTTATTTCCCAACCCAAAATAGTGAGCTCCTTATCCAAGTTTAAGGATGATTCTATTCATTCAAAATCAGTTTTCCCCAGTTTAGAAACGAAGCATTCAAGTTTAAATCCCACATAGTGATCATTTTCAACCAGAAACACATTTGGACTCTAGTAAGCCTAGGCCCAAGTATAATACCTCTCATTTTGAATTTACTTTCTTTTTTGAGAAGTAGCCTAAGTACTTTGTTTTATTGCATTTTCTATGCCTGTGTCACTTCACTCAATAATCTGTCATTAGCAGACTAAAGACTTCTGCATGCAACTGAAGTTCAGGAATAAAATATACACAGAACTACTTACAAAGTGCTATTTAAAAAGTGGGTAGAATGTAATGTGTGCTTCACTTCTTTGATCATTTTGCAAATATATTTACATGAGAAGCTCATTTGTGTGAATCCCTTTCTTCCCTTTCTCTTCTAAATTTTTTTTTAATAAATCAAACTGTATACACAAAGTAATGGATGTCTTCAAAGATAATGAAAATATTGGATTGTGAAAATCTAAATGAAGAGAACACTGTTAGGGGTTTCTATGCAGAGAAATTAGCATATCAGGGGTCAAGGAATGTTGCAGAAATCTCAGTGTGCAGCAGATCTCACACAAGAGATTGGAGGAAGGGGGAGAAAGGCTTCCCTCTAAGTGGGAGGAGGGGGGATGACATTAGGGACTTTTTTATCGCATGCATGTTGCCTTTGGAAGCTGATGATGATGTGTCTCAGATGAGACCACAAGTGAAGGTGAGGTTGGGTAGGTCCTGGTTCCTAAGAAACCCTACTGGATACTTAGCAGTTATCATTTCCTTCAAGAAGGCAACAGCAACAAAAATATTGCTAACAAATGCACATACATGGTTTCAAATAAAGGAGAAACTTCTTTCCTTTCACGTGAAACACCAGAGATAAGGATCAGCCTGTAACTTCAGCCCAGAACACATGGTACTATCAGTTTCTGTATCTATATCAATTTGAACAACCCTAACGGAAGCAGATGGTGGCAAAACTTATTATTTTGTGAGCATAGAATAAATTTAGGGTTCTGTTTCAATGGAGGAGTGAGAAGGAGGATTGAGAAATAAAGTCCCTGACATGGTGAGCCTTTTACTTTCCAAACCTAGATTATATTTTCTTTCTTTCTTTCTTTCTTTCTTTCTTTCTTTCTTTCTTTCTTTCTTTCTTTCTTTCTTTCTTTCTTTTGTTCGTTCTTTCGTTCGTTCTTTCATTCGTTCTTTCATTCTTTTGTTCATTCTTTCATTCGTTCTTTCATTCATTCTTTCATTCGTTCTTTCGTTCCTTCTTTCTTTCTTTCTTTCTTTTGTTCTTT
>LR749606.1:584635-640484 GCA_902729485.2 Mus minutoides | reverse complement strand
TTTCTTTCTTTCTTTCTTTCTTTCTTTCTTTCTTTCTTTCTTTCTTTCTTTCTTTCTTTCTTTCTTTCTTTTGTTCGTTCTTTCGTTCGTTCTTTCATTCGTTCTTTCATTCTTTTGTTCATTCTTTCATTCGTTCTTTCATTCATTCTTTCATTCGTTCTTTCGTTCCTTCTTTCTTTCTTTCTTTCTTTTGTTCTTTCGTTCTTTCTTTCGTTCTTTCTTTCTTTCTCTCTCTTTCTCTTTCTTTCTTTCTTTCTTTCTTTCTTTCTTTCTTTCTTTCTTTCTTTCTTTCTTTCTTTCCCCCCTTCCTTCTTCCCCCCTGTCCCTCTCTCCGTCCTTTCTCAGATCGGTCAGGTCTCTGCTACCTTAGGTTCTAACATGATTTACTTTCTTTCTTTTCCCTTTTAAGATGTTGAATCACCTTCTGTCTATACTTTTAAAATAATCTTAACAAATCTTCCTTAGTCTAAAAAGATACCTCTCCTTATCTCCATGTTCACAAACACATACTGTGTGTTTTACTTATTCCCAGCTAACCAAGAATATTGACCATCTATCTTTGCAATCCTTGTCTGCTGCATTGTTCAGGACTGGGAAATGTTTGCTGTCTTCAGGAGTAGGCAGCAGAGAATATTCTGGCACATATGTCCTAGCTTGCACATATGTACATTCATTTCATGGTAGACAGGATTAAAATGGAGGCAAATTCTACTTCCTCCAAATTACCTTCTTGTCTTTTAAAATTACTGTTCTGGGCCAGTGAGGAGGCTCAGCATGTAAAGGTGCTTGTGATACAAGCCTTGTGACTTCACATTAGCCTCTGGAAAGATAGAAGCTGGGAACAGATTCAACAGGGTTGACCTCTAACCTCTACATAATCACTTCTATACACACATGTACATATATGCTAGATTACAGATGTGCCCACAATCCATTTCTCCATCTTCTCATAAATCCTTGAACTTGTCATAAATTTTTTAAACCATTGTACAAGTATTAATAGCATCCAATTTTAAATTTAATTTGTAGTTTCTTGATGATTGGTGAAGGAATGACCATTCCTCATGCTATGACTGTTTGAGAACATTTGGGTGCTATCAGGCCATTTGATCCTTTTGCACAGGTCATTTGCTTTCCTCCTAATACATTTTTTAAAAAATAAATGTAATGTAGAAAATAAATATAGAATACAAGCTGTCCCTGCAGCATTTGGCTTTTCCAAAGTTCCTTGTGTCTGCCTTTATGGGCATTTTTTTCCAGATGCTCTTTTCTTTTTTATTGGTTAAATTTGTCCTTGGACATTTTTAGACTTCAGATAGCCCAAGTTACTTGCTATCATGGATTCATTTCATTTGTAGGGCTGGGACATTTCTTGCCTTTTCAATGGCAGTGAACGTAAGCTTTGGTGTAGTCTGTGGGTCATCATGGCTCTTGCCCTCTTGAGGAACGTTTGGCTCAGTACCCATTAATTCAGTCAATAGTGTTTTCTTTTAGAATTTTGAGTATAGTGGCCTCTGATATTTGTTTGCATAATTATTTTGAGAATTCTGGAGCTTGTGTTTAACCTCTTAATCTTTCAAGGCGCCCTCTTTGCCTACTGAAAGTTGATTAAGGCATGCCTTGATAGAACTCTAGAGTTCTTCTCAGTTGAGATTTTTGGTGTCTATAGTCACATGCCATTAAAATTGAGCAGTTTCACACTTTCCTCTCTTTGTACATTCTTTGAAGTATTTATTTGTCACTACAGTTTTTGGATTCTCACCATGTTGCTTATGTTGCTCCCTCAGGGGCGTCCTACACGTGTCCTGGTTCTGCTGATTCCCTTACCTTACAAAACCCTTTTTGTTTGTTTGTTTGTTTGTTTGCGATAGTATTTCTCTGTTTAGCCCTGGCTGTGCTAAAACTGGTTCTGTGGACCAGACTGGGTTCAAATTACAGAGATTTGCCTGCCTCTGCCTCCCTTGTGCTGGGATTAAAGTTGTGTACTACCACCATCCCATTAGAGCTGTTTTTAAAATCTGCTCTTCAATTATTTTTATTTTCCTCTCTTCAAGATTATTAATTCTTTTCTTCCACTGACCAAATCCACTTTTGAAACTCTCTAGTGATTTTTTTTTTAATTTAACATTTTGGCCATTGTTCTTTTTAATGTCTGCTCCTCCTTCTCTCCCCTACCTCTGTCTCCTCTCTTCTCCAATGTCTCAGTCTGTCTCCATTTTTTCTTTCTCTCCATCTCCCCTTCCCATCCCTAGCTACTTTTCTCCTCCCTGCCCCTCATCCTTTTTCTTCCTCTTTTAGATTTTCTTCTTCTTAGTTGACAGTTCTATCTTCTTCATACACGAGTTGTTCTTCTCCTTAAGACGGCAGTTTCCGCCTTTAGTTACTAATTTGCTGTTTATGTCTTTGCAAAGTGCTTTTGCTTTTCACTTTTGAGATGGACCAGAGTTGTTTCGTGTGTGTGTGTGTGTGTGTGTGTGTGTGTGTGTGTGCTTTCTTCTTCAAAAGTAGTCCTTGAGAGGAACCAATATATTCATTCTGAAAATCACATTTTCCTCTTTTCCTGGAGTTTGTTGCTGTTTGCTAATACTTTTGCTTGTAGCATTTGTTTGACTTCTTTCATTGTTGTTGGTCATCTCTTTGGCAAACATCAGCCAGAAGTATACATTTAGCACATTTCCAGGTATTTCCTGAACCTTTCTCTCTGATTTTTCTTACATTTACAGATTCGGTGTCCTAGTTTTTAGTATCTGACTCCCAAAGGGGCAGGGGTGGTGGGAGAGGAGATACAAGGACTGCTGGCCCTTTAAATTGCTTAAAAGCCCCTTACAAGTCATTTAGTCAGAAGGGGAGTAGAGCACCCTTTGGCGCCTACCTGCATGCTTTGATTTCTGTGATCAGAGCACAAATCTAAGGGCAGGGTGCAATAGGTCCCCTTACTAAGCTGGATTACTGAATTAACTATATTACTATGTGGGTGTAGGAGACTCACAGTTTCTTAGTGTTTGTGAGGTAAATCTGCTTTGGGTCAAGAGGCACACATGCATTGGTTTCTGCGCTCTCTCTTAGTCGCTACATTTCCTGCTTCAACAAGCATTCTGATAATCTTCATGTTACATTCAAGATGGAAACTGTTGCCTGCACCAAAAAAAGTCATCAACTACACTTCCTGACATCTCAGGAATATCTGCTGTTTTCGAATCCACTCTTGGGAGCTTTATGAGGTTTTAATCTCAAGTGTAATTTGCTCTTTAGAATTCTTTTGTTTTAATTTCTGATATTCTTCCATCTGCTCATTATTTCTATGCTGTGGCCTTATCACTTTTTGCTACCTTTGTAACACCTTAGGATCGGCATACCCTACGGATAAATTAGATGTGAAAGAACTCAACTACTTGAAGCTGGGCCTAGTGGTGCATGCGTGTAATCACAGCGCAATGGGGGAGCTGAGGCAGAGGATTGCTACAAATTTCAGGTTAATTTGGGCCACATAGGAAGTTTTAGGGCATCCAAGGATGCTTAACAAGAAGCTGCCTTAGAAAATAAAAGCTACAAAATAACTCAAGCATTTAGAAAATTTCCAAACATGAAATAGATTTTTAAAGTCATATTTATGACATCTACAGAGGCCACAAATTATTTAAAAAAGGACCTGGTGGCACATTCTATGAATTTGGATACAAGAGATAATTTCAGAAACCATATATGTAATTCTGGGGGAAAAGGTAATGTATATTTCGGTACCCACTTCAATGAATTCCAGTTACCTAATAGCACTGTCCATAATGTGTGAGCTTTTTCTAAATGTAGACAATTCTGTGCATGAGCCCATAAATCTCCGCAGTTAGCCTTTTGAAGCTTAGCATGGGTGCAATATTTTTCTCCAAATTAGTTAATTCTTAGGGCAAAGACGCCAATAACAGGCAATTCTCTGTTGGGTTGACTTTAGAGACAATTTATAGACCACCCCAAAATACTCGCTCTTTTTAACTGGTGGGCAGGAATTGGAACAGAATCACAGAAACAGCTTGTCTCCTCATTCTGAGGCTTTAGTAGTCAGCTGAGAATATAAGCCTGTGACTAGAGGGTGTCGATAAAGCACAGCGAGGGTCAGGGGCCATGCAGACTCCCTTTGACCATGCTATTTTGTCTGGCCCGATTATTCATGTGCGCTGCCAAACACGTTATAGATACTAATATACAGAAAGACACAGTGGTGCACACTTTTGTCCCAGCGATTGGAAAGCTAAAGTAGGAGACCAGGGCTCTGAGGCCAATCTGGGTTATTGATTGAAGAAATGTCTCCTCTAAGAAACAAGCAAAATAAAACCACAACCGAGAAATGAACTCTTCTTGAGTAGTGTCCTGCTGTTAAAGATGTTGAAAGGAAGACTTAGACATGTCTGTACAAAACCTAATGCCTTGCACATGGACAGTAGTATCAAAAAGTCTGCCGAAGCCAAATGCACACAGAAAGCATTAGGAAAGGGGCTGGGGGATGGCTCAGTGGTAAACTGACTACACAAGTGAGTTCAGATCCCTGTCATCCACGCAGGGTAGACATGGTGGCCCTTCACCAATCCCAAGGCTCAGGACAGGATGGGAGGGGTAACCACAAAAACCTGGATAGCTAGACGAGCCAAATGGGCTCTAGGCTCAATCAAGAGACCCTGGCCTAATATATCAGTGGGGAGCGACAGAGGAAGACACGTCTCAACCATTGTCTTCCACTTGCCTGTGCATACAGGTACCTGCACATATTTTATGTATACTCACATAGATATGCACACACACACACACACACACACACACACACACACACACCAAACAAAATATATATGCATGCGCAAAGCTGAAAAACCAAAAGCCTGAGGCTGAGGAGGGTGCCGTATGTGAGGCCGTGGGGTTGACCCAGCGGTACCTCACCTCCTGTGCGGTGATTTCTTAGTCTTAGTTCTCCATAATGATGGACTTTGATCTTCAGCCCTTCACTTGATTCATCATTTATACATGGTTCACAGATAGGGGAGTCAGACTGGACTTCTAATCAATTTTTACACCAATGCATCTCTTCTCTTTGGAGCAAAAATATTGTTGCAAAATGCTTTTTATTTGCCTGTAGGTAGGGCTAGGATTCTTAAGTGACCTTAAGTCAGAGGGTGGGAAGACTGTAGTATCTGAGTGTACCCTACTGTCTGCCAAGGGATAGACTCTATCCTCCAGGGATGGAGTTTCACTGTTCTTAGAAGAAATAAGCCAGAACATCAGTCAAGGCTCCCAGATACCATGTGAGACAAAAATAGCTACAAACGGGTCTTGAATCAAGGTGTTGTTTACCTGAAATATCATAAGGTTCTTTCTTTTTGCAATTTCCTTTTTGTAACTCATGGTTCCTTAGCGTAAACTCTGTAGTTTACAATGCTGTGTCTCAAGGTCAAATGGTTGAGTGGACTCTCCTGTAGCATGGATGTGGATCTGAAGTTCCTGGCTTTACTCCATATCAGATGTGCTTCTAAGCACACAATTTTAGTAAGTGATAGAACTCTTCTATCATAAGTATGGTGTTTTTTTAAAAAAATATTTATTTATTTATTTATTTATTTATTTATTTATTTATTTAATGTATCTGAGTACACCTCCATTGTTTTCTTCAGACACACCAGAAGAGGGCACCAGACCCTACTACAGATGGTTGTGAGCCACCATGTGGTTGCTGGGAGTTGAACTCAGGGCCTCTGGAGAGCAGCCAGTGCTCTTAACTGCTGAGCCATTTCTCCAGCCTCCCATAAATATGTTTTTATGATACCTCAGATGTCTAAGACAGGAGCAATATGGTCCCTCCAGTCCCTTCAGGTAATTAGATCTATGTAGAGTGTGGCCTCCCAAAGGCCTCTGCATTTTCCCTCTCTGTATTCTGATCTTTAAAATTCCTTTATCAGTCTGATATCTTTCACTACTTTCTAATTGTTGGACACCACACAGATGGGTAACCTTGTTTTAGCCCCTTGAACACAAGGCTTTTTCTTTCTTAGTTCTTGAATGTGATTGCAGACTATACATTTACTATCTGTAAGACCTCTAGTTTTTATCCTGAGTTTGCTTTTAAATCATGTTTCTGACTCAACTTACTGTTATTTTTTAAATGTTTAAGATTTATCTTTATCATGCTTATCCACTCTTCTTGTGTGGCTGAGTGTGTGCGTGTGAGTGGGTGCCCAAGGTGTCCCCCTGGAACTACTGCTTACGGGCACGGGTGCTGAAAAACTGTGTGTGCTCTTAACCGCTGTGCCTTATCTTCAGTCCAAGAGCTGAATTATAAAATCAGAACAAAAGATGACCAAAACTCTCCCTCTTTTCTAGATAGTTTATGACTAGAAAATTACATATACCCACACTTATTAAGTTGATGCTTAGGGAAAAAAATCCCTGATATATGTAAACTCTAGTTTTACCAAGAAACAAAATATACTTAGGAATTTAGGAACTGTTTTCCACTATACTCTATAAAATGATGGGAAAGGCATTATAAATTATAACGATATATTTTCTCTTTCAAGAAAGCTATTTATTATTATTATTATTTATTATTGTTAATTATTGTTATTATTATTTTAAAAGGCTGTGCTCAATGGGGGTAGGGTGATGCATGACCTCAGTCCACACTTCTGTGGAGGCTGAAGTAGTGGATCACTTGGCCTACAAGTCCCAGGCCTGCCGACCTAAGCAACTCAATAAGAGAGCCTTTCTAAAAAAGCAAAACCCAGACTAGTATCTGTACGGTATGCAAGGTAATCCTATTTATCTGAGGTATATATGCAATAAACAGCATATTATGCAATAAGCAGCATAGTATGCAATAAACAGCATAGTATGCAATAAGCAGCATTGTATGCAATAAGCAGCATAGTATGCAATAAGCAGCATAGTATGCAATAAGCAGCATAGTATGGAACGTCAGCACTGATTCTTTCTCTGCCACTGTTTTTACTCAGTGGTAAAGAGAACTCTCTCAAATGCTGCTGTTCACAGTATGAATCCTTGTAAAGTAATGGTGGAACGTGTCAGCCTTCTGACCCCGAGCATAGGGCCGCTCAGACACCTGTGGATTTAAGAGTTTAGATATCCACAAGGGACTGGGTTGGAGTTTATTCAGAAACCTAGAACCCAAATGAAAGGGATTTCTGCTATGGAGAGTTTGTTTCCTTCCTCAGTCCTGTCAGCTCTTTCCACTACATGAAGGGCCTAAGACTTAAGAATGAATTCTTTGAGGAGTTAGATTTTATAACTTAAGGACACACACACACACACACACACACACACACACACACACACCCCTTGTGCAGTGTTAATCAAATGCTCTTGGAATTTCACTCTTTTTTTATTTGGTGTTGTTCTTTGTTTTTTTGGTTTTTTTGTTTTTTTGTTTTTGAGACAGGGTTTCTCTGTGTAGCCCTGGCTGTCCTGGAACTCACTTTGTAGACCAGGCTGGCCTGGAACTCAGAGATCTGCCTGCCTCTGCCTCCCAAGTGCTGGGATTAAAGGCGAAGAAAGTGGCTCTCCTTACGCGGGAGACATGTAACTTAAAATGTGGAAGCCTGTAACTTTAAAAATGTATACCTTTTCTAAATCAACAAGTATAGCCACAAATATGTCCTGATTAAATCTACCACAATTGTTCTCATTTGAGGGTTTGATTTAGTCTTTTCAAAACCCCAGATACCTAGAAACAGAGCGAGCCCAAGTCCAGGAGACTTTGAAATGAGCCTGTCTTATTGTTCAACGTGTGTTGTCTGTCTCCCCGTGCCTATTCAAGATTTTGTGAGAGACAAAAAACACGTTTGAAAATACCTTGCTGAAGCTCGAACTTCAACGTGAAAAATCACCTTCTCAGCAGCTCTTTTCTAGAATGTAATCAGGCTTTGAGTGTCGTCACAAGGAAACGTGGGTGAGATCCCGCGTGCCTGGCTCATCGCTTTGCGTACGTGATGCTGAGTCTGTGTTATAATCACTCTTGGGAAACAGTATCGCCGTGCATCCTGGAGGCTCATATATTGCTATGAATAGCCCTAATGGAGAAGTAGTTTAAGCGTGGACTTCTTGCTTAGCCTTGCCTTTCTTTCTCTTCCCTTCATTCCATCCTTCATGCCCTCCTCCTTCCACTGCCTTCCTTCTCTGTGTCTTGTCCTCTCTTCTTGTCTCATCCTTTTTCTTTCCTTGACAGGGCCTTGCTTGTCCCCGGCTAAGCATTTTAAATAAAACTAGAGTGACATATTTACACAATTCTATGTGCTTAGCTGTAAAATTTTTTTTTATATAATGAAAGTATAATGTATAAATGTAACATATATATCAAATATAAATATGAGGATATATATGATAAAGGAATAGGGTATAAAGTAATAATCTATAGGAGAGAATTATTTGTATCACATCTTGAAACAGATGTCGAATGCCTATTGTGCTCACAAACATGAAGCAGAGATACATCATATCATAACATACTGCCGGTTACTGGTTACTTACATTAATTAATTAATTAGTTAATTAATTAATTTGCTCTGTCCCGCTGCTAGGTATTAAAGCCACGGCTCTGCCCATGCTGGGGAAGCTTGCCACCACTGAGCTCCACCTTTATCTGTATTTTAATAGTTTTAAAATTTTAAATCACACTTGTATAGATTATAATCAGTTATAGTAATGAAGGCATAAATTAAAAATACGGGGAACATGCTTAGCTAATTCCCTCAAGCTGAAGTTGAGTTCACAGGCTTGTACAGCTGTTATATTTTGGTTTCACCCCCCCCAGAATTTTGCAAGTAAAGAAAGGTTTATATGGTTCCTGGCCTTCCTTTGCAATGGTCTGGATTCTAGGTTTAAGATAAGAGGTCCAGCAGTGATTATAGATGCTATAAGAAAAATATGCTTAGTTAATAAATAAAATATATTCATTTTAAAGGACACACTTTGTCATTGTGATAATTCTTTAATTAGCAAATTTTTAGGAAGAAATATATGGTGACATTTAAAACCTCTAAAGAGATTGCCAGGCAATCTCTCTAAAACTTAGCTCAATCCTCCAGCCCTGTGGTCTACTTTCTATCAGAATTCACCGGAATCCTCTCCTATTCACAGCCCAATCACTAGTCAGCCCAGCCCTAGCAGAGCTAACACAGTGAAAGAATTGAAATAACTAGTGGGCGGGGCTGTCCTTTTTGACTTTGTACACGTAGTCTGTCTGCTCTGCCTGAAATGGAGATTAGCTATTTACAAGAGCCATAGATGGCGGCTGTGAACACAGTATATCTGGAACTATCAACAGAACATTCACATGGGCGGGAATGTCCTAAGGACATGTTGGTAATGGGTGAAAGAAAGAAAGAAAGAAAGAAAGAAAGAAAGAAAGAAAGAAAGAAAGAAAGAAGCCACCTGGGAGGTAAATGTGTGTGAGAATGAAGTGGAAGAAAAGAGAGAAGGCTGAGTCTTCAGGAAGAGATGGAGTCAGAAGCAAGGGAGCAGGAGGACGGGGAGTCCCGGATAAGGACTCCCAAGCAGCCGGATGGAATCTGCTGTTTGCAGAGAGTTTCCTCTTTATAAACCAGCCCACACGGTAAATGGGGCCCAAAGTGGGTTAGGGAACACTGTAACCTCATTTCACCTTATTTAGCTATGTGCCAGGGATCTCAGCAGGTAGTTCAATTACCTTCTACTAGTTAAATGGGATGAAAATGAGGTTACCCAGATTGACAAAACGCGACTCTGTCCCCTGCTTCCAATCAGGAGGGGCTGTTCTCTGGGCTAGGGCTCTAGCTGGTGGGCCCCCAGGCAATTGCGGGTCTGAACTGAACCAGAGCTTTGGAGCTCAGGGCGAAGGCTCCACCCTGCAGTCTCAGCGGAGACAGAAAAACTACGTTGAACTGATGGCCGCTGTATTAACGAGGATGGCAAAGGCTCATTGCTCGACTCATTTTTCTCTCTTCCTATGGCTGCAAGGCCGCACCGGAGAGAACCTCGTGTGATTTTATTGCAGCGGTTTTCTTTTTCTACAGCCCGGATTTTGTGAGATTATTTCCCTATTGATGGAGTTTTTGAGTTTAGAAAACTTAATTAGCTCCACTTATTTCCAAAATGATGTTCCAGGATCTGGAGCTATTTTAATATGTTTAAAGGCACACTGGATGGCAATAGATTTTTTTTATTTAAATAACAAAACAAAACATCGTTTAATGAACTGCTGTGTTTGGAGGTAGGCAAAGTTCAAATTACAGCTCTTTAATTTGTATCTATTTTCAATTTTAGCGAGTGGTTGTATGAGTAGTGGTGACTTTTAACAGATAAAGGAAAGACATAAATATTGAAATATGTTGATGCTCACATTTTCTGGGAACGCAGGGTTCCATTACAGTTCTTCAGATAGGATCAAATTATCTTCACGCCTAGTAATTAGCTTGTTTGAAGGTAGTCCTTGGTAACAATTGAGCATGGCCCTGGATTAAGAACAGTGCCCTAAATTCCTACACTAGGTAAGTCTACCTCAGTTTCCCCATCTGTGAAGTGTTGAATTTTAAAAGTAAACATATAGTGGTTCGTTTTTAACTGTCAACTTGGGGACAGCCTAGAGTTGCCCAGGAAGAGAATCTCAATGAGGTTGTCTTCCTCTTCTTTCTTTTTTTTTTTTGGTTTTTCGAGACAGGGTTTCTCTGTTTAGTCCTGGCTGTCCTGGAACTCACTTTGTAGACCAGGCTGGCCTCTAACTCAGAGATCCGCCTGCCTCTGCCTCCTAGTGCAGGGACTAAAGGCGTGCGCCACCACGCCCGGCTGGGGCTTTGTCTTAATCAGGTTGCATTGTGGGCACGTCTGTGGGACATTATACTAATTATGTTAATTGAAATGGGAAGACCTGACCAATATGGGTGGTACCATTCCCAGGGAGGAAGGGGATCCTGGACCATGTAACAATGCAGAAAGCGGCTGAGCCTAATTTCGCATGACGTAATTCCTTCTTCTTTCTCCTAAGGGGATCTGTGGTGACTATCTACTTCAAGTTCCCACAACCTTTCTTGACTTCTCCACTATGATTGATTAGAATGTGGAATTCTGAACTAAAATAAATCCTTTTCCTCTAACTTTCTTTTGTCAAGGGTGTGTTATCAGAGCAACAGGAAATGGAACTCGGACAAGATATCAGACTATATTGTTCTCAAGAAAAAATGAATTGATACAATGACTTTGTGGTTGTGCAATAAATGTTTCTATTTCTGTTTTATTTTATGAGTCTAGTGATAGTAAAGCCAGTAGTGTTAAAAATCATTACATCTGGAGAGCCATGCTCTTACATTAAGGTCAGATAAGAAGGCGTGTATGTTCTCTCGTTAAATAAAAGTAGCCTGCCTTTCAAGGGATATCTTTATGTATTTAAAAAGAAAATACTTCTGCTTGTAATCTCTGTACTCAGGAGGCTGGGGTGGGAAGGTCATGAGTTTGAGTTCTGACTGGGCTACACAATGGGACTGAGTTAGGAAATAAATAAAATAAATCCCATCTGTGCTCTATAGAGGGTAAATAGGCTCATGTGTTCTCAAATTAAGACTTCTCTCTTCTCACTTCTCTCTTCTCTCTCCTCTCCTTTCCCCTCCCTTCTCCTCCTCTCCCTTCCTCCCTCCCTCCCTCTCTCCCTTCTTTCTTTTTTGTTTTTCCTTTCTTTTCTTCCTTTTACCTCTGTCTGTCTGTCTGTCTGTTTTTGCTTTTCAAGATAGGATTTCTTTCTGTAGTCCTGACTGTCCTGGAACTTACTCTATAGATCAGGCTGGCCTCTAATTCAAAGATTCCCCCTGCCTTTGCCTCCTGGATGCTGGCATTAAAGGAATGCACCACCACTACTCAAATGAAATGAGGATTTCTAAGTGAGATATAGCTGTCTATAAATGTCATGGACACATCAACAGATGGTATATAGATGGCCATCACAATGTTGGCAATATAGCTGCAGATGCATCTAAACCCCATCTTCTTGCTATGAACATTCCCAATGTTACCTACTTGAACTGTTGTCTTATTAACTCTTTATAATGTTCAAGGGGGTTTGCCAGGACTTGCCTACTTCACAAATTATGACTTTATTCTCTGTGTGGTGTGAATCGTTCAGCTCGAAGAACCTGGTTCATAATTCCAGTCCAGGGCCTGGTGCCTCCTGCAGCAGTGGCTGGCTGCTTGTTTGCATGTGTTGGCCTTATGCTGAGGAACAGGACCTGGGCTGAGACCTACCTCCTTCATATTTGATGGGAATTTGCCTGTGTTTTCTTTGAAAGTATTACGAGAGCTTAGAATGAATAGTGGTGAAGATGACTTTAAAGTTATGTGAAATGAAGATGTAGAATGGCTCACTGAGAATATAGTATAAGAATAAGGCACTCTTGGAAGCTGACTATGCTTGTTTGATTTAAACCCGTTACACACACAAACAGAACCATGTCACTCTGCCTCATAAATACAAGAATTATATCAATAAAAGTAAAAAAAAAATTCTTTAAGAGGAAGTAATTTTAATTTGACTTATTTAGTTCTTTGTCTCCAAAATATTGCTTAAACTCTGCCAACATTGGAAACGAAAACTAAGTACATGTAAGTAAGTGACCTTCAGGATACACTGAAATGATTTTGGATGGGTGGATATGAGCAAAGTGCAAAATGTATGTGAGAAATAAAAGCTAAATGTGTTTTTACATAACATTTTCAAGCACAATATATACATGTGACTTGATAAGAAAACAAGTGTTACTGCTTAATCTGTATAGGGACACAGAAGAGCCCTGAGCTCTGACATGAAGCTCTCTGGGCAGAATTGGGCCCAGGCATTCTATATAAGTGACAGAAAAATTCCAGTAGCATCTAATTTTTGTTTCATTGAAATAAAAAAAATATTTCAAATAAATGCTTGCAGATGCCAGTAGTATTTCACTGACTTGCACTGATTATCACTAAGTAACTAACTAACTAGCTAACTAACTAACTAACTAACTAACTAAAGTAAATACATGCTAAGAAGCAATCAGCACTAGCTCTGAGCTACAGGAAGCAGTGCTGGCCACAGAATCTTCCTCCCTGTGGGTATTACAAAGGGGAATTTAAGCCCAGCTGCTATCAATGATGACAATAAATCCTAGCCAATCAGGCCAGAAGGAGCACTGGATTGTGTGCGCTTCGAACTGCTTAAGGTTTAAACACCAGTGACTTGAAACAAACTATTCTCCTCCCCTTTTGCCACCCAACAGAGATCCGAGTGCACGATGCCAGGGCCAGAACCAGCTGTATTTCAGGAGCCACAAGTCTTCATAAGGTCCAAGAAAATGAAAGGGAGCCCAGTTCAAGCTGGAGGTGTCATCTGGGTCTAGCCATCTGGGTGACAACCAGGGTGAAAGCGTTGAGATGCTAATTAAAAGGAATAGACGTTCTCACTGTAGTAGTGGTCATGGGCATTTGCAGAAGTAGCTCCAACCCTGTGCACATGGCCCAGCTTGCCCAGAACTGGGGTCTTTTATCTCTGTCTTACCTCCAGCTTTCTCCCACTACAGGTTTTGTTGCCCATGATGCCTCCTCTTGCCTCTTGTGCCTATTCAGTTCTGCTGAGCAGTAATTGTTATATGATGTGAGAAGTGTGGAACACAGACCCCTGGTGAAAGCTTGTGGTGTATTTTGATTTTTATTTTTTTAATACAATGGGTAGAAGTCATTGTTAAAATAAATAAGTAAACAATACAAAAGAAAAATCTTCTAACATACGAGTGACATTCTCTGGTTCTGGATACAATGTAAGGTTGTTCTATTCATGTCTCCCACGTAGAACTCTAGCTGAGCCACACGAGATGCTGCCGCATCAGGGTCTATGTGACGATGGTCTGCACAGATGCTCTGTAGCCATTTCAGCATAGGGAAGAGGTAGCTTTTCCAAACAGAGAGTGCAGCCTGCTTGATTAAATAAAAATAAACCCCCTGCTTCCAACCTAGAACAACATGTCAGCAGCCATGCCTCTGTGGTTTTAGGACATGTCACATAAGAGCAAGGCCATGACGAAGCAGACACCAGGTTTCTGAATAAGACCTGTGTTTGCTCTACTTTGCATGTACAAAGCTTACGAGACTTTTGTATACAAGTGTACACAAGACTATTCCGAATATTTCCATGGTGCTGCCCAAACTAAAGCCAATCATAGTTAGAAGGCATGCAATCAGGCAGGTAGATATGGGTGTCCTTAGTCTAATCCATGGGACTGACAAGCCTCCTTACATGAAGGACCTGGAACAAATGGGCTGAAGTCAGTCTAGAAGGAAATCTACAGAAATTGATAGAGGGAGACCCAGTCTTCTCTAGGGGTGAGCTTCCTAATAGGTTAGCCAATCCCAAGTGGTCAGCCCTAACACATATGCATACAAGCAACACAGTCGGTGTTACAAGCGACTCAGTAGGTGGTAGATATATGAACATGTGTCTATACATGTAAGAGTAATACCTAAAAAGAAGTGGTTATAAATTTGAGACAGAATAGAAGAGAGACATGGGAGGAGTTGGGAAGAGAGTAAAGGATGGAAGTGATGCAAATACTCTCTGGGCCACGCAAGAGAAAGAACAACACAGCTATAGAACTTGTGGAATGAAGCCCACCGATTAGAACAACCATGAGGGGTGTGACACAGAGAGGTAGAACCCCAAGGACTATGTGTCCTGAAGTCTTCACGCTGCCCTCACACCACACATCCCTCAAAACCTATGAGTTGTGTGAAAATTCTAAGGGGGCTTCCAGCCCCTCACTGGGCAGTGTCATTGGCACTTACAGTATTAGTGACTGATCCATTCCAAGCATTATTGCCGAAGCAGATTAATGATTCATCCACCACCCTCAGAAAGGTATTAAAAATATGGAGTGTTACCAAGGACCACTATACTTAGAAAGAGTTTGGTGATATAGATTGTTAGTAAAGTTAGGTTAATATATTTTTTACTAGTGTCTCTGATGTAGAAAATCTTGGGGAACAATAAAGGCACACTTTTAATATCGAGCGAGGAATGTTTTTTGGGTCATGGAACAAGAACAATGGCATCCCAGCCAGCACTACCTGACGTGACTCTCTTACTAAAGCTGGCATGGTGATCAGGTGATGATTAATTTCTTGTGCCCATTTTTGTCCTCAGCGTCCTGATATAATTTAACAAAAAATGGTTATGGATTAGATGCGTACCCTGAAGATTTAAAGGAGAAAGGACTGATGTTTTTGTATATAAAGGTTTAGGTTTGTGATTCTCTTAAGATTTTAGTAAGATTACTTTTTAAGATAAATAATAAAATAATCGATCCTTTCTTTGTAGCTGAAAATTGCTGCCTGTCAGTCAGAGGAACAGGCTGAGAAAATCACCTTGCCTGCTCATGCTTTGTTAATCTGTAACAAGTTGCTTAGTTACAAATTCGTGTGGGTTCTTGAGAATATATATATATTTAATCCATAATACGAAAAACATTTGATCATGTCGGGGTATTAGGGAACATATTTTTTTCTTATGTATACTCATTGTAATCACTCACTGGAATAAAGATAGAATGTAACCACATTGTGATTTTTTTTGTACTGCTTGATATACAAGCTGTAGTTGAAAAAAAAACAAAAACAAAACAAAGTTGTTGGAGCTTGCTCATTGGAGCTCTGCTCCATCCATCCATCCATCCATCCATCCATCCATCCATCCATCCATCCATCCATCCAATGTGTATGTGTATATATATATATATTTATATGTTGTATATGTGTATATGTGTGAAGTTGGTTAGAACTCTATCTACCAGATGTGTGCATATGTATGTATGTATGTGTGAAGTTGTTGGACTTTGCTCCCTGAAGCCTTGCTTCAACCACTAAAGCTGTATATGTATATGTATATGTATATGTATATGTATATGTATATGTATATGTATATGTATATGTATATGTATATGATTCTCATCCCCTTTTTCTTCTTGCCGACCACAAAGGGTTTCTCCATGCCCCACCACCCTCCAGGGAGTGTTTCCCCAGTGAAGTATTTCACTGAATCAAGCTTTGTTCCCTCAGAGAAAAGTCTGCTGAATGATCAGTCACCGACTCCACAACCTCTTACTTTACCCTGTGATATCAAAGCTCGCCTTCGACAAAATACAGTACTCATGTATAAAATTCTCAAAACAATGTTATTTAAAACAACAACAACAACAAACAAAACAAAACATAAAAGGAAAAAGAACAATTTATAGCCAGAGCAGGAGGTGCTAGAAAGGAGTTTGAGAATGGTGGGTTGGTGACCATTCCATATAGAACAGTGGAGTGACAATATGAGGTATCATCAGGAGACGTGGGCAGAGAATGAAGCATGGTGTCATTTATATTGAGTACCAAGGTGTCAGATTCTAGAAGGAGAAATCTTTGGGTATACTACATCAATGGCCACTTCCAGATTGGGCTAATTGAGGTGGAAAGACCCATCCTAAATGTCTTTAGCACCATTCTGTCAGCTGGAGTCTTAGATTGCCTCTAGAGGAGAAAGCTCACTGAGCATGACTGCTCAGTGATCTGCTTCCTGAGTGCAGAGGCCATGTGACCAGTTGCCTCACATGACAGCTGCTGTGCCTTCTCTACCAACACAGACTTCCCTTTGTCCTGTGAGCCAGAGAGACTCTTCTTTCTTTAGGTTGTTGTGGTCAAGGATTTTGTTGCAGCAATGAAGAAAATGTCCAGTACAGAAAGCCAACAGTGAACAATGCTTAATGAGCCATTGTAATGGGGCTTTCTTTTAAATAGCCACTCTGTAGGAGTTCTGTGTAAGAGAAGCCAGTCCACTGTGAGGTGTGGAAAGGCTAGTTGGAACAGGTGAAGTCATGGAAGCAGGCAACCTCCTCCTCCACGTTCAGGGAGTCTGATGATGAGGAGAAGAAGGATACCGAGAAAAATAGGCTTTATCATGAGGAGGTCAGGTGGAAGGGTTCCTTTTCTTTTTGAGCATGGGAGAATATTTGCTTCATTTCTGATCAATTTTCTATGCCAACATTTCTTGTTTCTTAAAGTGACCCAGCCACCATGTCAATGTCTAGTCTGGACCTTAAGGCATCTAAATGGAGACCTTAAATATGTGATCTGTTCTCCACAGTGCAGTTGTTTTCATTTCCTGCTTTCTTTCACTGTGTGCGTCTTCAAGCCATGCATTTGCTTGAGGTGTCTGGTGTGATGAGTTTCTTCCTATGGAGGAAGAACCAGTTGAGCCCAGCTCCTGGACTTTGTTATTGGAAGGATCCTCTTGCACTTAGGAACTTCCTTTCTGAAGACTGCCAGGTTTACTTGGCCGCAAACAGAAAGAGAAGCAAACAGGACTTGTGTGCCTGGATCCTCTTCATCACCACTGGCTTGGAGTGGCACACTCTTTCCTCACAGAATGTGACAGCCTCAACATTTTGCTAAGCACATTCTCTGGGAAGCCACTACTGAGTCAAGATGACACTGGAGAAAAATTCTTCCTCCTTTCCCCTTCTTTTCTCTGCCACGGGACACTTATGTTGACCATTACCCTTTTTTACTGTTTTGGCCTTTTGTATAATATTCCTAATTCCAGAAGACCTTGCTTACACCTTCAGAAGATGGGAGAACTTACAAAGTCTCTTAAGGTTGTAGCATTCTTTTTCCAGAACCCATCCAATGATGGAGACGATCTCTATCCCAAACTGGCTTAACCCAGAAACAATAAACCATGGATGCCAAATGCCCTTTTTGGAAAACACTCTAAAATATGTGTGCATGCCTTTAGACTCTTGAGAAAAGCCAATGCATCAACATTGCTTGGAGGGTAGTTGGTACCTCTGAGCAACAGGCATGAGGGCAGCAAAGGGGGAGGAAGAGTGGCCAGGGCTTGGATGCAGCTGTGAGAACTCAATGGTCAGCTCTTCAGGGAAGAAGCTGAACACACATCATTTTGGCCAAATTCATAAGTGTTAACAATCAGGGCCGCCTTACACATTGAAAGGCAGAAATGGCTGATGTCGCCTCATCTTCAAAGTGTTCAGGCAGGAACTTGTAAAAAAAACTAGATGCTTAACATTTTGTTTTAGCCCCAGTTTTACAGACCAGCCACTGATGTCAGCAAGCACTGGCGAAGGGGAGGAAGGCTGCAGGAGTCTGCACTAAGACTGAGCTGCTTCAGATGGCTTTTAGGCCTTGGCGTCGGTGCAGGAGCACTTACTACCCACCAAGGCATTTTCTCAGCAAAGGTTAGAAGGCCCACAGATGGGAACTTGTAGCTTTGTCAGAGTGACAATCTTTCTTGCTGCTCCTCGAATTTACATAAAGTAACGATGCAAAGCGCTCATCATGCCCCAAACTCAATCTCAAACAAAATGACCAGTAATTGAAACAACCGAGGTAATTGGCCACGGATGATAGACAAAATCTCACTCCGAGGAGCTTACTGACTGGAAAAGATTCAATAACTCCAAAGCACTGGAAATATTTTAGGCACCACAAGCCCTCGATTGAGTCTATTGGTAAGGAGAATGTAAGAGTCCTTGATTGCCTAGCCTCGTGCAGCGCTTTGACTAGACTCTGTAATTTCTAAAATGGACAGCATTTGTGGAAATTATCAGGCACACTCCCTTTACCTACCAAGCACCGTGTGTGCTCAAGGCAGACCATAGACTTCATCCCCACACCACCTGGGTTTGGTTTACTGAACATGCTAGCCTTCGTAGAAACAAAAGGAATTCATTCTCTCTCTCTCTCTCTCTCTCTCTCTCTCTCTCTCTCTCTCTCTCCAAGTATTAGCTTCAGCTAGATAGTGTCAGATTTAGTCACTCAACAAGTATTTATTGCCTGGATATTATAGGCCATGCAATATTTTAGACCCTTTAGGGCCTAGGTTAAAACAAAACTACGGAGATGAGTCTTCTGAGGGGTAAGATAATAATGGTAAGTGGTAAGGAAAACATAATAATTGTTTTCCCATCTCTGAACTCAGGCATATCCCACAGTTTGTCTATTCAAGCTATCATTTAGTCCCTCTATTAGAACATTTCATGTAGTGCAAATTAAAATATTTGTTTCTCATCTAAATCAAAGCAGCTTGCTCTTCTCTGATGCAGTCTGACGCAGTCTAACCACAGCAGGAGCTCCAGAGTAGGGAGAGCATGCACTATCTTCAATCGCAGCTCTTCCCGCCTGGCCTCCTCAGGCTCTCTCAGGATTTTCCTCAGATGCCCAGATGGCCAGGTTAAGTTATCCTGGTGTTCTGCTGTGATAATAACTCCCCACAGTAGGGCAGATCCCTGAGGATCTCAGCAGTCCTCTGGACATTTGCCTTGTGTGAGCATCATTTAAGAACATCTGAGTAAATGGTTCATTTTGGGGATTTTGCTCAACTTATAATGTGAAAACACCCACAGTGCTTGCCTAACGGGGGATCCAAGATTCTACCCTTGGAAGCATATTTTTTTTCTTTTGAAAAGCATGTTTTTATTCTCTGGGTTCATACTATTAAGCTGAAGTTGCGTGTGATGTAAGAGTCAGGGAATCATTTTTTCCTATCTTCTAGCCATCTCCTGAGGCTGGTGTAGACGGTGCTGTTCCTTGGGAATACCATTCAAGAGAAACACAGTTTGCACTTTGCTGATAAGCATGTTTAAAATGAATGAACGAACAAACAAACAAACAAAACAGGCTGTTGTAGCCATGGGATGCATGCATGCTCCAGGGAGGATCCTGTACCAGTGGGCTCTGAGCTGTCATAGTAGCATCCCTACCAGGCTGAAGTTGAAGTCTAACAACACAAATATGCATATTTACAAATTGTCCGAGAAAGAATAGACTCCCCCACAAGTCAGTGTGATCCTGAGGGACTCACATAGCAATGCGTTTTGTGTTGGGCAGTAAAGTCTTAAGCAGCTTTAAATCCAAAGGACTCAGTCCTGGCCTTCCTAAGGATTTCTACAGCCTCACTAAGCAAGCAGATGTGGATCCTAAGCATCTTCAGATGAGAAGAAAGGATGCAAATGCCAAATCCTGTCTGACGCTGAGAGAGCTGAACTTACCCATGGACTCAAGAGGCTTCTCCCTGCCAAATGGAAACAGGGGTCATTCACAGCCTCTGACCTACTGGCATAAATTTGTCTGGAGGAATTGAACAATAAAAACACTTTAAATAAATGGAAGAAAATCAGAAGACACGAATGAAGTTGGGTTTATGAGACCTTCAAATACAAAAGAGTGTACATACTTCTCAGCATACTCCGTAAAATGGGAAAGGAAGACGAAGCCAGCATTGTTCTGACACCAAAACCAGATAAAGACACAACAAAGAAGTGAATTATACATCAATCTCCTGAACACAGATGCAAAACTTGTCAAGAAAATACTTGCACACCAAACTCTTGAAGGTACTGAGGGATCATTCATTGTCCTTAAGGAGGCTTCATTCAGGAGTTTCAGGGATGGATCAACATATGCAAACAAATAATTGTGATACATCATGCAAAGGTATCACATGGTCATTTTGACAGATGCCGAAAAGGCTTTTGACAAAATTCACAACCCTTTAGGATACACATCCTGAAGACACGGAATAGAAGAAACATGCCTCAGTATAATAAAGCCCATCTGTGACAAACGTACAACAAAAATCATACTAAATGGAAAAAATCCATTAATTTATTTTATTCAACTGAATTCATCTAAATCTTATTATGTCAATGTAGGGTCACCAAAGAAAGAATCAGTGAGATATTTCTCATTCTTCCTTTTCCAGGTTCCACCCTTGAAGAACAGATCCCATTGAAGAGATCTAGCATGTTTCATTTCAACTGGACACGTTTCAAATGTCTGGAGACCTCCCGTGCACAGTGCTCACTGCACAGAGACAGTTCTTTCTTGAGAATGTAATAAGAAGAACTGCTCTGCTGTCCTGGGCACCTCCACAAAATCTCCAGGAGAACTGTGAAAACCGTTTATAGGTCTGCAAGTGACACGTCCACTCATCACACCACTCCTACCTACTGAGGACTTCTTCTCTCCTCGGCCTCTTCTCCTATTTTTACTCATTGAGAATCTTCCAACAACTCCCTTCTTCATTCTCATCCCTTCTTTCTTCTACTCTATCATCAGTTTCCTCTTTCCTCACCCTTTATCCCCACTTAGTCCTCTAGCTCACACCAGTCAATGGGGGCCTAATTGTGAAGACCATCTCCAGCAGTGGCTGGGAAGAGCTAAGTCTTCACACGGATCCCCTGGCCTCAGCTCCCTCCTTCCTCCTCTCCTCCTTCAACTCTCTTTTTATCTCTGAAATATGTAATATATTAACTTAAAATTTTATGTAAAATATTGCCAACAGGCTGTGTGGATACAGAAACAAGCAGGAAACAAAACAACACAATCAACCAAAAGTCAGAGAGGCTTCTTAAAGTCGTCTTGGAGGGAGGAAGTGTCATTTCCTTCAGTGTAGCCATGTTTCTACTGTGAGGAAGTGTGGTAGCAACATGGGACTACCCTGTGGTAAGTACCGTGAGATAGATGCACTGGAGATTAAAGATTACATTCAGATGAGTGAGTTTTCCAGGCTCTCCTGTTGGCTTATTTGGCACTAATGAACAGAGAACTTAATGATGGGTAACTAGAGCAGAAAACAAACAAAGATGTTAAATAAAAAAATAGTTTTAAGCCAGGCGTGGTGGCACACGCCTTTAATCCCAGCACTTGGAAGGCAGAGGCAGGTGGATTTCTGAGTTCGAGGCTACCCTGGTCTACAATGTGAGTTCCAGGACAGCCAGGGCTATACAGAGAAACCCTGTCTCTAAAAACAAAACAAAACAAACAAACATACAAACAAATAGTTGTAGTTTTAAAAACCCCATGAACCTATTCACACTCCCATACAAAAGTAGTATGTTTTATTTTTGTTTCATAGTTTTTGTTTGTTTTAAACATCATTTCCTGTAAATCCTATTTTTCCTGTAAATTATGTTCCCTTATTTCAAAAGTAAGAGAGTCGAATTTCATTTCTCTGTACAGTCTTTCCACATGTAAGGGCTATTGAATGTTTTGGAAAAAAAAGCTGTAGCCTCAAATTGGAGAGTTACAAATTGAAGAATAAATACTAAAGGCTCATGAATCGCAGTGGTGACAAGAATTAGCTATCTCTTCCTAGATCACTAACAAACCAGCCAATATCCTGGAGGAAATTAACTTAGAAATGCTTTAGATGCTGTCTTCCATCTAAATGGCTACTGTCCTACGGTAAGGTACGATGTTAGCTCTAAAAGGAAAGAGACGGCTGGTCCTCCCCAACTTCAAGTAATAAAGATCTCATTTGCAGTTTCTACAGCTACAGCAGAACCACAGTTAGGGCAAGTACATTCCACACAGGAGTACATTCCTCTCAACACGTTACATTTGATTCAGGCTGCAAACCATTCAGCAGTGATTTAAACCTACAAGAGCTGAAGCTTGTATAGAGAGAAGCCTTCCCTCTTCATACAAACAGCAGCAGCTAGCACGGTAACACCTCCTCGAACACTAACACATTAAAAATAACCATATTAATTATTTTAATTCACTTGTAAAGACTGTAATAAGTGGATTCTGTTGTCCTATTCTTAATCAGTTGTGTGTGCGTATGTGTGTGTGTGTGTGTGTGTGTGTGTGTGTGTGTGTGGATTTGGATTTGTATCTATGTCTCATGTCTTTACATATATACACAGTGGGATAAATTTCATATTCATTTATATACTATTGCAGCACATTTTTTTCCAGAAACTTCTTGATATTGAAATGCTCTAAAAGGAAATGAATTATTTAACCATTGAAGAGGATTCTAATGAGTCATTATTAAGCCTTTCAGATAAACATTGTATTGACATCTAGTGGCTACAGAGGCTGATAACAGATCTATGTTGTAAGCATCTGTCTTATGATGTTTTCCATCTTAAAAGTCTCTTGAATGAAAAATAGGCAAAGAATATATCAAATACTGGGTTGCAATTTTTTGTACTGGTATATTAAACAGCAAGGATTGGTTTTGAATGATCTTAAAAATTATTTCATGGTTACCTGAAAAATATGGATGAACCTGTGTGCTTCCATATTAGGCTTGAAAGCCATCTTACAGTAAAGGCAAATTATGCTCATTCTTGTTTATGATTAAACCTCTGCTTCTTACAGATTGAACTATGCTACACCTGTAACCTTATCTACAAATGGTTAAGTCCCTGAAACAGCAACCATGCCTTTGACTCGAAGGTTCTTATGACCACCTTTCATGACCATACTCTGTTATGACTATGTTCTGTTTCTGTAAACTTGCCTTTTTGCCTACTAAATCCCCGACTTGGAAACCTCCTCCCTATTCCCGGAATATAAAAGATTTTATCTTCCCCAAGTCCAACACTGATCTCTGAACTCTTTCTTAAGGGGAAGATAGCCTGTGTATAGGAATAATAAAAAAAAGAGCTTGCTTTTAAAAATTTGGTCATGATTCTTTTTGTATCTTTGGTATTAATGATATAAATAAACATCCCAGATATTTGGTAAAATTTCCTTGGTTCATTACATCCCAGTATTATCAACTAGCGAGCGCTCTGTCACAAAAGTTTCCTATGTCACTATTCTACAATGTCCTTAACAGCACTTGGCTCACTTACAACTGAAATACCACACAAATCAAACCTTTAAACTTTCTCGTTTTTAATGAGGGAGCTGATGGTGAGAGACTAGGTTACTTGTTAGAGGTTAGGTAACTACAGGAATACATTCAGAGCTGAAATCTAGATCTGCCCAAGTTCCCAGCCTTCACTCACCCAAGTTGTGGTTCTCTATAAACACAGAAACAGTTCTCTATGGTATTGCCTCTGTTCAAAATTAACAAGCAAAGATGATTGTATTAATCATTTTATCTAGCACACTTTTAAAAACTGTAACAAATTGATCTTTCTTTTCCCCCTGGAGAAACAATTTTCCTTCTATTTTAATGGCACATAACCTTGTAACATACATATGTATGTTATAGCTTGGAAATACAACATACCTAGAAAGAAACAGGGTGCTCTTCTGGTATGTATGTTTCCGATTTGAAACTTTTGTACAGATCTCTTTTCTAGTGACAAAATCAGTGCAAAATTGTCACAGAAAGCATCATGGCAAGACATAAATCTGGGGTCAGGGTTCTATTCACAAGACCATTTGTAAGAACCAGGAAGCTTATAAAGAAAGTTGATAAAGCATATGCTAGCGACCTGGCCAATGGGATGGCAGGCTGGGAAAGACGGCTGCAGATAAAAGCCTTAAGAATAAGCAGGGATTAAAAATTTTGAGATGGGTGGGTAACTCAGAATTGTTCCTGTCTAAAGAAAATAAAGGGACTAAGAGTAGAGCAAAGACTGAAGGAAAGGCCATCCAGAGACTGCTCCACCTAGGCATCCATCCCATTGGCAGACACCAAACCCAGACACTATTGCTGATGCCAAGAAGCGCTAGCTGACAGGAGCCTGGTGTAGCTTTCCCCTGAGAGGTGCTGCCAGCACCTAAGACAAAAGCAGACGCACGCAGCCAACCATTGGACTGTGCACGGGGACCCCAATGGAAGAGTTAGGGGAAGGACTGAAGGAGCTGAAGGGGTTCGCAACCCCATAGGAAGAACAACAATATCAACCAACCAGACGCCCAAGCTCCTAGGGACTAAACCACCAACCAAAGAGTACACATAGAGGGACCCATGGCTTTAGCTACATTTGTAGCAGAGGATGGCCTTATCTGGCATCAATGGGAGGGGAGGCCCTCGGTCCTGTGGAGGCTCGATGCTCCAGTGTAGGGGGATGTTAGGGCAGTGAAGTGGGACTGGGTCAGTGGGTGGGTGTGGGAGCTCCCTCGGAGAGAGGCAAAGGGAGAGTGGATGGGATAGGGTCCTTGAAGAGGGGAAAGTGGGAAGGGGGACGACATTTGAAATGCAAACAAATAAAATAGTTGTGAGTTTGTGTGTGAAGGATGTGCTGGGGGAAGGATTCCTATGGGAGGGATGTCTGACGGGAGGGAGGTAAAGAGTGAGGGCTTCTGGAAGGGCAGCAGGAGGCGGAGCGACAGGTCTTCAGAATCTCTGTGTAAGAGTGAGAGTGACTGGAGGAAGGGTAATTGTTCTGGTGATGGGTTCTGAGTGCACACCAACGGAAGTAGAGAGTGAGCGAGTGAGCGCACAAGTGTATGCAGCTGCCAGCCCTGCCTCCCTTCTCGTGTCTTCGTGACACGCTGCTCAGTGTGAGCTACTTGCTTTAGAACCAACTTGGAGGGGCAGGAGGAGTTGAGTTCATGTGCAGTTTATACATGTGTAACAGCCGTTTATGTCCATGGAGGTCAGACGACACATAGAATTGTATAACATGTGCGTGCATTTTGTGGTTCAAGAATACAAAACCTATACAAGGAAGGGATACTTTTACTGCTGTGTGTGTGTGTTGAATACATGTTTAAGTGTGTGTGTGTGTGTGTGTGTGTGTGTGTGTGTGTGTGTGTGTGTGTGATATGTGCAAAGGCCAGGACTTGATATCTTCCTATAGCTCGATTTTTTTTAGACAAATTTCACACTAGACATAAATCTGACTGATTCAGTAAGACTAATCCGGGGATTCTATCTTCTCTGTGTCAGGATGATAGTCACGTGATTAACTCTTTATGTAGGTGTTGGGAATCTGAACTCAGGTCTCCATCTTTGCTCAGTGAACCATGTCACAGGACATGTTTTCCTACTGGATGCAGAATTTCCAGGAATGGTAGAGAATCCTGGCCTGGTCCTTCCTGTAGCCCTCTGCTGTGAGAACTCTTTCTGACACTCCTTGATGGGAAACCTTTATGAAGCCATCTCTAGGACTAAGGAAAGCTGGGGACTGAAGGATCTTTCAGAAACAGAGAGCTCGAGAGGCATTATCTTAGGAAACACAGTCATGAGGTCTCTATAACGAGCAAGGGAAGGAGTAAGAAAGCTAACGTTTTCGACAGGGAAGCCATTAGCCTGTGAGAAGGAGGCAGCAAAGGAGAAGCTGAGAAGAGTCCACCCTAATGAGATACAAAATCACTAAGGATCTCACCTCAGCCCTTGCTTGAAGATTGAAGAAAGTAAGAGTGCCTGCGGGTTTCGGATAAAGGGGGGTGGTGCATGGGAAACCTTGAAATGGTAACTTTTTTACATTTCCATTGGTTGTGAGATAGCAAAGCCAGTTAAATATGGGAAACTGAAGGAAAGCTGAAAACTCTGGAGGTATCAGTTGGTCGGAGGTAATTTGGGGGATGAAGGAGTATAAAAGAGGAACCGGGAAAGGAGTTGAGAGCCGCTGAGAGGCTGTAAGTCACTGTTAACAGGATCACAAGGTATGCTGACAAGATCCATACAGTGCAGAAAGGAGCCCAGGCCCTGAATTCAGTGGCAAAATGGCTGCATGTCTTGTATGAGGAAGCAGGCCAGTGTCTCTTCACATCAAATGAGAACAAATTTATACGAGTGTTTCCCAAATTTGCTGTACATAAAATCTCCCTTCAAATAAAATAAATTTACAGACACAAGGGTTTTACTCCACATGGAGAAATGCTGGAAGTCGGGAGGTGTGACCTGAGACCTAAGCCTTCCAAGTTGGGGGGTGTGACCTGTGACCTGAGACCTAAGCCTTCCGAGTTGGGGGGTGTGACCTGAGACCTAAGCCTTTGCCAGTTTCTTTTCTTTTTTCTCCACACACCCCCTTCCTTCTTTTTTGCTTTGGAAGGTATCCAGGGCAAATCTCACCTTGGACAAGCGGTCTACCATGCTCCACCCCAAACCTTAGCAATTTTAGAATTGTAGGTGAGCCCATTTTGCAGTCAAGTGTGAGAACTGCAGACCTCAGGCAGTGCTGACCTCCACAGCACTTCTGCTAAATGGGACTATAGTCTCTCCTCACTTTCATCGGAAGAGGAATCAAAAAGCCAGCGCTGTGTGGATACATGTTTTAAAAATGAATGAAATCATCTGGTGGTGTGGGAGGTGTGGCTATTAGTGCATTAACAACGTTCACAACCCTAACACTAGACAGAATTGTTCTAGACGTTTCCTTTCTTTGAGATACAACTTGCTAAGCCTTGGCTGTCCTGGAACTCACTTTGAGAACAGGCTGGCCTTGAACTCAGAAATCCGCCTGCCTCTGCCTCCCCAGTGCTGGGATAAAAGGCGTGGGCCACCACACCCGGCTAGGACACCCAGTTCTTCTTGCCTTTTTGACCTCTTATTTCCATAGAGACTTCATTGTGTGTGTGTGTGTGTGTGTGTGTGTGTGTGTGTGTGTGTGTGTGTGTGTGTGTGATGCACTGGATTTCCCCACTCTATTTCAGTATATTAACATCCTGAGCACACAAATTACAGAACATTGTATGTCAATTGAAAAAATGAGAAATGCTAGGTTGATGAAAAACTTGGCATAAATTAGTCACAGCATATTCAGAGATGCAGCCTGTCTCTGAGGCTCATGCAGGATATGCATGAAAATAGGAGGGCCATGATTATTTCGTGCCCAGGGTATTGCATTTGTGCTAACATCCTTTAAATATTAACAACTCATGAGGTATCAGAAACGCTTTCATATGAATGTCTGAGGTGACTTCAAGTAACTCATCTTGCTTTGCTCTAACAAATGGAGTCACCGTTCAGTGCGGCCACATGAAAGTTTGCTTCCCAGAAGTTGGTGAGTCTTATTATAAAGAGGCTTCAGCAAAGGAAAGGGACACTTCTTATTTTTCTTCTCTGATTAGGCACATTCAGTTCTGTATTATGCCACTTTGCTTTGATGCCGAACAAGATTAAATTTTCAAATACAGTATGCTAAATTTATAATGTAAATTTAAAACAAAATTACTTATAAGAAGCCAACATCAGCATCTAGGGAGAAGGCTGAGCTGTGAGCATAATTTACACCAGTGAAGATGCTCTGCTCTAATTATTTGTGGCCAATTATCAATTACTGGTCAATGCTAGAATCATTGACCATAATTATTTCCCTAAGGTGTCATCCTCGGGTATAATGAAGAGTCCGTCCCATTGCTTTCCTTAGAAAAACAATACTTAGTGTTTTTTTTTAAAACTTTTTGGTATTTATATGTTTATTTATTTATATATTATTCTGTGATGCTTTGTTTTTGTTTTAGGTTTTTTTTTTTAATTCTGTGAGAAAATCAAATGTAAATCATTACCATTGAGGATTTTCCTAAGATTTTTAAATCATCTAAGCAAAAGGCTGAATGCCCATGGTTGGAAGAGAAGGGTTTAGAAAGAACTCTTAATAGGTTACTATTTTATATTGGTCTGTTTTTTTAAATTAAAAATTAGTTTTCAATTCAAAAGGATTTATCTGCCCTTCTTGCGTTTGAATGTTTAGCTATGGATTCCTTTCTCGGTATATATTGCTCCTCTCTAGTAAGATGAACCCCAAAGCCTGTGCACACCAACCTTACATCTGAATTCCTAATGGCCCCTCCCATTGTCTCATTTCTGTTTGAACCTGTCAATCAAGAATGAAAAGTGCTAATCACTCCCAGAAACCCCAATGTTGCTCACAAAAGTACCAGCCACTGAAAAAAATAATACCGATTGGTCATGGATGGGCAGGAAATCTCACCAGGGGTCTATGGGCACAATGGGGTTTATTAAGTTCAGTTTGATCCAGTCCAGCTCTCCCTACAAGCCAGGTCTGGGATCTTAATTTGAAAGTCAGTGAATATCAGCTAAGGTAACTTGTGTTCACTAGCTAACCACCCATTGCACGGCAGCAGAGGTTCTCTGTGAGCTGCTTTGGCTTTTGATAGCAGCCTTTATTTTTTTATTTTTTATTTACCCCCCCTTTTTCTTTTAAGATAGGGGATGGATTTAGTTGGTTGCTGCTTGTTTTAAATTCTTGATTGATCCACATTATTTTTCTGTTGCTCGTTATTTTCAAACTTCATTTTTTCTAAGTGAGCAGGCACACATAGAGAAGCCATTTCCCATTAATCCCACACTGTAGCAATACCCTTCCTCCAAGCCCTGGCTGAGTTTATCTCTGAGGGCAGTTATAATGGGCATAAAGCTTGGGCCCTAAAGTAGTGCAGCCTGGGGTCACAGAAGGAATTCAGTTAAGCGATCTTATTGTCCCCATTAGGCAGAATGCCAACTTTCTCCCAGTCCTTTCCTTAATTTTTTTTTTTTTTGAAAAAAATTTAAAGAAACAAATAAAACCCCAGCCTAAATAAAATCCACACAACTTACTTGCTTTCTTCAAGACAGTGGCTGTGGAGGGCTGGCATGAAAGGAGAGGGAAGACGTGGCTATCACTAAAGAATAAACAGTAATTACCTTGTAGAAGTCTCCGGAGCGATCGATTACCTCTCTGGTTTGTAAGAACAGGACTGGGAATACACAATAATTGATTTCTATTACTTATGTGTATTTTCCTTTTAGCTTTCCGAAGAAGCAACGTACTTTAATTGACTTTAATTTCAAATTACGTATTTTTATGACTCCTGGAGTTGTCTGGAATTAGAATGAACAGAGTTGCTAGTCTCGCGAGCTATACTCTCCAGAGAAGGAAGAAGGACTGTGTGCCTGGGTGCACTCACGTGTGTCACTCATGTGTGTCACTCATGTGTGTGCATTAGAAGTATTCATATAACCATCACACATCTGGGTCTGGAACTTTATCTGTCTATCTATGTATCTATGTATCTATATATCTATGTATGTATGTATGTATGTATGTATGTATGTATGTATGTATGTATCTATCTATCTATCTATCTATCTATCTATCTATCTATCTATCTATCCGAATGTAGGTAGCTGTTAGATTCATTTCCCTTATTTTAGAGAAAGTAAGCATTTTTCACAATGAGAAGCTGAGAGAAAAAGCTCATAGTGAGGTTTGGCACAGGCTCGGTAGAGATGAGCATCCTCTGTGCATGACGAATGGGCAGAGCCGTCAGTGACACGTTCATGGCACACCATCAGACACCAGCACAGGCCATCCCTGCTGTGATGTCACGGTCCAGTCAAGTTCCTGTGAAATGGTGAGGGACTGAAATCATCTAACCCATACCTTCAACTTGTACTTTGGTCCCAAAAGTAAGACATGCTTCCAAAGACCTGGGAAACTGAGGCCGCCTCTCCTGTGATAGTGCATTAGGGAGATGGAAAGCCTAGTACTAGAGAACAACAGCGGCAAACTTACGATCCTGTGACGCTTTGCCACAAGACAAAGAGAAAGTTTTCCAGACAGTGTCTCTTCCTGGTTTCCTATCATCTGCCGAGGGACAATTCTGTGATATTTGACACAATCAGTACACTCCGGTGCACCCTGATTGTGGTGCCAATTGCGTAGTGTTACAATTACTGGCTAATTGGACGTTCTCTTCCCACCCTGCCTTTTTATGATATGATTTTCCCTATTAAATTTTTTATCCTCTCCATTTTTATTCAGGGTCTAGAGCATTTTAGGTGATGGAGAATGGGTTTGCAATAAGCTTCTAATGAGAGATTCCCGACTGGGTTCAGTGACAACATTCAGGCAGACACTGAGATTTCTAAAGGTGCTTAGGGGATTGTTTATTCTTCCTTGCCGTAAACAAAGCAAAGACACTCAATGACAAAAGGGATCTCAGCCATGGGACACTACAGCTCTGATTTCTGGGATACCAAGGAGCTATAGATGTGCATGGGAGCTTCGGAGGCACAGTCAACATATAAGGAAGTGTTGAGTTTGTAATATTATTATTGTATACCGTGATTCCCACCACAAGAAGTCTACCAAATCAGCAAGAACAATGTTACTCACACCAGCAGCTTAAAATACAGAATTTTATGCATCAAAATACTTTTTCTTTCAAAAGATAAAGCAAAATCAACGATTTAAGGTAGCAGATCTATTCAAACAAGTCAAAGTATGTATGTATATGTATATATATATATATATATATATATATATATATATATACCTCCTTCCAGGGATAAGAATCACGGGTAATATCTCAAACTCTATTGTCTCATATCTTATGTGTATATTTCCCTCATAACAAAGATGCATTCTCAAAATTTAAATGCAAAATTCCAGGCTTCCAAAATTCTTAAACAGCCAATGTGACTGAAAAATCTCTCTGAAGCACGGACTATTGTGACGCTATTGTGTAAACTCTCTGCCATTGAGAAGGAATCAGCTTGCAGTACTTGAGGCTGCTACTTTAATACTGGAAGATTTCGCCAACAATACAAGGGTTGCAGACAATGACGGTGAAATAGGACCACTGACATCAGGCTGTCACTTGGACAATGCCCCCAATAGCATGAGTGACATCTGATGGTGGAACAGTAGGCGACTGAGGCATAGTCGGCTTGCGCTTTGTCAATTATTTCTTTTCTTCTTTCTCTCCCTGGTGGCTATTTGTCATTCTAAGATGACGACAGACTTCCCTTCCCTTAGACCTTTCTGAACTCTGCTGTCTTTGGACATCATGGATATCACCAAAGAAACTATTTGCTCGGCGGTAATTGTATGCCACCCCTCATGGTAAGGTAAATGATAATGAGGGAAGCACGGAGAATAGGCATCCTGTCAAAGGGGAAGGGAATGGCTTTTAAGACATACAGCCATACAAAGTGCCTTATAGACTTGTCCTGGAGTAACTGTATCAATTAACCACGCTAAAAGCTCTAACTCAGATGGGCGCTGCACACAGCATGTCTACTGGTATTTTATTATCAAGTCCATTATGATGAGTTCATGTCCTAGACAAAGGGAGAACAGAAAAAGAATTCAGGCTGACAAATTAGACTTGAAATCAGTTTCATTTACATAACGACTGGAAGTTCATTAATAACGGAGTTTTAATTATTCATGGTCTTGTTTCACTAGATACAGCAGTTTCCCCCCCTGCTGTGCGGGATGTCTGGATTAGCTAAAATGAACCTTAGCAAACGGATGGGCTGCCCAGAAACTCGGAGGCTTTTCTCTTTTCACACTGCTGGAGCTGGCTGGGGCCAGGGAGGTGGCTTGTGTGTACAAATTGGGGCTCAGTAATGAGCAGGCAGCAGCAGAAGGCACTGCTGAATAGAGAGAAAGGATACAGGCCAGCACAGTCTCTTTGACTCTGTGTTCCATGTAAGCTGAGAAGAAAGAGAAGGAAATACTGCCACTGTCATGCCTGTGGAGCCTCACCTCAGATTATAGTGCCTTCAGTTTCTGCTGTTCTGAGAAGGCCCAATGTATCACACACCGTTGAGCACCAACTGTGGCGGTGCCCTTCTTCTTCTTCATCTTTGGCTAGAGGACCAGGAACTGGGTTTGTTTTGCTTTGCATGCATTTGAGAGACTCATGAGAAAGAAGAAAGAAACATAAGCCAATGCCTGTTTTCAATTATCTAGAAAAACCTGAGACCTAGATCAACAATAAGCTTTTATTCCATTTGCTTCTAAGGACAACCGTGTGACATTTCTGTTCTTACCCATAATCAGCAATGACACTACGTCTTTACCCTAGAGAACTTACACTACCTATGCACACCTTCATCTTTGCACCCAGCCTGGGTACCACGTTGGGAAGGGAGTACTTGCTGAGCCCGTTGCTAGAGGCTTAGTGCATCTCAGGCTTTTTTACTCCTCACACACTTTGCTATTTTAAGGGAATTGCTCACAGAGAGAATCCCTGATAAAACAAGACCCAACTGTTCTCCACGTTTTTACAGGTGACCGAGATGAGGAGAGGGAGCAGGAGTTCTTTTCAATTTGCAGTCAGGACTGCTGCAGCATCTGGTTTGCAGGGCTGTCTTTTTTTGCAAAGTGCTTTAGAACAGAAAAGTTGTTTGCCAGAAACAGCCCCACAAAAAAGCAGTGGAAACATAAGAAAAGAGAAATAAACAAGGAAAAAACAAGTTTAACAAGAGCCGGCTGATACACAACGCATCTTCTGGATTCTCCCATTTGACTTAAACTGAACAATATTGAGCTTGTTCTACCAGGATGGAAACAAAGCTCCATAGAGACCTAAAGGTATCCGGTGAAGGATGGAGTCTGCCTGACAGGAGGTTCCCACAGCCCCATCTTCACCTGAAGACAAGGGTTGCTCACTTTTCTTCATAGCTTAGAGTTTTCTTCATAGTACATAGTTTATATGCTTGTTTCTTTCTTTCTAGATTCTCTTTAACACGATAAAACACTGGAGCGAATAAATGCACAAATCTAGTCGGTGCTGCTTCTCCTCTGCCTGCTCTTCTTCCTTTTCTTCTTGCACTTCTTTTCCTTCTCTTTGTTACCCCTCTCTTCTCCTCTCCCTCTTCTTCTTCATTCTTCAGAATATGGTTGGCTTTCTCAATGGTTGCCTGAAAGTCATGTACTTAAACAACTAGTGGATTTTCTTAGAACACGTTGGGAACAAGATGCTGATGTAAGCAAGGGCCAGAGGAAGAGTTAATAAAAAGAAAACAGTCTACTTTGCTTGGTAACTTTATCCCAAATGGTCCATGTGATGACTACGCGCAACAGCTGTCATCTCTTGCCAATTTGAGCATACCTCTGTGTGCATGTCTTGTCCCTACACACACACACACACACACACACACACACACACACACAAAATCGTTCTCCTTTCCCTCTCTCCTTTGCCTATTTCTTGTCAAACTCTGCACTCTTCTTTATTGTTTAAAAGGACAAGTGCTTAATGACTAGTTTATGTGTGTGTGTGTGTGTGTGTGTGCATATGCATGCACATGTATGTACGTGTGTGTGTGCATATGCATGCACATGTATGTACGTGTGTGTGTAATGTGTGCACATGTTTGTGTGTACATGGGTGCAGTTATATACATGCACAGTACATATGAGAAGGTCAGAAGACAGCCTTGGGCGTTAGTCCTCAAAAGATATGTACTTTGATTTTCTTGAGAGAGTTTCTCATTGGCTTGTTACTTCACCAAGTATGACTAAACCAGCCTGGCCATTGAAGTTCCCGTGGTTTCACCATCCCTGCTCCCATTTCTCTTTGTCTGGGATCATAGGCTCATTTCATCAAGGTCAGCTCTTAACATGGAATCTGGATGCCAGAACTCATATTCTTTCTCTTGAAGGCATGTCCTTAACTGTGCTTTCTCCTAACCTCAGCTAATTTTAGTCTCAGATTTGATTTTGTGCCGTTACTGCTGAGCTGCCTTCTCTGTTTCCCACCCTGCCCCTACTTTCCTGCCCATTTTATAAAGCTATATGGGAGACTTTCGAGTGCTTAATTATTGCTACAGAATGATCAAAAGCATATTTATAGTATTTTACCTTTTAAATCTTTCAGAAGTAAATATATGTTCAAGTACAAAGAGGAATGAAGTGCCTTATGGGTAAAGAAAGCACACTGAAAGGGTTTAACAAAGTTTTTTTCACTAGTGAGCTAGCCTGAGGAACATGCTGGACTTCAGTCCAGAAGGAAACCAGGGGAGTTTAATGAGCTGTGAGGAGCAGTCCAGGCAGCAAGGTCTTATTGGCACAATGATACCCCACAGACAACCTGAATGGCTATGGCGCCAAAGCTCTTGACTCTGACTGTTTAATTTGGATCAAAAGAATTTGAAATCTCAAAACAAAACAAAACAAAACAAAACCTTGGAAAGTTGCAACCTGTCAAATCCATCTACTAGGAGTAACTGTTTTAGGACTAAAAATAAAATTTTTGTTTTAACTTTGAAAATAGTTCAACTTGTGAATTTTTTTTAAGATGACAGAGATAAAGCAGCTGTTGTAAACATATACATATATATTTATATTTTTATATTTGTTATTTTTAGTTTTATAAAGCAATGGCCCCACACAGGCTATGCACTGTACAGACCTCTCTCCACTCTTTGTTTCTGTAAATTTAGATTTTCCTGTGGAGTGATGCTGGTTATATTACATATTAACCTTAGGAGCAGCTGCCAGCACAGAACAGACTCTGTCCTTTGTCTGCTTTTTGATTGTTGTTTTAGTTTGGTGGCATTTGTTGTTGTTGTTGTTTGTTTATTTCTTGTTTGTTTTGAGAAGAAGAACATGAGGTTGGACAGGTGGGGGATGGTCTGGGAGGAGTTGGGTAATGGAAACAATGTGATCAAAATTCATTTAAAAAAGTATATACATTTTTTTAAAAAATTAGAAAGGAAATCCTCGTCTTAGTTATTTGGTATGAAACACATACAATATAATATTCTGAAGTCCATTATCCCTACCACTGATACATTATTTCAATTAAATTGCTAAATTAAATCTTTTAAAGTTATTGTGTGAAGACAAAGGCTGAAGCATTTGTTCAATAGTAAAGTATTTGCTGTGTAAGTATGACAATCTTCCTTTGTAGCCTCAACACTCACATCGAAAGCTGAGCATCATGGCACCCGTAGGTCATCCTGTGCTGGGGAGAAAGGTGGATTTCTCGGGCTCACTGGGTGGTCTAGCTGAAGAAATACTTGTTGTTGTTAACCTTTGCTACCCTTACACACACACACACACACACACACACACACACACACACACACACACACACACCCCAAAACGACAGCGTGTATGTGAGATCATATTTAATGTCCACACTTCCTTCTGCAGGCAAAGGAATCAGGGAGCAAAGTGGTAGGACCCACACATAGATGCTGAGCAGGTAGCAGAGGTGGTCTGTGTCTTGTCGTCATCAGGGAGAGGCAAATCAAAACCTAAGTGAGACTTTACCTGACACCTCCTACGCTAGCTATTATCAAAACGACAAAGCTAGTGTTAGAATGGATGTGTAGAAATTGGAAGCATTGTAGGCTGTTGCTAGGGATGCAGAATGGTGTATTTACTATAGAAAACAGTAAGAGGTTTCCCTCAAAAATTAAAATTACAGTCACCATATGGCCCAACACTGCTGGGTCAAACAGATCTGCCTAGATGAATTAAAATTAGGATGCTATAGAGAAAAATACTCTCGTTCATCTCAGCACAGGTCACAAAAGGCAGAACATGTGCACAACCTGCGAGTTCAGATAAAGAAACAAAGCAAGAGTACACAGTGGACACTAACACTAACACGATTTTGAGTCTAACACTGGAATTTTGCAACATGTGATTTAGATGAACCCTGAGAATATCACGTTATATTCAACAGGTCAGTTGTAAGAGGAGAAGCCCTGCTTGACTCCATTTGGATGTGTTATTTCAACTCTGCCTCAAGGGCTGGAGAGTAGCTAGAGTTTAGAGGAGGATGGAGCATTACCGTAAAGCAGGTGTGCTGTTTTAATTCTGTAAGGCAAATAGGCTCTAGATCTATGTTGTGTGGCATCGCACACATAGATGATAAAGCTACTGTCCCATCAAATATTTATGTATTTATGTATTTATTATTATTATTATTATTATTATTATTATTATTATTATTATTTGGTTTTTCGAGACAGGATTACTCTGTATAGCCCTGGCTGTCTTGGAACTCACTTTGTGTCTACAGGCTGGCCTAGAACTCAGAAATCTTCCCAGTGCTGAGATTAAAGGTGTGCACCACCACGCCCAGCTTTTATTTTATTTTATTTTATTTTATTTTATTTTATTTTATTAAGACAGGCTCTCCTGTAGTTGAAGCTGGCCTCAGACCCACTGTGAAGCCAAGAATGACATGGACCTTCTGACTCTTCGGCCACCACCTCCCAGATGCTGGCCTTAGTCACTCTTCGCTGTGCTTGATTTATGTGAGGAAGGAATCGGGCACACGACCTCCTGCATACACAGTAGTGACTGAGCCACAACCCAAGGCCCTTAAAATAATTTAAGTGGATAGATCTCATGGAAAGAAACCTGACCATAGTAAACCAAATAAAAAACGAACAAGCATTTACTCACCGTTGACGCAGTGCCATTTGCTGAATGAAGCAGAGCGTCTGTGTGGTGTAATAACTGACGCTCTGTGTGGTGTAATAACTGATTTAATGAATTTTTACAGCTTTGCTTAGTTGCAGTTTCCTCTTATATAAAGGACGGTGACAATCTTTCTCTGATGGAGTCTTTATAAGAATTCAGGACCATCCTGTAAACAAACCTTAATGGCTGTTCACCTGGCAGTTGTTGTTATGATCGGACTGGAAGTGAAGAAGACCCGTTTCATCCACTGGGCATTGAATTTATAATTTGACGTTGTCAGATCTATAGCGCCAAATTGAAAAGCACATGTAATTTTCTTTCAGTAATGGGATCAATAGCTGTCTAAGGTGTAGCCTCTGTGGCGTGGTGTGGGGCGTCTTACAAGTCCCTGCTGTGGGCTGAAGGGGAGGAGCTGAAGGCACTGTAGAGGCCACACATCTTTTCTAGGGTGTTTTATGTACAATCACAGTTGCAAAAAACTCAGCTGGGCATGAGCACATACCTGTTAGTAGAGTCCTGGATAATCTGTGCTACATAAAACATTCCTGTGTAAATTTTTTAAAAACTTGATTGGTCCAGAAATATAATTATTTTCCATTTGTAGATCATTTCAATAAGAAGGATAGATTTAATCTAAAGTTAAAAAAACTAAGTTTATGATGCACTCCTGGATATCTTATTCCATATCAATTATTTGAAGACTGGTCAAAAAATTATTATTGATAGCATTAATGTTAATTGATGAATACAAACTTAGATCTTTGATGATGGTAGAGGGTATTCAATCCTTATTAAAAAGGAAAAGAAAAAAAATGTCAGAAATGGTAAGCTAGTTAGTACCCAAGAGTCCGCATTCTTCCCCGGGCTACTAAGAGTGCTAGAGCCTGGCATGATGCATATGCAAGCCTTTGGTTCCATCCCAGCACCAAGTACACTGAGCTGACGTGGAGCTAGGCTGTGGTCCTAGCATTGAGAAGTGAAGGTAGGAACATCAAAGATAAAGGTCATCTGGGCAGTGGTAGTGCAAGCCTTTGAACCCATCACTGTGGAGGCAGGTGCAGGTAGATCTCTGTGAATCCGAGGCCAGCCTGGTCTACAGATCAAGCTCCAGGACAGGCAAGGCTACATAGCAAAACCCTGTCTTGAAAAATCAAGAATCAAAAGTCAAAAATAAATAAATAAATAAATAAATAAATAAATAAATATTAAGGTCATCTTCAGCTCTAGTCAGTTTGAGGCCAATCTATGCTACCTGAGACTTTATCTAAATACATACATACATATATACATACATACATACATACATACATACTAACCTAAAAGCCTAAATATAAAAAAGTCACCACATAAAATGCACTACTGCCTCTATCTTGGTTCATCTCATTCTATATTCAGTTTTTAAAAATGTAGTGTTGTCTTATGACTGTTGTTACTATTTACTGTTATTATTATTTTTAAGTGTGTGTATGTGTGTGTCTGTGCTATAACACATGTGTGTGGCAGTCAATGAGCTATGTGAACTATGTTCTCCCCCTTCATCTCTATGTGGGTTCTGGAGATCAAATTTAGCCCAGCAGGCTTATACAGCAAGTCCCAGCAGGCCTGGCTCATTTATCTTCAGATTTATTTATTTATCATGCTCATACATGGGTGTTTTGTCTGAATGTATGTATGTGCACCTTATGTATGTATGGTGTCTCTGGGGGTCAGAAGAGGATATCTGAATCCCTGGAACTGGAGTTACAGATGTATCATCAAGGGGTTGCTAGGAATTGAACCTGGGTCCTCTGCAAGTTCCAGGAATGCTCTTAACAGCTGAGCCATCCTTCTTAACCTCCACTCCCCATTTTTTTTAAGTTTAATGTGGGTGCTACTGATCAACTCAGGTCATCATGCTAGTACTACATGGAATTTACCAACAGAGTTATCTCCCCAGTCCTTTACATTTATTTTTAAAAGGCTCTTAAGAATCACACCTATCAGAAATAGAGTGTAAGGGCCAGAGGGGATAGAGAACCAGAAGAACGTGGGCCTCAAGATTGACATGAGCAAAGCTCATATGAACTCCCAGAGACTGAAGCAGTACACACAGGGTCTGTACGAATCGTTACCAGGTCCTCTGTGTACATATGGTGGGTTCCAGGTTAGTGGGCTTTTTAGAGGATTCCTGAATGCGTGAACAGGTGGGTCTCTGATTCTTATGTCTTCTCTTAGGCTCTTTTAACTTCTGTTGGATTGTCTGCTTTAATTTCGATGTGATAGGTTTTATCATATTAAATTGTACTTCGTTATATTTTATTATTATCTCTTAGAAGCCTTATAAGAGGCAGGAAGGGAGTGGATTCAGGTGGGCAGGTAGGTGGAGAAGAACTTGGAGGAGTAGATGGAGAGAAAACTCTAATCACGATCTATTACATGAGAAAAGAATCTATTTTTAATAAAAGGGAAAAAGTATGCAGACTGGCTCTGGAAGGCAGCTCAGTCAGTAGAGTCTTTGCTTAAAATGTACAAACCTCAAATTCTAGCTCCAGCCCCCAATAACTTGGCTCATGTGGTACAAGCACACAATCCCAGCACTTGGAGGGTAGACGAGGGAGGCTCAGGAGTTCACTGGTCATCCTTGACACCATAACTAATTTGAAGCCAGCTTAGACTGCATGAAACCCTGTGTCAACTACCCGAGAACAATGGCAGAAAGATCATACCTGCTAGGAAACTGGGAAATGGTAACGTATTAGGAAACTATGCTGGAGAATGAGGAGGGCTTCTTTTAAATAGCTTTGTTTCCAGAATGGACAAGACAACCAAGGCAGAGGCTGAGGTTCCTGACAGGAAAGCTATGAAGGAGTCCTGTGTGGAGGGGGAGGGGCTGGTGACAGATTGCACTTGGCAGCTGAAGAACGTCCTAGCTGACAGTTTCAAGCTTGCCATCCATCTAGTCTAGCCTTCTTGCGTAGTGTCTCCAGGTGTTTCTCAAAGAGACACTAAACCTGTCCTCATTGACTCAAGAAGGAAGCCCTCAGGTAGGTTTAATGCCGAAGATTAAGGCTGCATTAAGATTAAGTCTGAAATGCACCGCCACCAATTAGCCCTCTGGTCTTTCTGTAAGCCTTGAATTTTTGATGCGATCAATGACACCAGTGGAGCCATCTTCTGTGCAGTGGTTATTAAAGATATAAAAATCAATACAAAGATGATACTTGGAAATCTATATCACAGGATAATGAATCGCCATGAGAGCCCACGAAGAAGAATGTCAGCAAACCAAACAGAAGGTTCGTGCACAACAAGGTATTTCATGCCGGGAGAACTGCAGCTAAATTTTGTATGAGACAGACATCCACAGAGCATGCTTACGGCACAGTTGCAGGACACAGTTTTAATAAAATTAAGACAGAAATTTAGCAAGGCAAAAGGCTCCTGCAGCATTCAGAGGGGGAGGGGATGTGAGGTAAGGCGGGGACAGCAAAGGAGCCAGAATTGAGATGTAAGGCTGAGCCAATAACTTCATGATTTAAGTTCATGACAAAACAGCATCAAACTTCCTCTGTCAGTAATCCTCACTCAATTTCCTTTAAATGAAGCATGATTTGCCTGCACCTTGAGTCAGTGAGAACTGATCGCTGGTGGAACTGGGTCTCCGGGCTTCACAGAATGGCCCAAATTTAATTTGAACTACTGATTGATTTCGTTTCCTTCAAAGGAAGTTTTATTTTTCCTCCTCCACAGTTGAGCTAGGGCCTGACATGGCAAGTTCATTTTAGTTTTCCCCCTGATCCAACTGCAAGTGACATGAGAACATTCATGGGCTTCGTCCTTAAGGGATGTCACAGCATTGCCAGTGATGTCACAAATGGCTAAGAGTGACTCTGTGCCTTGAGAAATATGGATTCCCTATCATGTCTTTTGTTCTTGTTCTAGATTGGTTTACTCTTATTTTATGTGCATTCCTGTTGGGCGTGTGGATATGTCTGTGTACCACGTGCATGTCTGGTGTCCAGGGAGACCAGAAGAGGATATTGGATCCCCTAGTACCAGATTTACAAATGGTTGTGAACCACTATGGGCTCTGGGTCCTATGAACAAGCAGTCAGAGCTCTTAAATGCTGAGCCCTCTCTCCAACCTCCACCCCCACCGTTTCTTAATTTAGGCTGCTAAGCAAAGCAGAAAAGAACCAGGCCTGCCACAGTCCCCATTCACCGAAACACTGTATATTTAATAGACATTGAATTTATGCCCTAGATTTCCCAATTTATAACTATGTAAATAAAGTTTTATAGACAAGGATTAGGAGAGGATGTGTTTTGTGTATATTGGGTGGTGCGAAAGTCATAAATGTTTCTGTTTCCTCTTCCTGCAGATGCGTGCAGGCGCCCCTTGCTGCAGCTCTCGAGGGGATGCCCTTACAGAGAGGCAGGCTCCAGACTACTGAGTATTAAGTCCTTAACTGAGAAGTCTGGTTCTGTGCTCATCTGTAAATGTATTCCTTTATAGAGAGATGGTATTGCTTTTCTTAGAGTCTTTTCTTCTACTCCCCGTTCTGATGCCAATACAGTTTCCAGAAAATGAAACAATGATTAGTTATATTATAGCATAGTAAGTTGGGTTTCTCTGAATTTTCATTGCATGTTTTAGAGGTTAATTTAATCAGCTGTGGTTCTTGTGGAATCAGTCAGGGTCTTTCCCTCCTCCTAATGTATCATATAGAAGCGAGACACACCCCTGTCTCTTTAACAGGTCTTTCCAGTTTTGACTTCATTTACCACCCCACCCCTCACTGCCTTGTCCCCCAGGCTCCCAAAGCAAAAGAACCATCAAGTAGCATAAAACAAGAGAATTCAGTTAGACATAAATAAAAGGCAGATCTCATGCTGGCAGGATCTGCCCTGATGAGCAAAGCCTGCGGTTTAAATGCTGTGTTTTCCTGATTGTGCAGACATCTCTGGTTGTCCCCCTGAACCCCACTTGCCTGGGGAACATCTACTCTCTTTAGTACTCAGTTCTCCTGTTTAGCCTTGGTGATATCCAGAAGGGACTGTCCTAAAACTCTCTAGAAATCTACAATTACATGCATCCACTTGGCAGTTTCCAACAGTTCTAGGATCTGGTACCAACCAGGAGACTCTCTAGTTTAGCCTTTAGATTTTATGAAACACTTTTGTGTCTTATGAGGCCATGAAAGCATTAGCTCTTCTTGATAATCAGGGGTTTTTTGTTGTTGTTATTGTTGTTGTTTATTTATTTTGCTTTATTTTGTTTGTAACTCAATAGCTACATTTATTAGTTTATTAATTAAACCTACTACTAAATAGTAGGTTTAGGATATAGCTCAACAGTGAAGCTCTTACCTAGCATGTGTGACGGAGGGCGGGCCTTGATTCAGTTCCAAGCATAGTACATTAAAATAAAGAAAAGTTATTATACTTAAAAGCTGGGTGTGATCACTCATGCCTACAATCATCACACGTGAAAGGCCGAGGCAAGAGATTTGCTGTGACTTCCAGGCCAGTCTAGGTTTTAGAGAGAGACCCTGTTTCAAAAAAAGAAAATGATTTACAAGCAGCTGATGGTAACGTGCTGTGGCTAGGGCTGCTTTGTCTCCAGGACCCAACCCAGGGCAAGGTTTTTCATAAAAAAAAAAACAAAAACAAAAAACAAAACAAACAAACAAACAACTGTGTAAACCAGCTTCTGAGGGTCACATTCTAATTGCTTTCTGAGAAAGCTGGAGTCTTTTGTGATTAAATGAATACAAAAGACAAATATCTAAACCTGGGTAGAATAATCAAATATTTTAATCAGTGGGAGGAGTAAAACAGCAATTGACTAAGAGCAAAGATTTTCGTAGGAGACCGATGGATTAAAAAGTGAGTTTTAAAACTTGGGCAGGTCCGCCCATACAGAGCAAGCTTAGTTTTCAGGCAGTGTTACTTTCACCAGATTAAAAACTGATGAAGTCTTAATGGGGTCGGGAAGGAAGCAGGCTAGATAGCTGGGAAATGGGAGGTGAACCAGAAAATCTGATCTTTCATATAGCTAATATGCTGGAGAGAGACAGGGGTCCCCACAGAAGACACGGGCCACATTCCAAAAGGCACAAAAGAGACTTGGAAAAAACACCTATAACTTAATTTGGAAATCACGATTAGAGAAGTATTTTTTTATGTATTATATAACCCAATATTAATATACTCTTTAGTTTCTAAGTAACTAAACATGATTTTAAGTGATTACAGAATTATCACATGATGGCGGCAAAGAGAGTCACAGGGGAAATACACACATGGATGTATGAAGTTAAGGGGTTTTATTTTGTGTGTTTGTTTGTTTTTCCTAAACAAACTTAGAACTATGAATACTTGAAGGCTTGTAAGAGTCAAGGCTATACCAGACCCTTTAACAGCCAAAGTGCCTGCTGTCTACTTGGCTCTTATAAACTGGGGAAAGCAAATCTTAGACTGTCTAAATTTAGGAAAGAGAAATCAGGATTCAAGATATAGTCACACATATATATTGTGTGTGTGTGTGTGTGTGTGTGTGTGTGTGTGTGTGTATTCTATTTGCACTTCTAGGTTTGAACCTAAGGCCTTGCACACGCTAAGGTTCACACTGCTGCTGATACCACTTCAGCCCTAGCCTACTGATTACAGTAAGTTAAGACAGGGCGAATTGAGAAAAAAACAAAACCACAGCCAAAGGCTAAGAATATTCTGTTGCGTGTTGACAAAAAACGATTATCTTCACAGTTTTTCTTGTACGTTTTGATATTTTTAAATTCTCTGCAGTAGTATTTCCATTATTGTTGAGAAAAGAAGGAAGGAGATCAATGGGAACCCTGAATCTCAGCACTGAAATATCTGCAGATACAAAGTGAATCCATTTACCACTGCTGAGGCCTGAGCTAGAATGCAGAGGACTTCCTTAGAAGTGCAAGGGTGGTTTATACTTAATTAACTGAGGAGGCTTCAGGCAAAATCAGGGCTCCTGGCAAGGAAGATTTGATAGACCTGGGGGAAACTGTAAGGCCAATGGACACTCCTTAGCAAGAAGAGAGGTTTGTGTGTACCAACACACACACACACACACACACACACACACACACACACACACACACACACACAAAACACCCGAGTAAAATGTGCAACCTGGCAACCTGAAATCAGAAAGAGGTAACCAAGTAAATAGACAGTGACTGGGAGGGAAACTGGCCTTGAACTAAGCAACAAAGAACCACAGACAGTCTTCTGTCTTCTCAATATCAAAATAATTCAAATCCACCGGGAAATCAGTTTATGGAATGAGCAACAGCAACTTGACTCCTAGTCTGACAGACGCCTGTGTTCCTGCGTTAAGTCATCAACATTGGGTCTGTTTCATTACCAGGGGGCTTTGACTTTCCCTCCAAGAGAAGCACAGACTGCCTTCACTCTCCCTAATTCACTCGCTCACTCCCAGAGTCATTGATTTTTCTGAATCTGTAGCTCATCTGTTTGTAAGATGTTCATTGACTCCATGGGACAGAATGGCAAGTATCGGTTGATGCTAATGTACATGCATGCAATAAAACTGTCAGCCCAGTCATCTAGTATCTGAACAAAAAGAAAAGACGGACCTACAAAATGAAGCTTGTTGGAGAGAGGATAAAAGAACTGTGCTTAAAGAGGCTGGCCATGGGCCACAGAGAGAGGTGGGTTCAAATCCTAGTCCCACCACTTTACGTAGTTGCTACATTTGATCAAATTATACTTTTGAGCTTCATTTATGTTTAAAACGAGAACAGTACATTATTCCTGGTGTGTGTTTTGTGAGAATCTTGTGAACTGTATGCAAATTTGAACATGCAATAGTAATGGGTTCATGACAAACTCAATACAGTAGTCAATATGGCTATCATCATTAGAAACAGTCTGGCTTTAAAATTGTTCTTTTTATATATTTACTTATTGAACATGTGTGTCTATGGGTGTGTACATCCATGTGCTCATGTGCCTGTGTGTGCTCATGTGTCTTTGTGTGTGCTCATGTGTCTTTGTGCGTGCATGTGTGTGAGAGTCAGGGGATAACATTCATTTGGAAGTTCATTCATCCCTTCTACTACCTGGTTCCTGGGGATTTAACTTAAGTTACCAAGCTTCTTTCTTGATTGAGTAACTCACTGGCTTTAAAAAATTAGTTTTTCTGTCTATCCATCCATCTGTCCATCTTTCTGTCTGTCTATCTATTCATGTTTTTTTTTTTCAGTGCTAGAAATAGATATGGGAGCCTATGAATGTAAGTTAGATGCTATGCAGTGAGTTTTATCTCCACCTGTCTTGGCTTGTCTGAAATATTAAGACACAATATTTCTGGTTTGGAGAGATGGCTCAGCAGTTACGAGAAAGCTTGCTGCTGTTTCAGAGAATCCGCTTGGTCCCCAGCATTGCTGTTTCAGAGAATCCGCTTGGTCCCCAGCATTGCTGTTTCAGAGAATCCGCTTGGTCCCCAGCATTGCTGTTTCAGAGAATCCGCTTGGTCCCCAGCATTGCTGTTTCAGAGAATCCGCTTGGTCCCCAGCATCCACACCAGGACACTTACAAGGATTAGTCACTCCAGCTCTGAAAGATCTAACACCCTCATCTGGCCCCACTCACATGAACAAAGATATGCTCACATATGTGCACATAACACAAATCACAAATCATAAAGCCAATATATCTGTACATTTTAGGGGACAATATGGTAACTCCATACATGTATTCAGTATGTATTTACCACCGTGGTGCAATGATACCTCCTCCTTTTCAAGAGGCTGTGAGTTCTATGTGGGAAATTTTCATACAGAGATTTACCACAGATTGTTGTAGCTGACAACTCATTCACTGTGCTATAAAATACTAACGTGAATTCCAAATTCTGTACATCTTTCTGTTCCTTTTAACAAAGGCACTCCCCCACTACTTTTCTGGTCTCTATCAACTACTGTTCTCCCTTTCTTCCATGATGAGAAGACTTTTTGCTTGTTTGTGTTTTGCTTGGGGGTAGTTGATGGGAAGACAGTTTGCTGCTAGTGTTGTTTATTTCCGCTTGAGAAGGATCTCATTCTATAGCGCAGGCTCTCCTGGAACTTGACACATAGGCCACACTGCCCTCAAATGCTCGTGCTCCTACCTCAGGAGCCTAAGTGCTTAGGTAACTAAGGCAGGAGCCTCACGAGCTGTAGCTACTTGTAAGTTATGGTTCAGGCATGAGAACAAAGGCAGCTGTCATTCCTATACTGCATATTGACAGAACATGCAATTTAATATTTTAGTGGGAGCAGAAAAGTTTTAGTTTTCGTTGTATGGGTCAAGTTTTGTATTATTAACACGAGAACATCCTCCTCTCCCCACTTAGATGGTAAAGAGTTAATTTGCAGAACAAGGCACAAAAGAGAGTCAACATTGATATGGCCAATGGTACCAGCTTTATTAAGAGATATTCTTTGGCCAGGTCAGATGCTAATAGGAAGCTGCCTGATGGGCCAGCAGGGAAAGTAAAGGAGACAACTCTTAGTGGAAGACACCAGGGCTGGTGGGTCTCTAAGTTTTTGGGTTTGATTCAGCCAGGTGGTCAAGTACTTGACAGGAGCAACTTACAGTGGAGCAGTTGATCTGAGTTCACCTTTGAAGGAACATGGTCAATTATTCTGGGAAAATCCACGTGGCAATAGGGGCTCATGTCATGGTCCTGGGAGCTAGCACCTTGCTCACATCTTGCCTAAGTGGAGAGCAGAGGGCTAGACCCACCCACAGAAGCCAGGAGGTGAGCCAAAGCCCTTCCTATCCCCAGTAGACTGTGTCCACTAGTGAAGGTGCCACCTCTCAAGGTTTTGCAGCTTGCTGATACAGGATATCAGCTCAAATATTCAAGCACATAGTATGTAAGAAACAGTCAAACTAGAGTAAGCAGGTTTTCTTCAGGGCACTCACGTCTAACTGATAAACCAGCAGTGTAGGTGCTCATCTGGGAAAGCGGTTTCCCTTCTTCCTCCTAGGATCAGCACTGTTGACCCTGAGAGGAGGCCCCGCTTCCACTAAGCTGGAGATTTTCATGGATGACTTTTAGGCCTTTCCCATATTTGAGGAGTCAAAGACTCCTGGCTGGGACTCCCTGAGCTCCACAGTGAGCCCAGCTCAGTTAACTCCTCCACCAGGCTTTCAGTGATGAGACAGCTCATGGCCTGCCCTTACAAGCATGATATCCCTTATAGTTTTCCCCAGCAAAGTACAACACATACAAATTCTATTCATTAAGAAACAAAGCCTTTGGTGGCTAGAGAGTTGGCTCAGTGGTTAAGAGCACTGACTGCTCTTCCAAAGGACCCAGGTTCAATTCTCAATACCCACATGGCAACTTACAACTGTCTGTAACTCCACCATCTGACACCCTTACACAGACCAACAAACCAAGAAACAAACCCCACCATTGTAAATAAAGTAAAAATAAAAGCAAATAAATTATTTAAAAAATTAGAAAGATGCACAGGCCTTATGAAAATAATTTATTACTCTAGCTGTACATTCTTTTTGTGTGGCATATGAATATTTTTATATGTTGATTTTATTTGTACAAATAAACCACAGAGATCTCTGTGTGAAACCAGCAAGATTGAGCTTACATGTTTTTATTGGAGTGTGTTGGTTCATCTCAACTGTCAGCTTAATGAGATTTAGAGTCTCCTGGGAGATGCAGTGCTGGGGACATCTGTTGGGGAATATTTCCACTGGGCTAATTGTTGCAGGAGGGCATGCCCACTGTGGTGGCTCCAGACCTTGGCTTGGGAATTGAACTACACAAAAAGGGAGATAGTGACCTGAGTTGGAGTACTTATCACCTTCTGCTCTGGCCTGTGGCTGTGGTATAACCAGCTCCCTAGGTTCCTGCACTTCCTGCTGTGACGAACTGCGACATGGAACGGTAGGTCGGGAGGTCCAAATACATCCCTTCTCCTTACGCTGCTCTGTCAGTGTGTTTTGTCATAGTAATAGAAAAGGAAACTAAGTCACGAAGAATCAATTTTTAAACTGTCTACTCTTGATGTCTAATGAGCCCCAGACGGCAGACTTAGGACCAACTGCGTATTACAGTCTGCTAAATATTTTTGTTGCTTAAGAGTTTTTCTCTAAATATCACCCTTCAAATTTGAGGTTCTTTTTTACCATTTCTTAAAATTATATCAGAAATCTTAGCCAGATAAATGCTAATTACTCTAAATCACTCAGACAGTACCACTGACAATTTGGGACTGGAGCCCAACCTGCTCCCTTGACTGAGCATGCATCCATCCCTGTCCTTTCTGTTACCATGGTGATCAGTTTATGGACAGCATTAGATTGGAAAATGATGCCTGATTACTTTGCTGTAGAGTTTAGAATTTCTAAAGTAGCAAACCAAATATCTAATACTGTATCCTACACAGTGGCATTGCTATTGATGTATTCCATTTTTTTAAAGAGAATGTATATACTGGGTTATATTTTAAAAACAAAAGAATGAAATAAGTGTCTCAGAATCACAAAGGAGAAGACCATCTTTTATTTTTATGGAAAATGTTTTCTCCACATAAATAAACTATCAGTAAGACTTGTGGCTATTACTTTTATTTTGCCAACTTTTGCCTTTGATAATGAATATTAATGCTATCCATTTTGAATATGATTGGAGTATCAGGCTTGTGTAAAGCTAAGTGACAGAGGACATATTTTGCATATATGTAGCCAGAATTAAAGCCCCGCGGTCAAATACACAAATTATAATATGGTTAATCAAGATGACTTTGATTCAATTTAGTTCTTATTATAATTAATAGTTTTGAATAGCTCAATAGATCATTTATTAAAACTTAAAATATCATATTATCTTGAATTGTTAATGAAGATATGTCTGAAATAAATGATATCATTTGTAATATATTCTAAGTAAAACAAATGGTAATTCTACATACAAACATCTCAATGGCATATTCTGTATTTAATGTTGTTTTGGAAATAGGATGTGATTCATCACTGTGTGATCATTAGCATGACAATGACCAAGGACATTTTAGAGATGAGGAATGTAGGTCTTAAAGTAGTTGATGCTCAACTACTGTTGTCCTGACTCCTGATGGTGGGCTAGGGCTATAAAAATGGTGCCCCAGAATTCTTTTCTCTGGACCTTCAGTCCCAAGAGGAAGCAGTATGGTGGTCTCAAGCAATGAGTTGGACTTGTTTGGCCTAACAGCACCATGCTTTTGCTCCTTAGGAGAGAAGAAGGAATATGCATAGAAACACGGGCAATTGGCAGGCCCACTGGAGAGATGAAGCCATTAGCTGTCCATAGGCTCATTAAACGCTAATGGTGGTCATAATCATTGCTGTGATTTGGAAGCGCTGCCTTTGCTCCCTTGAAAGCCCTTTTGTTTTGCAGTCTCCTTTTCATTCAGCCTCCTGAAAGGCTATGCCAATGCATGTTTGCCTCTTTCCAAGATGGCAAAGAACCTTCCAATTGCTTCTCCCATTTTACAGTGTGCTGGCAGGACCGAAGCCCAGTTTCAGATCCCATGGTCCCTCCTGTCACCTTAGGGTCGTCAGCACACATTCCCCAGCAATGGAATGGCAATGGTACTCCTTCCTCACATTCCCAGGAATACATGTTGTAACTCCTTTAAAGAGAAAGGGATCTTGGAGTTTGGTTTTCTTTAATAATTTCCACATGGTTAGGGAGAGTTTAGCCTGTGGGAGACACTGAATTGCATCCTGGTACCACCACCAACACCACTACTAAAATGCACTCTATTAATCATGAAATGCATAACTATTGATAATAGTAATACTGAAAACCACCAAGCCTATAGGAGTTGAGAGACTGGGACAAACAGAGATGATACAACAGGAGTACTGTAGTTAATCAATTAATGTCATGCTTGCTATGCAGCAATATTCCAAGTTTTTCCAATCTACTGGCTTGTTTACACACCTTCACAGCTTGTTGAAATGTCTACTGTTATTTCTCTCACTTTGTAGAGGAGAAATCTGAATCCTGTAGTCATGTGGGCAGAAGCACCATAGATAACAGCAGAAACATCATTTGGGTTATTAATATAATACAAATTTAAATTCAGGTTGTTGCAAAAGCCTAGGCCTTTAGTTGTTATAGGTAGAGCTAACCACTATCTGGGAGAGTGGTAGCTTCTAGGAATTATTACTCTTAACCAGGAAAGCGATGGGCAGTCATGAAGAGTGGGTTAGACACATGAAGCCTTCTATTTTAAAGGACTTTGTTGCCCCTGACTTTATCAACTAGCATCCTCTATAAAAGCCTCCAGTCTATCCTTCATCAAGCAGCATCCTTGGCAGAAGAAGCCCAGCTGGGGCGCTTTGTCCCGCTACAAAGGAATGCATTCCAGTGGCGTCTTGCTGCATGCAGTTCTAATTCATCTCTCCTTAACTGTGATTTGTGATGTCTACTCACATTCCAAAGCAGGAGTGCTCTCCCATCCCAATAATCCTTTTGTCCAACACAGAGACAGGTAGGCAGCCAGCTGGCAGTAACAGAGCAGGTAACAAGAAGCCACACATGCACCGACCGACTCACGTTCTCATCTCTACCCAGGACCACAATTTTACCCTGAAATCATGGCTTGTTGAACGCCATAACTTAGAAAATCACCCACAGGCAAAGCACCACACTTGTACACAATGATTGAATTCACACCATAGCTAAAACCATCCTGGGACTTACTTTGAAATTCATCGTTTGTCTTTAGAAACTATGTAGGCTCCATAGTCTTTCGAATGAGTTGTGGAGTTTAGAGGAAGTAGCCAGTCACCTAGAACAAAAACAAAACACTCAATGTTTCAAATTCAGCATGAAAAAAAAATCAAGAGGATGGAAGGTGCTCTGCTCTGCACATTCAGTGTTTTGCTGCAGAGTCTAGGGATGGAATACTAATACGGAGGGACACTGGATAGCAGAACCACCATGTTTGTACTGGGTGTTCCGGGAATCAGCTCAGATGAAGAGAGCAAAGGCTACAGATGAGTCCTGGAAATGAACAAGTAACCAAACCCAGGAAGGAAGAGCCTGATGCCACCCACCTAGGGAGACCTGTTAATGAGAAGATCAATTTCACTCTTATCTTAGTCATTAGGCAGCCATTGATACCACACCTGCTCACTTTAAACATACAAATACAGACCAGACATCAGAAAGCTGACACCACACTGCAAAAGCCCTCTCTATGCAGAGTAACAGGAGGGAGGACCAGGGCCCAACTTTGACCCCAAGAATCTGGGCATCTGTTCCTCCAGCAGACACAGAATCAGAAAGCTGGTCTCCATGGGAAGGGAGAAGACAGATATGCCAGAACACAGGAGCTAGGAAAAGTGAAAGTCAACTGGAACTCAAGAAACATTTAATGCACCAGGGGAGGGGGGAGTCCTCTTTCTTCTGAAATAGTTCTATCCCTCAGCTTCAAAGTGGTGACTCCTTAAAAAGACACGGATAACAAAGAGATTTCGTGAGCTAGCTTTATTGATTTTAAGAACCACTGACTCCGTGAGGTGTAGCATAAGGGAACCCAACACTTGTCTGGTTGGGTTGTCCGCTACTAATGGCTAAGGTTCAAAAATAACTCCATGGAATTGGGGGAGGGAGCCAGTCGCTCTTCACCAATGGAAGAGAGGGAAGACAGATAAATTGTACACAGTGGCAGTTGACCTTGTCCTGAAGTAGCTACTGTCTGCTTCTTTTAGCCTCTCCAGACTCCCATGGTTAATAGGCCTTTCAATCTTTTCTAACCCCTTACACTCATGAGAACCTATGGATGTCTAAGTGGAGATCATCAAGGCATCCCCTTTAATGTGGTAAATGAATAATTATGGCTCTCTCTTTTCTCTTCTTCTTCTTCTTCTTCTTCTTCTTCTTCTTCTTCTTCTTCTTCTTCTTCTTCTTCTTCTTCTATTTTTTTCTTATTTTTTTATTTTGAGACATGTTCTCCTTAGGTAGCAAGCTGTCCATAAACACTAGATTCTTACTGCCTCAGATACTAAACTGTTGAGATTAAAGATGTGCACCATCCTGCCTGACTCTCAACTTCATCCTTTTTTTCTCTCCTTCCCTCCTGTCCTTCCTATAAGGGACTTGCACTTTTAGTAACTATGATCAGTCATTAAGGAAGGTCTTTCTGCTTTGCTCTCTTAGCCTAGTCTGAATCACCTTGTCAGAGGTAACTTTCTTACTTGGGAGGGAAAAGCTAAAGTAAGCTGGCTATATTGCTTGATGCTCTGGGATGGCAGCCTGCTAACTAATCATGGCTCTCCTGTTTCCTCCTGTCTCTGAGAGTTAAAGCATCACGTGTAGGTTCTGAATACTTAAAATTCATTCCTAATTAAGCAATGTGTAGATGGATGGATTTTTCTATCAAGCGAGTCTCAAATCTGTAGCAGAAAATGAAACAGCATTTCTGGTCTGAGACAAAAATGAGGTTAATCAAGATGCTGCACGAGAATCTACTTCCTAATAAAAAGTCTTCCTTAGCAGTTTTCTAAATTACAGGAATCCAAGATGGGCTAACCTTTATATATTTTATTTTAATGTCTGTGGGGCTGAAGAATTAACACAGGACCTTACATTTGCTAAACGGGTTTTCTTACAGTCAGCCACTATCCCATCTCCTTTTTAGTATAATTTGAGGTTATTTATTGAATTTAACTATTATAATTAATTTATACATCTCTTGTTCTTTGTTTTATGTAAAAATCTGTTGAGTGGAAACAGAAAGTGAGATTTCAACATAGGTATGATATGATAAGTTCGACATGAATTGATGAGATAAGTAAGGACTTTCTAGATGTGAACACAAGATAGAATCAGATAGGTGAACGAAGCAGAAGGTTTTGGTCTTAGAATTGTAGCTAAGTGGGGACTGGAGATGTAGCTCAGTCTGTAGTGTGCTTGCCAAGCATGCTAAAGGTTCAGAGTTCAAACATCAGCTCTGCATAAAATGTAGTGTATTGCTGCATGCCTGTAATCTTGGCACTTGGAAGGTGGAATCAGTTATTTCAGAAGTTCAAGGTCATATCCTGAGTTCCACAGTGAGTTCATGGGTAGAAGCACACATGGCCTGCCTGTGTGCATAGAACAATAATGAATAACATAAAGTAAAATCGAATATTTTGAAGAAAGCCATTCTTTAGGATTTCCCACCCATTACTACTTTTTCAATAAGCTTGGCTACAAACCCCCAAATTCAGTGATTCCCCTGCCTCAGCCTCCCAAGTAGCTGAGATTACAGGTGCATGCCGCTGCACCTGGATCCTATTATCTTTAGAATTTGAAATTACTTTTCAACTTCCAAACAATAGCACTTTAATATACTAAGTCTAATCCAGGTAACACCTTGATTCACATAGTGATGTGTGTGTTTACAAATATTAGACTGCCAGGAGGTGGTGGTACACGCCTTTAATCCCAGCACTTGGGATGCAGAGGCAGGCAGATTTCTGAGTTTGAGGCCCGCCTGGTCTACAGAGTGAGTTCCAGGACAGCTAGGGCTACACAGAGAAACTCTGTCTTGAAAAACAAAAAACAAAACAAAACAACAAGACAAAACAAAACAAAACAACAACAAAACAAATATAAGACCAAGACTGTAAAACCCTAGTAAGAAATAGTCTCCTTTAATCTGTAGTGTGGGGGAGAAGGTTTTAGCAAGATACAAGTGGCAATAAGTTCCCAATGACAATAAAGCAAGATGAACATAATTACGAGTAAATAGAGAAGCATACACAATTCACGAAAAAGTTCAAGAATTAAAACAATATCCGTTTAGCGGGGAAAATTCATTTGTCATTCTCTCATCTGGAGGTTAGGCAAAGTAAAAAAAGGATTTTTTTTTAACAACAAATCAGGGTAGCGTTCAGGTTGCCTTACATTCAGACATGCTTAACTTCCAAAATGTTAAGCAAATGTCTTTGCCTTGAACACGTACATCTCTTCACCTTGTTCCTCTGCCTGGCCTGTGGTGGTACATCCTCCTCCTCGTCTGTATCGTCCCTTGAAGAACAGGTACAATTATTGAGGTGGACCAACTCCACTCTGCCATCTTCCATGGCACAGCCCTGGAAAGGTTCGCTGTCATCACCAGCATTGCCATTTTCCTACTTAAAACAACTCTTAGAGGATTCTGAGCTGATCAGGATATTCACAGAAAGAAGTTTGCCCTCTTAGTTGGGGGCTTGGCTCTAGAACAGGGACATTAACCAGTAGACAATCTACTGGAAACAAGGATGATGTTTGAGCAAGGAGCGAATGAGCTAGAAATGCAATTTTGGCACACAAAGTATCCATAGTCAAGATCAGAGCAAGGACAGAAGATGAAATTAGTCAATAATTAACCCATCCAACAATTTCATCAAAATTTAAAGTGTAATATTCTTCTGAAGCGCAGTATGTTATATTAGTAGTATACCATAAAAACAAGGTTTTGAATAGTATATAGTACTCATTGGGACAATGATCTAGTAGGTGATTAAGATGCAGAAGTTAAGAAGTTGGTGTAGGTCTATGCTCTCATGGCCGGAAGGTACTAGTAACATCAAAACAGAGGGTGTGTATTGGGAGTGGCTTAATCTGGGAGAACTGGTCCTCATGTGCTTACTCAGAGTCTAGAACTGGGAAGATTGGCTAGTGGGTTTTTGCAGTCCAGACACAAAGGCCATTAATGAGAACACAGATGAGGTGGCAGCTGGGAGATAAAAGGAAGCAAGAGCTGCAGGAGGCATTTTAGAGACCATCAGGAGGAGTTGGCTGCTGCTAAGATGAGCATCAGGGAGGAATAGACACGGACACACGAGAAACATGCTCCCTCACAGAAAAACCAGGAGGCCTCTGATGTCCGAGGGACACACTAGTGTGCTGGGGTGGTGACAAGCATAGCTATGCATGCTCCTTCCTACTGGAGGAGTTAGAAAGTCTCAGGGGACAGCAGCAGAGAGCCCTAACCACAAGGTTATAAATGAGGGATGGAATAAAGATGAGAGGCCTTATAGAAACATAGAGCACAAATAGGGAGTTCAAGGCAAGTTGGAAAGATGTGGGGGCTATTCTTGTAGTCAAGTTAACCACATATGGAATTAACTAAAACCAAATAACTGGCCATACCTGTGAAGACGTTTTTCTCATTTAAATCATTTGAACTAAGAAGAGCCACTTCTAATCCAGATCCTGGAAACAGGAAGACAAACCTTCAATCCAGAGCTCTTGAGGTGGAGAAATCACACCTTGTGCTGGCATCTTAAGAAAGCTGTGGAAGAAGGAAGCTCTGTATCTCTTCACTTGGTTCCTTGTTCTTGCTTTTGTCAGCAAGTCCATCCCTTCACTATCATCAGAGCCTATATCTTTGGGATTCTGGCATATACTGAAGACCATGTGAGACAACCAGCCTCAGGGACTGAAAAACTCCTGGATTCTGGGACCTTCCTTTATAGGCAGCCATTGTTAGATTAGCTGGACCACAGCCTGTAAACCATTCTAATAAGTCCTCTTTAAACCTTTCTTCTATCTCTTTCTTTCTCTCTAAACATATATTTATATGTTTAAATATGTATAAATAATAAATATAAATATATTTAATAAATTTATATATTTATTATAATATATAAATATAAAATATACGAAACATAAATATTTATATATTTATAAATTCATTTTATAGGTTATATTCCTCTAGATTACCCTGACTAATACTGGGAGGAAAGGGTCTGTGTGAATTATATTTCCACACTGTATTAGCCCATCACTGAAAGAAGTAAGGGCAGGAATTCAAACAGGGCAGGAACCTAAAGGCAGGAGCTAATGCAGTGGGGTACTGCTTAGAGAGGTACAAGCTATGGAGGGGTATTGCTTACAGGGTTGCTTCTTAAAGCTTGCTCAG